>JAZDUA010000111.1:2440000-2877500 GCA_038098605.1 Gryllus longicercus
TTATTCTTGCATGTCATATTTTACGAAATATAATGATATTGAAGCATTTCTTCATTTGTAACATCATTTCAATAATAAATAAATTTTGGAGTGTTACAAACTACAACAGACTAATAATAATTTCGTTACGACAAACATGGTTAAAGTACCATTTATATATTTCATATACCTATATATTAAAACTATTAATATGACTGATAAAAATGAAAATAATGATGTCAATTCAATTTATAATGTCACTTATTCTGTGGAAGATGCAGTGATTTGTAAAGACAGTTCTCCTGTGAAAATACAGTGCATAGTACTGTGAACATTGTGAGAAAAGAAATGTAGTAAAGATGGGTGTAGCAGTTCACTCAGTCATAGATATGAATTTAACCCTGTGTGAGGACACACTTTAGCATACTAGGAATATCATTAATGACTGAACATTTATTTATGAAACACTTGAATGAAAATATATAAAAATCATATTGAAAATCAAACACACAAGGGAGCTATATGGTTTGGTGAGTTAATAAAGCTCTGCCTTACCAATCTGAAGACCAGGGGCTGATTCTCAGCAAAAATATTAATTTCTTTAAATTGGTTCTTCGAGTAAAACAAAGTGCGGCTATAAATATGGTATGTGGCCATTTTTTTAATTAAAACGGTGAAATTTTTAACTTTAAATGAAACTTTGAAAGAATTTTTATATATATATATATATATATATATATATATATATATATATATATATATATATATATATATATATATATATATATATATATATATATATATATATATATGTATGCCGATCAGATGGCCGAGATCGCTAAGGCAGTAGTGCCGGAGTGGTCTCGGACCAGAAGATCGCGGGTTCGAGTCCCGCCTCGGGCATGGGTTGTATTTGTGTGTGTTTGTATGAGTGTGTCGTCCTTTCACCCCTCATTATCATCATCATTTCATCTTTCATACCCCCAGGACTAACAACCCTGGGGGATAAAAATCGGATCCAGCTTAAGATCCAGCCAAAGAAGTGTTCGCAAGCACCTGCCACCGTGATATGAAATGAAAAACTGAGCCACGGTAAATGCAGGTTGCTTGCCCTGCGTGGTCCTAAGTTGGCCGAAACGAAAATATATATATATATATATATATATATATATATATATATATATATATCACTCCCTCACTTTCTCTCCCTCTCTCTCTCTGTCTGTCTGTCGCTCTCTCCCCACAACTTCGTTCCGGTATCGTGGAGTTACAATTTATTTAGAGAAAAAAGAACATCTTCCTGCGAGAATGTGTATATAAACAAAACAAAAAAAAACAAAAATTAGGCAGAGAATAACCTCCAACGAACAATGATCACGAGGTTTTAAAAGAAAATCCACACTGTCGAGTTTTATCCATAAGCTCATGGCTTCTAGCAGCCTGCCACGCAGAGGCGACGGTGCTACCCTCCGATCTACTAAAAGTTACGTGATTTGGACATCTTAATTAATTTGACCGTGGTAGTCTCCCACAGTAGTACAAACTCTAAAAATTAGGCAGGTGATGGAAAGAAAGAAATATTTTCCTTCTTTATGAACAACTACGAACCTCCTTTAACCCATCTTGATCAGGTTTTTGTCGTTTCCCTGATCCATTGAGCAAATGCTGGGATGACCCCATAATCTTCTCCCTCATACGTCACATACAAGTTTTGACTAAATGAATCTAAATTTAAACTGTTAGTGTACTAGTTGCATTTCCCATCATTTGCACAGTCAAAATGTCATCACTACCAACACTTGGAAATAAGGAAGTTGTCAAGCCATATCTCATTCACATAGATGATATCCCTGTTGTCTTTTTCAAATCGTTTCAACTGCACAATGTCTCTGGATCTCTCATCCACAATGTCCGGCCTCAGCACCCGTCGCTTTGATTGGCTTTTCTTAAATTTGAAACCCATCGATTTCATAACTCGTAAAAAAGATTTTGGGCCCCAGAGATAATTAATTTTGTCTTTAATAACGGGAAGAAGCTTTTGCAATGTCGGCACAACCTTTTCGCGTTGAAATGCCCCTGTCCGACCGCAGCGAGTGTGCTTGGATGCGGACAAACCTGCACCAAGGGTAGGAGGCAAACGATACTGGAAGTTAAAAAACAAAAAAAAAAACAAAACAAAAAAAACAAGCAAACAAGAACAGTGCTGGAGCATTTCTAAGCCGCTCGTATGATACGTTCCATATCCAAATGAAAGATGTAGTGCGAAGGGCCTAGAATTAAGGGGCGGTCCTCAATGAAGAGGACGCCAGACGGTTCGCACAGATGAAGGGAAGTCAAAAGGAAAAGAGGAAGCAAAGATGAAGAGAAGTCGACAAGGAAAGAGTGGAGCATTTCTGTCTTGCTCGTACGCTTAGAGCGTGCCTACGGTGAATTGAAAGACGGCTCGTGATACAAGGAAGTGCTGACTGCCTCGTCGCCCTCGGCGCGTGGCGTTGGCAGCTACTGCTGGTTGTGTCCCTGTGCCGTGAGTTCAGGCGGGTTGCGTCAGTGCCGGGGCTGGGCTGCGGCGGCGGCGTAATCGCGCGCTGAGTAGGCAATTCGCCTCCTGTAGTGGCCGAGGTGTTGTTCTGCAAGAAGACATTTCCTTAAGTACCTTACCCAAGGTAAAAGCACGAAATGGGAAGGGAAAAGAAATATGATGGAAAAGTGGGAGCATAGGAATTACGGGCATGTCTTATATAATGATGAACGGGTTGAAAAAGAAGAGAAAAAAAATCATTTTGATGCCTGTGGAGACAGCAGATGTGCAAAGCAGCGACGAGAGTCTCCGGGAGCGGCGGTCCGGGAGCGGTAGTCTCCGGGGCGTTGCACAGCTGCAAAGCGACACCGCACATATCGCACACTTTCAGTCATTGTCTGAAACTTTAGAAATTGATTAATCGTCTAAACTTTTCTTCCTCCTGCTAGCGGCGTTTGCGGCTTTAAGTGCAGCCGAGCGCGTGACTGGCCCTAAAGGGATAGAAGAAGGAGAAGAAATACTGGGCAGACGAGTAGCAGACCTTTTCGGTTGGCCTGACGACTGAGTGCGAGCGTCCTGTGTGGGCTGGTCAGGAGTTACACGGCTGCTTCCGGTTGGGGTATCGCCAGTGGCATTAGAGTTTAGCCTGGGAATTCTGGACCGCAGGAAGTACGGGGTTCGGACGGGTGCTGTAATATCGGGCTGCTGCCGGTCAGATGTCTGTCCTGGTGTCCCTAGGTCCTCTGTTGTATTTGTCACTGCCCTGCGTCTTTGTCCATTCTCCGTTTGCAAGAAAATGTCGGGCTGAGGATCGTAAAAGGAGTCCGGAATTGGCAGGATGTTTGAATGGTGGGCGTCTATTTCCCTTCCCGTGGCTTCCTCCACGAGGTCAAATGTCACTGGTGACCTAACTTTTGTGACTCTGAACGGTCCAGTCCATTTGGTGGCGAGTTTCCTGACTTGGCCCACTGGGAGGTACCGGCGCCGTAAGAGCACGCGTTGACCAATATTGATGGTAGGAAGCGAGCGTTGGCAGTTTTTCTGCTGATGGTCTTTTGCGATTTTCTGCGCGTTACACTCGGCAGCGTGGGCGTGCGCAATTTGGAGCCTTCTTTTAAGAACTTCGTGATATGGAACTTCTTCTGCCATGCACGGAAGGGACGGCTCCAGTATTTCTGCCCAAGGCATGCGAAATTGACGTCCGAACATGAGATAGGCAGGAGTTTCTTTTGTTGCGGCGTGAACCGAGTTCCGAAAGACGAAGAGCGCGTACGGTATTTGGGATTCCCAGTCTGACTGAGATTCCTCGATAGCACAAGCCATGATGTTAGCGAACGTCTGATGGAATCGTTCTAATCTCCCATTAGCTCCTGGGTTTCCGGCGCTGCAAAGGATGTGGTTAACTTTGAGTAATTTTATAATTTTTTCTAAGAGCGAGGATGTGAACTCGGTACCACGGTCTGATTTGAGGGACTCTGGTATGCCGTACCGGCAAAAGACTTGTTCTACGAGAGCACGGGCCACTGTTTCCGTTTTTTTATCCGGGATTGCGATTGCCTCAGTCCATCGCGTGAATTCACATTGGGCGGTCAGGATGTATCTGTTTCCTTGGGCGGATGGCGGGTTTATTGGTCCCATCAGATCGAGAGCTAGGACTTGCATAGGCCGCACCGGTTCCTCTACATCTTGTATTTCTATGTCTGGTTTCCTAGCTTTTCTCATCAAACAGGTGAGACAATGTGTCACATGGTTTCGCACATCCGCGAACAACCTGGGCCAATCAAAACTCTTTCTAATGAGTTGTGCGGTTTTTAAGATGCCAGTATGGCCGGCCAGGATGTTATTGTGGCACATTTCTAGCACGTAAGGAACCATGGCCCGAGGTGCGCAAAGGACGGGTGTTTTTCCATGCGCGCTGAACAAGTATTTATATAGAAGGCCAAATTCGTCGTAAAAGTAGTTTTCAGTGTCAGTGGTTATGATGACGTATTCGGGGCGTTCATTAGGCGCCGAAGCAACGGTGTCTCCCTTACCGATAGTATTATTAGATAGGTCATCGGCGTCCTCGACACTGGCTCCCTTAATATCTAAATACTGATTTTCGGACTCTGAAAAAACAGCATTACTGTTATAACTAGACTTAAAAATTAATTCATCAGCGTCACCGACGCTGGTGTCCTTGAAACTTATATCTAAAGTGTCAATGTCCCCGACACTGGCTCCCTTATTAGCTAAATACTGTTTTTCAGCCTCTGAAAACACAGTATTACTCTTATAACTAGACTTAAAAGTTAATTCATCAGCGTCACCGACGCTGGTATCCTTGGAACTTATATCTAAAGTGTCAATGTCCCCGACACTGGCTCCCTTATTAGCTAAATGCTGCTTTTCAGTCTCTGAAAATACAGTATTACTCTTATAATTAGACTTAAAAATTAATTCATCAGCGTCCCCGACGCTGGTATCCTTTGAACTTATATCTAAAGCGTCAATGTCACCGACACTGACCCCCTTATTAGCTAAATGCTGCTTTTCAGCCCCTGAAAACACAACATTACTCTTATAGGTATCGTTATCATCTAAGCTGCCGACTCCCGTAGTTGTATGGATGGTAGGTCGAGTCTGTCCGATGTCGATGGAGACCATTGTTGTCATGCAGTTGTCTGTCACTGAAAAGCTCTGGTGTTTGTAACTAATTATACTTCCATGAGTTTCCAGAAAGTCTTCTCCAAGAACGCCTTCATAAGGGGTATTAGTCAGGTCGGTAACCAGCATGTCATGTAAGAAAGCCACACCGTGAATAGTAAGTGGGACAGTGCACCAACCATGAATCTTAAGTGCATGCCCCGTTGCACTTCGGATTTGTCTATTGTACGGTCGTATGTCCAAGCAGTGATGAGGAATATGTTTTAGGTCAATCAAGCTTACTCCAGCACCGGTGTCGAGGAAAAATCGCATTGGTGTGTCCAAAATAGTTACAAGAATGAATTTCCCGTAGGTAGGGGCTACCTTCGCCACTACGGGCTCTGGTTCGTCCCTACCTGCGCTACCCCGTTTTTTGGCCGAGTGCACTCTGCCTGCACGTGACCTACCGCTGAGCAGAGAGCACAGGAGCGAGTAGGACATTCACGAAAATGATGCCCTTCCTCATCGCAATTAAAACATTTCCCCGAAAATGGTTTTCCTTTTCGTCGATAAGACGAGGTTGAGCGAACCTGCTGAGTATGCTTTATATTTGCTGGCACTGGAGGTGACTGTCCTAACGGCGGAGAGGCGTCGCGTCGGCAGTGTGCTGACGGCTGGGAAACACCAGAAGTAGGCCGCGCCGCGTAATGGCTGAAGTAAGCGGGGTGAACGACTGCGGGTGTAGGGCGAGCGTGCTGAGTAGCGATGGCTGAAGCGGAACTCAAATTTTGGAAATTGGGAAAGACTGGCGTTGGTGTGTGCGATTGGCCGTATCCGTGTTGAGGTGTTGCGCAATGTGGGTGTTGAGCTAACGGGTATATCTGATTTGCGTAAGTCTGCTGGGATTGTGCCAGATAGTGTGATACAGTAAACTCGTCCCGTATATACTGTTCCTCATCTTTGGCCACCCTCACGGCCTCGGCAAATGAGTTTGGTTTTGCCCTCCTGACTAAAGTTCTCAGCTCTTGCCTAAGCCCTAGGATAAAAATATCCCTTACACGTCTATCGAACTCCGAACCCGTGGGTCCCTCGCTATACGTCGGGACCAGTTCGCGCATTTGACGTGTGACGTGATGTACGCGCTCCACGTACGCTCTCAGCGACTCGTGCGCTCCCTGAGCACAGTTACTCAGTTCGCGCTCGAGGGATGCAATGGAGGGTTTAGTGAAAAAGAATTCGCGAAGGAACGCCTCCATTGCCTGCCAAGATTGCGCGTCTGCCGGATGGTCGCGTAAAAGACGTTTAGCGGTTCCTGAAATGCGGATACGCGCTGCTCGCAGACAGTCAGCGTCAGACCATCCTGCCGAAACTGCCACGGTGTTCATTATAGTAAGAAAGTCCTGAAGGGCTTCCTGGGGTGATTCTTCGTCACCCCCAAACTGAGGTATTAATAGCACGTACTGTAACACTGGGCAGGTTACGGGGAACCTTCCGCCTGTTTGCCCTGCCTGTAGTGCGTGGGAAAACTGCCCTGCGGGTTGGGAGGGGGATTTCGTATCATTTGAAGCACCCATCATATTAACGGCCGGGGCATAGGGGGACGGGGTCGGGTACTGCGCTGGTTGTGATACCCAAGAATCTTGGTGCAATTGCGTCACGTGGGCAGAAGCCGCCGTTTCGCAATTGCAGCAAGGCCGCCTCTCGCCGTCTCTCCGAAAAGGATCGCAGCCCATATTAATTGATACATATGAATCCTGCTGCATGTTGAAAATATATTTAAAAAAAATTAAATAGAACTAATCGAGTGGAAGAAAAACGAATTTTTCTGCACCAAGGACGATGGTAAAAACCGAGAAATGAAAAGAAAAGAAAAAAAATTGAAGGGGTTCCTTAAGACCCCACCTGACACCAATGTCGCGAGTTGCGGGGGAGAGGGAAGACCCCACAAACTCGTGCAGGAAGAAAAGAGAGAGTATAGTTTAAGTAAATTTATTAACTTACCCGGGCTGCGTGCTTTTGACCTGGGAGCGGGTGGCGTGGCGACTGCTGGCTTCGGCAGGTTGTCGAGTTACAAGAGAGGGGGAGGTGCGAAGTCCTCCCCAATATATAGCCTCGGAACGCTGGCGTCGGCAAATGACAACTGGTCAGTTGCCGACGGCAGCGTGTCGCGAGGGCCGGAATGCCATATCGCGACACCAGAAACGAATAATACTAGTAGTATTAATAACTCTCTTTGCCATGATAAACTTTAGTGATGTTTCACAGAATAACACTCCAGTCCTCGCGCACGCGAACTAGCCGCTCTGATGTTTTGGACCGGGAGAGGTGACTCAGGGCATCAACTGATATCACTGCAGTGCCTCTGACCGGGAGGTTTTAGTGTTCGAGTCCCGACGGTGACAGAATTTTCGGTACTAGCTACATAGCTAGGCCGAGTTCAGTCACTGTCTAGACTAGCTGCCGGCTGCTCTGATCGGTAGTTTTCCGTGGCTTCTGTGATCACCACCAGGCGAATGCCGGAGCAGTACCCTAACAAACGGGCCACGGACCGCTCGCAATCTTTCCTTCCTCTTCCTTCTACCCTCACCCCTTACACACACATTCGCGTGCACTAGAGGACCCCACTTGTCCGGATCGGGGCGTCCCTCCGCTGTTGGGAGATACCTCGTCGGAGGAAACTCCGCTAAGCAACGTGTGGGCCTGCGCTGGATCTCGCCATCCAGCTGGATAATATCACCGCTACATCCTGCGATAAAACACAGTACACACTACATGTACGGAACTAATGACCTTAATAGTTGATGCCCGGAAACACTAATCAGTCAACGTCCTGAGGGTGCGACGCGACGGGTGGACAGCGTGTGCATTCTACTGCTTCAGAGCGGCTCAACTAGGACACGTGTCTACCTTCCATTTATTCCGTCTTTCCCATTGCAGGTGGCGAGAAGAAAATGGCAAATGGATCGGAGGATTTGCTGAAAGGATCTGGATTTTACATCAGGAGGATGATTTTGTTTTTTATGAAGTGTATGAAAAATCCAGCCAGGGTGAAGGGAGGAAAAACGATAAAAGTATAAATTATTTAAAGAAGTCATCTGATACAGAGTCAACAAATGCACTTTTGACGAGATACTTTCGTCTGAATGATATAAATTTGGAGAAATCTTACGACGAATGGAGTTCCAGAGACAAACATTTCAAAGATGTCTGTAGCAACTTTCGTGGCATTCGAATATTGGATCAGGATCCAGTGGAAAATGTATTTTCTTTTATTTGCTCTTCTAACAACAATATAAGTAGGTGTGTACCCCATCACGATTTACTTTTCGCGAAGGAAACAGTTTTGGCAGTTTTCCCTACATTTTCATTTCAGAATTTCATCTATGGTGCAGAAAATGTGTTCTTTATTTGGTGAAGAAATCAGTGTAAACGGAAAGAAATACTATGACTTTCCAAGTGTGTCATCGTTAGCTGATCCTGTTGTTGAGAAACAACTTCGATCGGCAGGGTTTGGTTATCGTGCTCAATATGTGCATCAGTCCGCTGTTAAACTCACCGAACTTGGTGGCGAAAAATGGTTAGAGAACTTGAAGAGCCTCTCCTATGACGATGCTAGGCAACAGTTGATGCTTCTTCCAGGGGTAGGAGCAAAGGTAAAACTCTTTCTTTTAAGCGATTTATGTGATTAAGTACTGTCATAAATAAAATGAAAAACTCAGACGATTTCACCCGAAAAAAATATACTGCATATTCAGGTAGGTGCAAGCAGTTGTTAACAATTTTCGGTGAATGTAATTTAGCCCCTACATTGCCTGGAGCTGATAAAAACCGAAGCACCGTTCGCTACAAAAATGCCAGGGACCGTTTAGAGCCAATTGCGCTTTTTATTTATATTGTGTCGCAAGAACGACTTAACAATACTTTATGTAGGTGTTCATTATATCAGCATTTATTTCAATGTTTAACTTGATAAGTATATTAAATACAAGTGGTACAAACTTTCAATTACATTTTTCTCAAAGCTGCATTTTTGCCGATATGCCCTTTGTCCTGAGAGCGCCTCAATTGTTGCAGGTGGCCGATTGTGTGTGCCTGATGTCTTTAGGGTTCTTAGGAGCAGTTCCCGTGGATACCCATATATTTCAAGTAGCTGCTCAGTGGTACTTACCCTCTCTCCGAAATTCTAAAACAGTAACTCCACGTATTCACAAAGAAGTCGGAGACTTCTTTCGCCAATTGTATGGTCCATATGCTGGTTGGGCCCATACGGTAATTCCACTTTTTAATTTAAGAATAATTATTTTTGTTTTAATGTTTATTTACATAAAATTGCAACATATTTTATTACAGATTCTGTTCTGCTCTAGCCTAAAAACATTTGCTGCACCAACAAAGCGAAAGTCCATTGAAGAAAGCAAGAAAAAACAAACAAAAAAGAAAATTATGTAATTTCTTTCTCCCAAACCATATATTCACCAATACTGTTCAAGAAGAAATCAAATTGTACTTCTTTTTATTTTGGATATTTTAATCATGTTTCTGTGATTTTATTGTGAATGAATTAAAACTGAAATGATATAGGCCACTTGGGCCCAGGGGAAGTGAAATTGTGCGAATGTGTAGTAATTTGAACTAAGCAAATGCACGATCTTGTATAATACATACTAAGAGCTCTTTTGAATATAAATTTACCTACAATTTACATAAACTACATGTACATAATATACGAAAAAATCTTAGAGTAGCGTATCCGACATCTAGAACTGAACCCAAGGGTACGGTGCCTCGATGCAACAATGCCACATCGCCTAAAATCATACCTATTCTTACATTGTCAAGCCACAATGGACATTTCTGTCCATATTCGAAGACGAAATCCAGATTCACGTACACATTTTAGTCATATTACAGAAGTATCTTAATTACTCTTCACTTTCTACCTATTTGTAATAAATTTTCATCTTATATTTATTGGAAATGTATATCTCAACTCCATACTGTAAATAGGCTATGTGAACATATACCTAACCTCAGTATCAAACCACTAATTTTGATGTGCACTATTTTTAAAAATATTTCAAGAACATTAAGAAAATTTAACTTGATGCTTAAGTCTTCCGTATGCTTATTGTATGAGAAGTGTCGATTTCATATTCAAGATGAAGATAAAAGAGAATGACGAAAGACACATACTTGAAACAATGGCTGAAGAATACTAAAGACTGGTGAAATTCGAAGACGCGAGACGGGCGACGAAGGACGGAGACGAGAGGGATGAATTGGAAGACTAAATGTTAGTAGTGGGAATGTGCCTTTCCTCAGTCAGATCCGGTTATAAGTCGTCACACATCCGGTAATTATATATCCGATGTAAGAGCGACGGGTGCAGGAGCGAGCTAAAGTGAGTCATGAGTGAGGGTGACTTGAGCGTGCGATAAGGCGTCATATTTGGTGTGAAGTCGGAACAGGAATAAGTTAGTGTGGGACAATGAGCTCTGGTCCCTAGCTGGGGTGCTGTGAGTGTGCGATAAGAAGACTCTCATTCTGGAGGTCATAAAACGTCACCCATTCCGGGCCCCTATCGGTTTGACGACGGGGTTGAAAACTCGAACAATTGTTTTGGACAATGGAGTGGCGTTGACATGGAAAAAAAGAGAGCAAGGAGGGACTGGCGCCTTGCTCCGTCACGCCTGCGGGTGTTGTAGATGTCATTGAGAACTAAAGCTTGCAATGAGAGGGCATGCTACCAAAAATTTCAAAGAGGTAAAAAGCCCCAATTTTTCGTCGAGACGAATCTCGTAATCGTGTTGAATTACGTTCAAGCAGTCGTAGTTGCATTCTACCGAGGCATATATATGAAAATTCCAGACAACCGCTCCCGTTTTGCATCACTTCGGGAATGTTACAGCAGAGAAGTTGGTGTTGCAACCTTGATGAGCAGCCCCACGAAAACGATCCGGAAGTGGTCGTGATCTATTATATGAATTCAATTTGAAAAGTAAGGCCCTTTACAAACATGTCGGAATATTGAAAATAAATATTGTCTTCCCACGTGACGAGAGGTGCTAGATGGTCCAAAAGAAATTCCTAATCTTTCGCAATCCCTTCAATGTACTGTAACAATTAGAAGCAATATTGCGATCGCGATGGGAGCGTGCTTCGTCAAAATCACATACATCTTGAAGACTGTCTGAAAAGGAATCGTGAATTTGGTACGCGGGAAGGTAGGATTCGCTTAGCGTTGATTCACACGAGATGGGAGCTTCAAAATCCACTTACACATGCATCGGGCATTGGACGTCTACTACCGCTCGTAGTTTCTGACGTGAATGTATTGTTCTAGTCTAGACATCATTATCAAACGTGTGGGAGATACGAAAAACAAACGCGCATGAGCCTAGTTTTTTTAATGGTGTTTTCGAATTACATTTAAACACCAGTTGTAAGCGAAAATCTTACGACCGGTAATAGTGTATAATTTCTCGAAAAGATGCAGTTTTCGCGTAATTTTATGTGAAATGTAGGCAATTTTTTAACCTTTTTTCTCAAAAATACTAATTTTTTTACATTTTATCCTTGCGCTATTAAAGGATGATAAAAATGTGATAATAAGTTGGTGCTAGTATCACTTCCGGCAAACGTTTAGAAAATTGCAAAATTTTAACGCTATATAATTAAAAATTTGAAGGTAGATTTTTGCCTTTAGGAAAATCTACTTTAAAACATCAGCTCTTTGAAAAATTGTACAATTTTTAAAAAATACAAGTTGTTTTCGTGTAATTTGGCTTAATATTTGGGCAATTTATAAACAAAATCAAAACCTGCCCCAATTTTTTCCACGTATAGAACAAGGAACGCTTACAAGAATGGCGCAGGTCTCATTTTCAGTGAACTCTGTAATTAATAGAGAAATCCGTGTTAAAGGCATTCGTTAAACTCGTATGCGATGCCTCACAACTGTCATTTAACTAAACAGTGTATATCTGTGACTGTTTCATGTCTTATCATGTTACAGTTCTACATCAGTGTGAGCGTGGCGTACATATCATGATGTACAGTCACGAAAAACTTTATTACGGGAATCGCTCGTACTGTGCACTGTAATTATCAATGTGCCTCTTGCATTGCAGTCCTTAGAACATTTACGTCCTAGCCCTCAGTCGTTCAGAGATGCGCCACGATGTCGCCCACGTGCGTGGACGCAAAGGCGACGCTCCTTGCTACATGACCCTCCCCCGCCTGTCGGCAAGAGACAGTGTAACGTCCAACTAAACGTATGCATCGTATCTTCAACACTGTTTTCTATTTCATCTGTGCCCCTGGGTTCAATGAATTGAGCTATAAGTTCCCTTTGGCGACGACAAATTAATTATCAATCATCATGAGATGATTTGAAATTGTGAAAACACCTACGGTGTTCCCACAAACTATTTAAATAATCTCGCAAGAGTTCAGTTAATTAATTCACAGTGTAATAATTATTCAATCAAATTATGTGTTTCTTAATTCATGTGGTTCCTTCTGAATTACCCTATATGATGCAACTTCCCTAGTGTACTGACCTCGTATTTCCGAAATCTACCTTCCCTCCCAAACATACTGGTCCTTCGAAAAGCTATTGGTAGATCTGGCAATTATTACAGTGGCAATTAAAGTGATAGATCTGGCAATTATTATAGGGTATCCCCTTTCAACACTCCACTGCTCGCATCTGCTAGCTCCTCCGTTATCTCAAGTAGCTTCTGACGAGAAACGGTTACTTCAAGGCCTATAGTTTCAAACTAGATGGCACTCCGTACTGCCCTGTAAGCGAAATTACTGTCGAGGACGCCGAACACGTGTTTTTTCAGGGCCCCCCATTTTGAACCTTAACGACGAGTCACCGTTTTGGATTCTTGGGTTACGCCAGAGGACACCACAAAACCTAGTTGCAAATATGCTTGTTTCTGTAAGCAGTTGGAAGGCGGTAATTTTGCACAAGTATTGCTGGATCTGAGACGCCTGCAGAAAGAAAGGAGGGAGGTATCATGATCCACTTGACTAACATCAAGATGTATTAAATATGTCCGCGATGTAATGTCCATGGGCGACTTCGCGGAGAGGATGGAGTCCGGCTTTAGTGAGTAAAAATCTCACCCTCTGGGTAGTATGGCACTACCCAATGTTTTTGGATAACTTAAATAATATTTTTTTCTCTTCTTTCATACTCATTAGAAAAGAAGGCAATGATAGCAACAGGAAATAATATTTAATGTAATATTAGGTCTATCTCTTTGCATAAAACGACCAATGATAAACAATTCTGAATAGGGTTTACACTATTTCCATTTGCACTCGCGAATACCTTAGTGTACTCTTTACCATCTGGTCCTGTACGAGCAACGGGGACTGAATGACCGTTTAATTTCTATAACGTGCTACGAATCCACTTTCCACGTGTAGTTAACATTTTTGTGTAAAATAAACAATATGAAAAAATATGTGGGGAAGTTGAAATGCCAACTTCACGCACAACATGACTGTAAGGCGGGTAGTATTAGTCAGGCAAGAAAGCACAGGGCGAGGACGGAGGCAAGGAGCAGGATGGTTTTAAGTAGGCCATTCTAGAGAGAGGATACACTACAGAAATACATTCCTTTTCCTGTGTGATTAGTAGATAAGGTAAATAAATATCCATACACGTAAATGGATTCAGCTTTAAATTTTCCATACGATGTAATCATACAGGTTACCACTGTACTACCTCTGAAAATCAACATCTTGGGAAATAAGGAAACATACAGGAATTCGATATTAATTTTAACAAGTGATTTTTTTTACAACTGTCAGGCTAATTATAATTGTGATGTTCCACGGTGCTCAATCCTGGACTCATTTACATCATATCTGCAGCTGATTGATAAATTCAACTCTTTAATTATGTCTGCTGATGACATCTAGCTCTAATTTACCTTCTATCAAAATTAGTTCAATTCACTAATGAATTGCTCCAAAAATATTTAGACCCAGCGAGCAGGCCTGCTGCGTTTTTTTACTCTTTGTTGGCAATCCTTAACACAAAAATTATATGCATTATTTTCACAAACATTCACTAATTTGAACTGGTGATGTGGCATTCCCCATTATTCTTATCATTGTCAAATGGAAAATATTCGTATGAATGTATTTGCACAGATAAAATGTGAGAAAAGTACATTTAAAATTGACTCTTTAAGAAATCTTTACATGCATAATTGTTATTAAAATTTATCAAGTTTAATCAAGTATTGTAAGTTTAATTAAAAGTGCAATGAAAGTAAACAATGCAAACGTTTTAAAATTTGGTGTTTTATGGCCTATTTGTTTACAACAGTTTGCAAAGATATTTTTAGCTTCTTTTTGACATTACTTTTATCAATTCTTCTATCTATTTAGCGTTTTTTTTACAGCCTTGGCCGTTTTTCGCATCCCAATTTCCATGCCTCTTTATCCCATAGATCTATTTCTCTTTTTTCCAGGGCTTCAGTTATTGCCATGTTCCATGTTCTTCTCAGTCTTCCCCTGTATCTTCTTTGATTTGGTATCCACTCCTATACTTTTTGTGGAAGTCTATCCTATTTCAACCTTCTCATATGTCCGTTGTCTCATATGTTTCATTTCGATTGTTTTGTTCAAGGTTGTTTGTACTCTCATTTTATTTCTTATTTTATCTAACAGAGAAAGTTTACATCATCTTCGCCAGAACATCATTTCTGTTGATTGATGTTTGTCTTTCAAATTTTTTGTTAGTGTTCAGACTTCTGGCTCATAGAGTGTGGTACTCTCTATGAAGGAGCTATATATGCGTTTCTTTGCCTTCATTGAAATAATTGAGTTCCATAGCACGGGATTCAACTGTCTTGTGGCTATATTTATTTTTTCATATCCTGTTCGTCTCTACCTTCTGCTGTAAGTGTGACTCCCAAATACTTATATTGTGTATTACCTTTAATTATTCCTACACTAGTCTCTAAATCATGGGGCATACCTCCCACCACCATATATTCAGTTTTTTGTACATTTATTTCCATTCCCCATTTTCCACACTCTTCTACTAATTTTCTGAATATTAAGTTACATAATTTTCATCTTCAGCCATTATCACCTGGTCATCTGCAAATAGACTAAACAATGTTTCATCACCTATATTCACACCCATGCTTCTGCACTTAAGCTTTTCCTTTTAGTAAGTAGTGATCTAATCCACAGGAAGCACCTCTTTGAATCTGAACATCGCTCCACTTTATTGATGACTGTTGTTTAGTAATTTTGTAGTCAATTATTGATTTAAGTTTTCTAGTGGGCTGAGTCCATGTGAATTTATGAATTTTTTAATGTGGAAAATAGCCATTCAATATTTTAAGGTCATACAGTTCACATGTCTCTCTATCTCAAGTCTTTCTCCGTTGTCATTTAATAAATTTTCACCATATCGCCCCACAACATTATGCGCCATTCGTTTTCCAACTCTCATTAAAATAACCTAGAAGCACCACTTCTTTGCGAGTTCCAATAGAATCCAGCAGCATAGTCAGTTTCTCTAAAAACATACCTTTTTCTGCAACATTTGCATTGTCTGTAGAAGCATAAATTCCTATAATAAAAACATTGCGTCTGCTTAGTACAAGATTGAGGCATGCTATTCTCTCATCAATTGCTTCACAGCTATGAATATTTTTCTCCAATCTTTTACATACAGCTATGGACACTCCTGCTCTTGCATGCTTTTATTTTCCCACTCCACTAAAAAAGTGAACATAATTTCCTTTCCTTTCATTTCCATTCTTTTTTGTTTCACTCAACACTATTATATCCATGTTAAACTCCTCTATTGCGTTAAAAACTTCATTTACTTCAGTGCTTAAACATTGAACATTCCAGCATCCAAAATTCATAGACCATTTTCCTTGCCTTTGTCGATGTCGTGAGTTAATCCGAGGCTCATTTCCATGGAGAGTTTGAGCGGCTTTTTAATTTTCCGAGTATGGGGGTGCTGGCCCCATGCCTCTACCCCCTTCCAGAAGGACCGGGTAATTTTCTTTTAGGGTTTTCTTCCCTTAGATTGAGTGTCTTCCAGGACTCCGGAGTTCAATCTATCCCTATTTGAAGCACTTCTGCTTCTGAACAGGGAAAAAGGGAATGGTAAGGATACACCTAAGGTTAGAAAATGGAAGCCTCCAAGCTACTCAATCCACCCTTTGGCTCCTGGGGTTCAGGAAAGGATTCTAGGCATGAAGGATATTTTACAGTTCTTGTCAATTCTTACTTTAGGAGTGTATAGTTGCCAAGAATAGATTTGTCTCATGGAGCAACTCTTTTAAACACTTCACAAACTTCCGGTCACATGGTTGCTTTATTACTTTTTACATTATATTGCCTAAAATCTTACTTTGGCAGATATAAAACTAAAACCAGAAGCCTATTTTTAAATATTGTGTAATTACCCATATCACAAAGTTAGATCTTCAAACAGTGAAGTACTTATTAATTTATTTTTATTGAAATATGTTTATCTGAACATTTAATTCAACCACACACTAAGTTTGTTTGCTAATTCAGTTTTTGTGAATGGGTTGTCTTGTATAAAAATATTCATTAAACGTGAACATTTTCTGAATTTTGAAAATATTTTGATTTGAAAAATGTGCTACACTGGAACTTAGCACTTTTGCAAATCAATGCCAACAACTGAAACACAAACAAACATGTTTCTTTAGTTTTGAGAGTTTATTTTACATTGATGATAAATAAAATTACATTAATGAACAAAAAATTCTCTTGAAAATAAAAATGGCAGTACAATATTTTAATTTATTTAGTAAACATATCAACTATGCATTTCTATTTCAGAAATGTTCACTTGAAGCTCATGCTTTTTCACAAAAAAAAGAAGAAAAAAAAGAAAAAAAAAAGAAAAAAAAAAAAAAAAAATTGACAACCAAATAAAATTTTGAAGAAGGTAATTTACGCAATTTTATTTAACCACAATTTCAAAGCATCCAAGTCAGCAGCATTATCTTTATCCTTGGTCAGTGCAGCACTTTCAGCAAATTCCACTTTCAAAGGATGCAAATGTGAGAATTCAAAATCTTTATCTTTCTTCCCAAGAATATTATTGGTGGTTCCAGAATCATTAGTACTTTCCAACTGATTTGACTTCGTCACACGTAGCACATTCCTGTAAATTGAAGGTTATTATCATTAGCAATCAGTAATAGCCATTTTCAAATATGAATCAAGAAATATTCTTAGAAATACATTAATACATCAACTCTTTACTATCCTCACTACACTAGTAAGCACAAAATATTTAAAAACAATAAATTATACCAAATATATACTTACATTTCTTTCTCCAAGTATGACTGAATAACCTTGCAGCCTTTGGCAAGAGGTTGGTCTTGTTTATTGCAAAGAATCAAAACTGGTGGGGAATTAGATGCAACAACAGTATCTGATAAAATATTGTACAAAAATCTGAAAGGAAAGTCAAAACTAAAAATATTAACCAGAAAAGCACACTTACATAAAAGCAAATAAGAAAAAGAAAAAACACTAACTCAGCCACATCGTGAATCTCCTTGTGATAAGTCACAGAGTCAATGACATACACTATTCCTCTTGCAACCACTTTAAATTGGTCAAAAAACTTTGATCTTACTCTCTCATGACCTGGAATATCTATAACACGCAAAAAACCCTGAAAAAGAAAATATAAGTTTTTTTTTCTTCTTTGCATCATTTTCGTTCAACGATTAACACATTATGTAATCTAGTGTAAAGGAAAGGATCTAATATGTCCATATATATTAATGAAATTCTCGGATGTTTTAAGGAGAAATTCGTTCAATGGCTTGAAGACATTGACAATAATAACTTTCATTTTCTTGTTTTCTTCCCCCCCACCCCCCTCTAGCAATAACCTTATCCATGTACAGTAAAATGTTCTCAATGTGGAATGTGCAAAATGCAGAAATCCGTTCAATGTGAACATTAACCATGGTTTGGGGAAAAGTTCTACAGCACTGCATTAGATAATGCGGTATGAAAAAAAAGAGGAAAAATAAATTACTGGTCATTGTGATCCCGCATTGATCAAGTTTTACTGTAATAAGTACAATTATTAATAATAATTTTAGAAGTCTAAATATTGTAACAGAATAAACTAGAATACAGACTTTATTCATTATGCAAAACATATGCGTTGCTTCCTCACAAATCAAGCTTACTTTTTCAGAAAGTACATCAGATACTTAAGCAAGCTATTTTCATTATGACACCTCTTTCCATACAATATTCAAACCATTTACTTCACAAAAATTAACCACTACAAATTTTTGTTTTCAATGGATACATAGATTTATTGATCTGTAAAGTAAGGGTGGTCAATTTGTGGCGCACAAATGAAATGCAATACATTGCTTAATGACAACAGATGACTTCATGTTCCCACCTGGCCTTGCTCTTGACGATCCACCTAGTATTTTCTCTCTCACCATCATAGCTAACAACAGTGTTATCTTCAATTAGATTTATTTCATGATTTATTTATTTTTTTTCCTTTCCTAAATGAAATAGATCTTAATGCGATACAACATAAACCATGAATTTAAGACAGTAGAAAGTATGCTTGCTGTAAAGCACATCAGCACGCAAATACATGAATATATTTGGCACATGGTATGTCACAGGTTGGCCATCACTTTTCAAAGGTAAATGCCCTTTGTTCTTGCATTTGACTTGCTTGAAGCAAGGAAATTGTCCAAATGCTTAACTGTAATGAAGTCAAGACTCCCAACTTTCATATAATACTTTCCTCAATTCCCAATAAAAGTAATTTGAATCTAACATATCAACTTGGGCAAATTCATAACAATTTTTCTAACATTGTAAAAATAAATCTTAAAAGCTCACTTTACAGGAACAGAAAAACATTGTGCTAGTCTGCTCTTTTCGAAAAATATCATCTTCCATAAACAAGAATTTAAAATAGAAATAAAGAAGCATGGGTTAATACAAATATGATTCATTCCTGGCACTTCTTCATTAACATTTTCTATCGGCACAAACCACATAACATTATTGATACTGAGAAAGACTGAACAGCTTTCATACCTTTTCAGTATGGAGGCAGAGAATAGTCATGATATGCAAATGATTCTCTCTTCAGTACCCAAAAATATGATTTTGAATGGATTTTTTTCTTTCCTTCACTTCAGCATTAGTATTTTACCTCTAGTGTACCATATGTTAATTAAACTTGTAAATATATACCAACTTACACTTTTCACTATATAGTCGCCTGCATTTTCTTTAACAGATGTTTGTGTTTGCACGAATTTATTATGAATTAGTCTGGAAAATATTAACGTTTTTCCAGAATCGCACATCCCCAGCAACAGGATACCTCGTCGTGCGTTTCGTCTGTATCTCCATATTGCTAATAAGACTGCAACATTCAGACGAGACAAATTTATACACAGCTAATTTTGGGGGTTATTCATTAAATGAGAAGGTGCGCATAAAACCAAGTATAAAACTTGCTATTTTTCAAAGGGGATAGTCCACTAAGGTTAAGTACCACGAGTGTTTATTGAATGTATATATAATTTTTAACCAATGTTTTCACCTAAAGTTAAAACGATAACAATAACTGCTGTAATAATCCCAATAAACTGGGAGTTATCAACATGTTTCAAGGTTGCTGGTTGCTCATTCTTCGCACTCTTCATATCGGGCTCCATGACAACAGCTGTCTTTCAAACACAAACGCAAAATCACAAGCGAAGCGAGAACTAATTTCTCGTTCAGGATTTGATTCACTTCCGCGAGAACATTGCGAACGATAATACGAATCCACGAGCGGAATGGCCTCCAGAGAGTATATAATACCTTATACCTCCAGAGAGTATATAGTACCTTTCGAAATACCAGCGTGATACCAACAAGATATACTAGCGTGTGCCGAATCGGGATATGGATGGGTATGGGGTAGGGAGCACGTGTGTTGCAAGTGTGTGAAGTGACCAATGTTTCCGGCAGGTTCACCCTGAGCTTTGGGTGAACATGAAAGTTGTTTTATGTTCATTAATGGTATTTGTCAGTTAGCAGCTTCGCTGTCCACGTCAATGAGATCTGAGCTGGTGTAAGTGTTCTGTGTACATTGGTGTTATAGAGACCTGGCAGGAGGTATGCGGATGCGTGCTCATCGGTGCCGATGCACTTTGAGAATTACTGGTTGAATGTCAATTTGTTGAAAGTATATAGACATGATGGCAAGTGTTGAAAATGTGTATACTTCGTGTTCATGTAACAGAACACCACATTCTGTGGATTGGGGAGTAAATGATTTAGTGTGTTTCGGAACATCCCATGCAGTAGCAATTTATTCCCCTAAGGTACGAATTATTTTTTAAAAATTATTCTACTATTATTGATATTTAAGTAGGTCATCTGATGTGTTTTGTGATTTCAGAGTCGAGTTGCTGTCACGCGGACTCTATATTCACATAAATCGCGGGTGAACTCTGTCAGGTGGATTAGAAAATATGACGGTTCTGCTGAAACAGAATTCATCTCTTGTTCGTGTGATAGAACTGCAGTTATATGGACACAGAATGCAAATTGTGATTTTATTCCCACTGCTGTGCTTGAAGGACATGAAGATTCCATTACTGTTGTTGATGGAATATATATGTCAAGTTGTGTTGATGATCGAATGACAACCCCAAGGCAGTTACTAGCTGTGACAGGATCTATTGATTCAAATATTAAAGTATGGATGAGAGAGAAAGGAGAGAGTAAGTGCACTAATTCTCTTTGGTGAAAAACATTATTCAGTATCCTATTGATGTGCCTTTAAATTCTAATTAGGATTAAATGAAATGTTATTAGATACATCTAGTGACTTTTTAACTAAAGCTCAAGGAGTCAGTGGGTTGTAAAAATTGTAATAAAGCAATTAGATCAAAGGAACCTAATAAAAAGGAAACAAAACTATTTCCCAGAATACTTCCTGCATACAATATCACAACAATTACAAGAGTTGGAGTGTTATGACAGTCATATTTGTTGGGGATGTAAATAAGTCACCATGATTAGTAGTGTGAATGGTTTCATTTCCAAGCTTATCAACTAAAAAATGTTTACTTGACATGGTATATATTTTTGTATCAAAGGAAAATTGTAAAGGAATTCCAAATTTTGTTATTTTAAAAGGACAATTCTGGGATATGGACTATGTAAGTTTAACAACTGGCTGAAATCTTCTCAGAAAAAGGGTATTTTCCTGCCCTGTGGAACAGTACATAACACATGACCTTCAACCTGTAGCAACGGCTTATTAGCGATAGTGTCACCATTGCAACGTTGTTGTCCGGGAGGTCTTTGAGTTCAAGTTTCAACAATGGTAGATTTTCTGGACATGCTACATATCTGGATCAAATTCAGCTACTGTCTGGAGAAGAATTCTATCTGCTAGGTGGTCTGATCGATGGTTTTCTGGGGATTCTAGTAACAATACCTGGCTGTATTCTAGTAACAATGTCTGGGAACAATGAATATTTACTTATCCACACGAGATATTTCTTTCATACTGTTTCCCGGTAAATAGTGTTTGGTCAACTTCTGCATCTGTGATAATTGATTTTTTGAGGACAATGTATTCTTCATGTAATTAAGTGCTTGCAAAGTTAGAGATCAAAGAATTTTCTTCCTAAACCATTCATTTATGTGAAAACACAATATAATCATGTCGAGACAATATTTTAATTACCGTGAAAGTATAACAGTGAAAATATCCATATTATGACCATTTTCCCATAGAACCTATTGTTTTTCTGCAAGACGTGTTAATAACAAAACTAATGCAAAAATAAATAATTTTGGTAAAAATTGTTAATTGTGCACATGCAAAAAGCTTCATATTGTGTAGTTAGAGTGCAAGTATAAATATGCCCTTGACTGGGTCTGGTGGGATTCGTGTGGCCCCAGGCAATTATTTAATTAAAAACTAAACATACTGATATAATGCACTGTGGTTCCTTGTGTATTCCGCATTCATGGTCCTCAGCAGGTGATCGTGTGTGATTTTTGTCTAAAATAACACCGTAATCATACTTTATTGTTCATTATATCTACATGGTCCCCACCAGACAAGGAGTGTCAATAAATTTCTGTATTATATTTAAGTTTTCTCACTTCTGTTTCTTATTTATGCATTTTCTGTAGATTTGTTTTTCTGTGAATCAGTCTGTTTTCTCTTATCAACAATGCAACATGACCAAAAAGTTGCTCCACAAAATAAAAGGCTCAATATGATTGATTACAACCCCAAAGTGGGCTTACATCACTTGACCAACTTTGTGCCAACTACTCTGTGGCTCGGTGGTGGTGGCTAATGGTGATTTTTTTATGCAATTCTTAACATGGCATGTGTAAACTCTAGCATTCTTAAGTACTGCAATAAAGATTCTGAAATGAATCAAGTAGAAAGCCAATTTGGGCGTTCACATGTACAGCCACACATTTCACATCGTGAAGTCTATCCTTTGGCACATGAAATGCAAGAAATTATACTGAAATTAGGAGGCAAACCACTTGAGAAGAACTTTCAGAAACATATTCTACCCGGACCCCACCAGTCAAGGAGAGTAATTCTTTTTCACCAGATCAGTTAGGGTTAAAAATCAAAGCATACTTACGTTCATTAAGAAAGGCAAAATTAGACTGGCCATCTGTGTTCATCTCAAAAACCTCCTTTAAATGGCTACCTGTAAATGTGCATCACCATTTTCTATATTACAGCACAGAGTGGAAACAGTCTTTGTAATGAAGACAAAGAATTTTACTGAAAACAAATTGATTCTGGAGACCAAGCGGGATTCACTACTGTGAATGTGGCTCCTATGAAAATGATCTATTCTTCAAAACGGCAAAGATGCATACTTGCTTGTGCAAAAGTGTTTTAATAGTAGTACTGAAGAAAACAACAGCACTGATTGGGATGAAGCACAATTTTGGTTCTCTATGAAACAAGTCAGAGTAGATCAAAATCTAATTCAGTTATAACTTATTTTATTTCACGTTATATGCTTGCAATACAACTGATCACATACTTACGGGAAAAAAACAAGTCTGGTTGCTAATCAACAAAATAGTTACCTATGGTGAAATTGTTGTATTTTCATTTCTCTCTTATAACTTTTATTCTATTGAGAATTTAAATTAATATGATCATTGATTCTCAATACTCTCCCTCATCATACTACATTTATATTACATATTCATATTACATTTATTCTTTAAAAAATTATATAATTTAATAATCATTCAAATCATTAATGTAACTATTTTTAATTTATTTGAAAATAAACCTTTCCTAATAATGTGTGCTGATTGATTGTTTGTCGAAGTATATTAGTCTTCTTTTCCTTTGCCAATTGGCAAACATTATGATGTTATGTGATTAGACGTTCGAGAAAACTTGGGTTCTTCAAAAACTTGATGGTGCTTTGATTATCTATTTATCATTTTGGAATGAATTCTTCTGTAATTGCTCCAATTTCTTTCAAAAGACAATTTAACCAAATTAATTATTAAAGCGATAAAGCTGCTTCACTTGCTGCCACATCTGCTTCCATGGATGATAAAACCAACCAATGTTGAAGCTTACTTTTCCACATTACAGGCCCCTTTCAATATTTCATTAAATAACCACTGGTTGAAAGTCTTGCGAATTTGTCTCCAGCAGTCTCCCACTATTGAACATCTTATTGTAATGCTTCAATATAATTCTTCTGAACTTCTTTTAAGAACATCACTCTTGGTTCCTTCTCATAATCTTCATTACGCATCAATGGCATGGTTTAGAAACCAATCATCTGTCTCTCAAAATACGAGTGTTATTTATACCATTGTTTTCAACTTCATTATTATTGTTATTATCATTTTTATATTCCTTTTTCCTCCTAATTTTTTCCTCTTCGTTACTACTGTTATTATTTCTTTACTATTATTACTATTCTTTGCTATTATTACTTTTTTCCTCTTCCTTATTATTCACACCTTCATAATCAACAAAATCTTCATAATCTTCGATGATTTCATCAGTTTTGTTGATTTTCGTTTTATCAGCATGATTAACAAAATTCAAAATTTTGTTATCTTCACTTTCTTCTTCATATAATATCTACAAACTTTGATATATCGATCTTAATTGGTTTTTCATTCTTAAATTTAACATCTCTGCAAATATAATCATACATCTTTTCTGAAAAATTAATCTAATAACCGCAATCTACATTCCCAACAATGTATCCATTACAACATTTGGAATCAAACTTATTACGTTTCTGAGGAGAAATCCACGCAAAACATTCTGTTCCAAATACCTGTATATGATCCAAGTGAGTCTTCTGTTTCAAAAAAAATTCCATTGGAGATTTATAACCAATTTTTGTTGGACCACTTTGATTTAAAATTTACATTACAGTTAAAATAGCTTCTCCCCAAAAAGCTTTTTGGGGAGAAGATATGGAAGGATGGAAGAAGTAGTTTGACTGATGTTGTACAGATTGTCACCATGATATTGCTATTTCACAAAGAATCCTATTTTCTCTTTCTGCAATACCAATGTGTTGTAGTGTATAAGAAGCTGTAATTGAATGTTTCAATTCTATCTTCTCTCCTTAATTCCGTATGTTTTGATTGTCAAATTCTTTACCTCCATCAGTTCATAATTCTTTAAATGTAACTTTAGCTTGGGTCTTTATCATCTCAATAAATAAAGGCAATTTTTCTTTAACTTCATCTTTTCTTCGAAGTAAATATGTCACCCTAAAACTTGTAAAATCGTCTGTAAAAACAAGATAATATCGATACCTGTCTTTTTATTCTATTGGTCAACAGATATCAGCAAAAATTAACTCTCCCCATTTGGTAAACTTCTCCACTCTATTGCCAAAAGTCATTTGAAGATGTTTTTCCAAAACATAACCTTCACAAAGTTCACCATCTATATCTATGCCGATTGCTTTATTTGCTAAAAATTTCTTCACAAAGCATTTATTTTGATGTCCCAATTTTTCATACCATTTTTTAATAATCTAATAATCACCATAATTAGAAATGATGATTTTTCTTGATTGACTTCCACTAACTATCTATAAAGGTCATTCTGGTCGTCTGATAAAGCCATTGCAATATGAACTCCTTCTTCATAAAACATCTATGATTTTTTCCTTCATTTTCAATCTCTTGATCCATTCCCTTTTGTCAAGTGTTTTTAACTGAAAATAAATTCCAGGATACATCAGGAGAATACCAAGATGTTTGGTATTCTCCTGATGTATCTTGCAGTTTATTTTCAGTTAAAAATCTTCAAAATAAAGATCTTAACAATTTTTCTCCATCAAATGTTTTTGCGTCTATGTGACCAGAACCTAATGCGTCAATTTGCACACCTTGATGAGCACTGTCCATTTTTCTGAAATTTTGAAGTGTTTTATATGAAGAAAACCAAGCACGTCTATTTGTAATATGATGAGTAGCACCACTGTCTACAAACCATTCATCACAATTTAAATTATTGATATCAATTTTTTCTACAGATGACATCGCACATCCCATAGCTTTATTTCCAGTTGTGTATTCATTAGAACATGTTTTTGCATTTAAAACACAAGCCAATTCTAGTCCCAAAGGAAAATATCCGGCTGAAATGTACTATACGGTACAACCTAGGGAAGTCATTTAAACAGGCACTTCGTGCCATTCCGGCATTAACTAGGCAGTTGGAATTCTGGGGGCTTTCTTGATAAGTGATGTCTTATAAAAGTGAATTGATAATTATGCGTTGGATGCACTCCCGGAATGCAAGGGCCGAAGGCCCGAGCCTCACCGTGACTTGGATCTGGGCGAGCGAAGCGAGAAAACTTGCCTTTGAAAGTAAATTGGCGTTACAATGCGGCGGGGACAAAGCATATGAAGGGCAAACCATGAAAATCGTGTATCCGTAAGTTTTATTCATTTCTATTAGAGCACGTACAGTAATTAGGGCTTAAGCCCAGCTGCCACGTTTCTCTAAGGGTGTACCGTATACTAAATATTAACCAAATATCCTAACTTACCACAAGAAAAGAATCTTCTCATCGTTTTTTCCTGTTTTTATAAACTTCTGTAAGTTATTATTTTGATTATTCTTCTGATTTAATTGTTGATTCTAGATTTTTAATTGTGTAATCATTGCAGCATCACCAGAACTTTCAACTCTTCTTCTAATACGAATTTCATTATTCAAACATCTCTTCTCTAACTTTACCCAAGTCTTTTCCTCTTGTGATAGATCATGCCATGTAATATAAATATTTTCAAATTCCTTCGGTAAAGTCTGTAATCTTGCACATAAATCACCTTCGTTTATTTGCTTTTCATCTAATGACATTTTAGTTTGAATATCACCAAATTTAGCTGAATGTCCCTGTACTCCATTTGCGTAATCCCTTTCAATGATCCAGTTTCCTTTCCCCTTCAAATTAAATTTATGTCTCAACAAATCAATATTCTCTTCAGATTGAGAATAAAAAATTTGATTAACTTATCCCATAAATTTTTGCTGTTTCACAACTAGCAATATGTAGTAAAGGTTTTGTATCAAGTGATAGAATAATACATTTTTAGCCTTATTATTTTCTTTATTCCATTTAACCAATAACATTTTATTAGTGGGCACATTCTAAAATTGTCCTCAATAATCTGCCATGTAGACCAATTTTCTTCTCCAGTCATTTTCTCAATTTGCATCTTTCCTTCTATCATTATTATATTTTGTCTATTGATAATTATCTTTAATTAATATTCTTCTCATATTTTATATCTTTTATTGTTTTCTTCTAATAGTTGCCAAAATTATATTCATTTAAAGATAACCACTCTTGGCTACTGTGTCAGAGTAGATCAAAATCTTCAAATTCAGTTATAACTTATTTCATTTGACATAAAAACTGAGTACATACTTACAGGGGGAAAAAAACCCAGTCAGGTTGCTAATCAACAAAATAGTTAACTAGGGCAGAATTATTCATTTTCATTACTCTCTTATAACTTTTATTCTAATGAGAATTTAAATTAATATGATCATTGATTCTCAATAAAACAAAAGTGTGAAGCAACAAAATCTGCAGCCAAGATTGTGTCAAGTGCTCTTGTCAGCAAGGAAAGCATCAAAAGTGGAAAACTTAGCAGAAGGCAGAATAGATACACCCGCATCATCACAATGAAGAATTTGGCATTCAGTGATCAAGGATGCAGAAACAGTCAAGAACCAGCTCAACGAACTATGAAACTCAGATTGTAGAGGAATTCTACTTTAATTTTGAAGTGAATTGAGAACAGACAATATCAGGCAGTCTGTGTGCAATAATTTTGCAAGAACTCAGCACCTCAGAGTTTTGGCTCATGAAACAGGATCTGCAGTTGACGTCTTTATTCAACTATAGGCCCTGTTAAATGAATACAGTATATGGAGAATAGTTAAAATGATTATTTATGACACCACAGGAGTCAGTATGGGGCCCAAAAATGGTGTACGTGCTGAACTTAAGAGTTCAGACAAAAGGGTCAAGAAGAACTCCTTGAGGTGTCACCATCATATTCTCGACTGGATTCAATGACACTTGATGGATTTCTTATTCCTAACAAGTCACGATCACCCAACACCAACTATCAGTTCACTGATGATGTTTAGGCAGGATATGAGGTCTTACAAAGAAGCTATTGGGAGAAAAAGGTTACTGGCACCAGAAAACTTGGGTTGGGGGATGACTGGAAGCATCTTTTTGAATTCTATGAAAGATATAATTTCTACCAGGACAAAAAAATGGAAAATGGGCTCTACTTGAGAGGCTTTCCGATCAAAATGTATGGTGGAATAATCTTTGCATTATTTGCTTGGCTTCCAAAATGGAGAGATCTATTGTGACTCAAAGCTAGTTGTGACTTCATTGCAACTGCAGTGATGGACAAAAGCATTGTTTTCAAATAAGCACTATTTGTAGGACAAATACAATTGATTGCATGTTGCTGTCTTCAAATTGAAGTGCTCTAAGGTTTTAAAATACTTTTCCACTTACTAGATAAATTATCAGCCCATGTTTGGCGGGCATTATTGAAATATAGTGTCTTGAGCGTGTTTTTAAAGCTGATGAGCTGCATGGCACTTGCAAAAATGACAAATATCTTAACAAGTTTATAACCAGTATCAAACAAATTTAAAATTATTACATGCAATATTCATTAGTGAATGCATACATTTTCTTTTGATGTTTCAGTTTAATACAAGGTTCAGGAGTTTATTCAGAATATAACAACTCTGCATTAAGTTTTAGGCAAAAGTTTGTTTGGTACCACAGGCTTTTAAATTGGAACTAGTGGTGCTACAGAATGGCATAGACTTTTCAGTATTAGTTTTCTATTTTCTTTGGTCTCGGCTTGTCACATACTCTTGCCAGCTGCCATCTATTGCTGCCCAAAGTACATTTTTTTTGACAATTTATTAATTTTTCCATTTCCTTATTGTAGAGCGATAATATTATTTTAAGATTATTAAAGAACAGTAAAACCTCTCCCTAAATGACAATATTAGTTTGAAAAATTTGGAGCTATTTATAAAAAAGTGGCGTTTAAGTTTTACTGTAAATTGGAAATTTAAAGCTCTTTTTCACAGAAAATTCTGGACTTAATATGAAAAACTTAATTTGAAGTATTTTAAGTACTTTAATTCAATACAATACTATACAATAGTGTTTACAAATTTCTGGAAATGTGCATATCAACAGTGTGGGAGATCTTTCAAAATATTTAGATTTGTGTAATTTTTGAAAACAACAACAACAACAAAATACACCGAAATGAACTTTGTTATATTAAAGAGTGAAATTAATACTATCTGATTGAAATATTCAAAATAAAAATTTGGACCCTATTTTGAGCAATTGTGTTTGAGCTAAAAATGCGGAATTTTGAGCTAGTTTTCACAAAAAACTGTAATTTAAAAAAACAACAAAAGAATAGAGAAATATGGCATTTAGGTCATCTTATAGAGTAGATTTAGCTCTATCCCTGCCAAAAGTTTGAAGAAAAAATTTGGATCCGTTTTTGAGAAAATCTAGTTTTTGTAATCTTTAAAAATTGCACATATTTCACACAATATTGTGCGAAGACTACTAAAATTTTCAAAGAAATGTACACGACTTTAATGAAAGAACTTACTATGAATAACAAATTTTACTTGAAGGAAAAATCGATCTTTAGTTTTGTAGTTGTAGGGAGACACCGAAAATAATTCATACTTTTGAAATTTTCAATAATTTAGAGTTAACTGTGAAAATTGGACCTATGACACATTTTTATGTGTATGTTACTCTATTCTTACAGGAAATTTAAGGAAAATAGTTGGAGCAGATTTTGAGAAACTTTTGAAAATATCTGGAGGGCTTCATGTAAAGTACTCCGAAATTTTAAAGAATGTTTTTCTGAACGAATGAAATCTCCAAGTGTCGACTCGAGCCACTTGGACGGGGATTTCTTCAATTTGGAGAAGATCCTACACATAGTTTAGACGCTAGTTGTGGTCACAGACATCAGATGGGGGGACAGACAGATGGACGTTACGAAAGAAACACCCACACTTTCGGAATCACAGTTCCCCAAGAAGTGTATTTCCGTTGAAATCTTGGAATCTATTTTCTGCAGCATTACATATCTTTCTCTGTACTACATATATTACTCTGTATATACTCATGTATACGGGAAAGTGAAATGTCATAACCCTACTGCTGATGTTTCATTAATTAATCGAGATTTAAAAGTTAAACAATTTGTTCCTTTTAACATTGAAAGTTATGCATTATTAAATATTGAATATAATCGTATACTGAGAGTGTACAGCTGAGCTGTAGAGTTGTGAATGGTTCTGAACTTTATATTTGTGAAGTGAATATCTGTTAAGAGCTTCAAAATAATCTTGTTTTGAAAGTTTAATTATAATGAGAAGTGTTTTGTTCTTGCATTTCTTTGGGTGTTGTTTGCATAGCATTTTATAATTGATATATTTTTACTATTTTTTAATAGCATTTTATTTTAAGAATTGGTATAAAATTCTTTATATAAATAATAATAATAATAATAATAATAATAATAATAATAATAATAATAATAATAATAATATATCCTTAAATTGGAATGAATAAATAAATAAAGTAATAAATAATATATAAAATCTAATTATTCTTAAATTTGTTTCAGCTCAGTTAAATTGTTACCAAACTATTAATTTGGGCAGAGGATTTTCTTTGTGTGTACATCTTGCTCATCTCTTTGAAAGTACAGATATACTGTTATTGTGTGCAACTGATGATTCAAAAGTACACATGTATGTATCAAATTTGAAAGATAAATTTATGAAAGTTCACTCTTTGATGGGGCATGAAGACTGGGTTCGTGCATTGGATATTACTAAATATGGTAATTCTTAATATTTTAATTTTGCTTTAATTTTAAAGTTCTTGTTTCAAATGCTATGCAATCTGTTTAAAGCATTCTTTTACTATTTTGTATTAATAAATGAAATTTTTTTGTTACATTTTGATAACTTTTGGTGTTGAATGATATAGAAAAAATATAATTATTCTGTAATGTTTTGTGGAAAAGATTCAAATGTACTGAAGAGTTAGAACAGGTAATCATGTGAGCAAAAATGTTTAATGTATAGTTTTATTCCTTAGCTTGACAAATGTGTATAAATGGACTTACTAAGAGGGAATGACCAAAGCTGTGGAGAAATAATTCATTCCTTAATTACCATAAGATGGAATTCTGTTTTACGGATGTTGTTCCAATTGTGCCCGTGTTGATATACTTTGCAGATTTATAATGTTGAAAATGTTTTTATACCACACAGTATTCACTCTTTCATTGTTTATTTTTCTTGCATAATCATAATCGTTAATTATGGACAGATAATTTATTTTGATACTGTATTGGAAGATAAACTGTAGGTATTTTCTTAGATTCTTCATTTGTTACGAAACTTACAGATATTGAGCAAGCTTCTCAATAATTGGTTGTGGTTCATTGTTAAGAAAATATCACGTCTCAAAAAATAACATCTCATATAATAGCTTATGCCTTATAATATTTCTAAGGAAATTCTATCAAATTTATATTTGTGACTTAACTAACATTTTTAATTTTTTTCTCCGAGATTCTAGCAGATTACTCATAGCCACAGGTTCTCAAGACAGTATGATTCGTTTGTGGCAATTGACTGTTAGAGATAGTGCAACAAAAGAGCAAACTCTTTCTTTAAATGAAGATATCCAACCTGAAAAAGAAGAGTTCTGTGTGAAGGGCAAAACCTTTGCTGTTACTATGGAATCTGTATTAACAGGCCATGATGGTTGGATTTATAGTGTTTGCTGGCATGTATCCAATGGTAAGTATCTCTTATAGTTAAGTAAAGAAGTTAATAAGTATTATTTGTCTGTGTACTGCATACAAGTAAGAATGTTTCTCTGACGTATCTGTGAAGTTGAAAATTTATGGATGCAATCTTTACATTCCTATTATTTGGGGCAGAATTGGTGCCACTTAAGTCCTTTAAAATTTCATCTACTTTATCAATTTAGTAAGATTTTTATAATTTTGCTCTGTCCATTTTCATTTAAATTGTATGTAACAGCCCTTCACATCTCACTCCCTTGGATCTGTTAGAAATGACTTTTCGCAAAGTATTTTTCCTGATTGTAAGTCAAATGTGTATCAAATTTAATATTACATTATTGTTTCAAATAATACCAGACAGTATGGGCTGTTGAAGTATCACTTAAAAAAAAAAAAAAAGTAATAACTACCTCATATTATGAAGTAGATATATAAATGCACAACTTCTAAAAATAAACTCTAGACAGGTGGCAAGCTTCTTAATACCTAATTATTGGCACTAGTTTGAAAAAGTACAGGATTTTTATGTGAATAATTTTTATCATGGAATTCATGAAAGAAGTTGATATATTTTCATTTAACTGAATTAAGTACCTTTGATATTTCTTTGATCATAATGAATTAGCTGATTAGTCTTAAAAATTTAATTTTACAGAGACCAAAAAACAACTTTAACATAAGTAAATCAGAGATTAATGATATTCAAATGAAACTATTTGTGTGTAGGTTTCGTTTGAATATCATTTATCTCTAATTTATTTCAATGGAAAATTGTTTTTTGCTCTCCTCTAAAATAAATATTCATGACTTATCAGCTTATTCTCGGAGATCAAAGTTTTAATCATGTAATCTTTAGCATTTTTCTTCAAGTAATGTCTGTTTTTTTTTTATGTAAGGGGACTGTACCGCAGTGAAGTTACTCTCAGCATCCCTTGACAAAAGTATAATTGTGTGGTCACCTGATCCTCAGACCGGCTTATGGCTAGAGAACATGCGAGTAGGAGATATGGGTGGAAATACTCTTGGTTTTTATGGTGGTATGTTTTCCCCTGATGGATTGAGTATACTTGGCCATGGCTATCAAGGATCTTTTCATTTGTGGACCCTCTGTCCTGTAAGTATTGAAAGGACAAAATAAAAATGTGTGTCTACTGTAGTTCTTTTGAAGTTGTCAGTTAGAGTATTTAATTTTTGGTATTCTCTAAGAAATTAAGATTATCTGCTGTCCTGCATTTCAAATGTTAGTCCAAAATTAAGCAGTATAGGATTGTAATAATGTCTCCAAAATAGATAAGAATCTATTGACTCTAGTTGAAAAAGTCTACATCTTTTCACAGTTAAAGATAACGTTATGGACTTGTTCATCTGATACTGCTTTTCTCACTTCCAAATTTGTCACTTCAGTTGTTTACTACCTCTTTTACTACTGTGACTTTCAGCAACATGCATTCAAATCTGCAAAGTTCTTCCATGACATTTATTAAAATTAATTTTTTTAAGCATTTAGTTGATGAAGTAAAATCTAACTTCAATGGCATGCACATTTCTCTGTTTTGATTAAAATAAGTGAGACAGAACCATCATTAATTGTATTGATATATTACACAATTTTCTTGTAAAATCAAATTTATCTTGTACAGGATAATAAAGTATGGGAACCAAAAGTGACAGTTGGTGGGCACTTTGAAGAAGTTGTAGATCTACAATGGGAACCTGGTGGCAGATATGTTCTGTCTGTGAGCAAGGACCAAACCACACGCCTGCATGCTCCCTGGGTTCATGGAAATAATAAGGTGCATTAGAAAACATGTATTTTAATTTTTGTAATCTTTCCCAAACAGTCTTCATATTATTTTCAAAATTCTGTTATCCATTTATTTCTCTTAGTTCCTACTCAGATCCACAAAATATTTTCTCTTGTTTCATTTGTTTTAGCGTATTTTTATAAATCATATTATTTGTTTTTAATGCAAAATCTAAGTAACTTTGTTTTCCCTTTAGGTTACTTGGCATGAAATAGCTAGACCTCAGATACATGGTTTTGATATGTCATGTATTGCAATTCTCTCTCTAAACAAATTTGCCTCTGGGGCTGAAGAGAAAGTCATTCGTGCTTTTCAGGCTCCTAATAATTTTCTGGAAAATTTCCAAAGATTGTGCAAAGTGGAACTCAGTGGCTTAAAACCAGGTATGTATGATGATACTCATTTGCTTGCCCCTACTCTATTTTTTTATTTTTAACGTTTTACTTTTTTCTTTCTAGTGAACACTCCAAGAGGTGCATCGGTCCCAGCTTTGGGTTTATCAAACAAAGCTGTGTATGAAGATGAAGAACTTCCAACAGAACGGCATGTTAAAGATGAATTTCCTGCTGCTTATTTTGTTCCTCTTGAATTAAAAGGTAACTTTTACTTATTTAGGTTGAGGGCCTTAGAAATCCCATAGTTTTTGTTTTAATGAATGTACTAGACTTGAAATCGGCTCGGCTCTTAGTATTACTGAGAACAACCTCTGGACTTGTAGAATTGTAAATCTCTTCTAACATTGTTCATACCATGCTAAACTGCATGCTTTGCCTGGTGTCCCTTAAAATTATTCTCGCAATGTACTTTATTAATCTCGCACTGTATGCTGGGCTAGTGAACTTAGGGATATTGAGGGCAGTGTATATGTTGCAAATAACACTGACATGATAGGGATACTGTTTATGGAGTTTGTCACTGTGTGTAAAACGTGTACATGTCACAAACATCCACGAAGCAACAGTTACTCACCCGAAGGTTGTAGGGAGAAAAGAGCAGTTGACATCAATTGATACGAGTGTCAGGATTACTGTATTTACTCGAAAATGTTGACTCTCAGTTAAGTAGCCCAGATGCAAAAGCTGCTAATTGAATTTTTTTTTCGATTTTGAGTTGGGCACACTGCCTTTCAGAATTTTTCAGCTCCTACATGATGGAATAGGTTTCAAGGTGAATAACCCGCTATAAAGTACTGAAAATGAATGTTGAAAATCATGTTTGGTTCAAATTGCTGCTAACTGCGTGTTCTTTTTGGGTGCAAAACCTACCAAATTGAACAAACAAGGCAGATGCTATGCCATGTCTGGATGCAAAGCATGCCAACTGATGACAATCTTGCCCAACTAGACTTTTTATTTTTTAAAAATTTGTTTACGTTCAAAACGGTTAAAAACTATATGACATGCTATGGGGGGAAGTTTATTTGAAGATACATTTATGTCCAGAAGCAAAAAAGGGGCCTTCTCAGCATTTCCTCAAGGATCAGGGAAACTGGACAAAAACCTGATCGAGATGGGGGTCATTTTCCCAGAAGCTGAAGTGCAATACTTGTTACAGGTTCTTTAGAATTTTACAATCCAAATGGTAAATAATACATTAAATGTCACTGTTCAAATTAATACTACTTTCCTTTTGGATGCTCACTATAGTCTCTAATTGTATAGAAACAGTTGTGCAGCAGAAAATATTTTACTTGGGACTTCAACTTTTGTATTGAATTTAATCATTTAATGTCATCTGCCAAGGAGTTGTAAAATAATGTACATGATTTGTATGTGAATTTTTTGTAGTGAGCCGTTAATACTGTCTGATGAATATGATTAGTATGTTGAGTGTTGTAGTTATAACATTGGGTGTTTGCTGAAAATATATTCCCACCCTTAAGTAAGTAATTTTTGAAAAAAACCACTGATTCATATATTAAGAGCAAGGTAATGGTAAAATACCTAGATTAATAAAGAGAGGCTTACAAGAATCACGTGGGTGGGATTTGCTTATTCGTACAATTCTTTTTTGTAATCTAAAAGTCTTGTAGCTATAAGATTCATTTCCCCGGAATATTATGCCATATCTGAGGCGGGAATGAACATTTGCAAAATATACACAAGCAGTATGAAGGCTGGATGAATTTGAAAGATTTCTGAAAGCGTAGCTTAAAGAACTTAGTGTTCAATTCATTTAAATCAACGTTCCATTTAAGGTTTGACTGAATTGAAAGACCTAAAAATTTTGTTACCTTAACATCAGTCAATGACACAACTGTTCATATTCGTATTCAAAGCTAACTTAAATTTGTTACGGTTAGGAGCAGACGTGTTCTACACAAACTGAAAGAAAATAACAAGAATGAATTAACTCCATTGCCAGTGCAAGCAGCCTATTATTCCTGTCAAATGTACCTTAACAACTTTACAGTGTGCCAAGGCTCCTCAGTCTCCCCAGAACTCAAACGCAGTGTTTCCATACATTTGGTTGGAACATGAATATGCCAATGGATCAAAAGCAAATAGCATCAATGGTTCACTACAGACTAACTCATCTAGCGTTGAAGAAGCAAAAAATGTTGGTTGTTTTGCAAGGGATGTGGAGATCGAAATAAAAACAGGTTGATGATCAGCATGCTATGTCACTGGTTCTCAAAGCTCCAAACAATCTAGAAGAATTGTAACTGTGGTTCCCGTTAGTGGGCCACACATTCATCCCATCTGACAGTTTTTGGTAACATCAAAAGACAACTTCCCAAGTTGAGAATCATTGAAAACCCATTTAAAAAACATTTAGCACACTGAGAAATTTGCAATTGTAGTTCGTCGAAGACAAAATGAATGTCCTGTTCGAGATTAGAAAGAATATGCGGATGGCTCAGTGAAAGTTATTAGTAACTGTTTTTTCCAGTTTCAAAAAGAAAGAAAAAAATTGTTTTCAAGAAAAGCTAAAATAAGATTTGTCTAGTTCGTAGAGAGCTCTTCTACAATATTGAAGCTGAAGATGAGAAGAGCATCCTGAATAGGGGGGAGGGGGGGATTTTCAGTAAAGCAAAATGCCTAACACCAATCACAGCAAGTTTACAAGTTTCAGAAGCGAAACTCTGAGACGTCAAAAAGCTTCTGAAGATCCACTTGGGTGAAGACTGGGCGGCCAACAACAAACTCAAATTCTTGACCGAGGTGTTCGATGAACAGGAAAGCACTGCTAGAGTTGTTTGTGCTGCTGCCAACTGTCAGAACAAGGAGGAATTCGGAAGAAGAAGGAATTCTGCGCTGATGGAGAGTGTTGAAGTCAATGTCATTTAAAACCAATTTGCAGCCAATTGTATTTCCTACACAATGCATGGTGAAAAAAAACAAAAAAATCTGATGTCGAACATTTATTTTCGTACTCTTTTTGAGGTAAGCAAGTCAGTTTTTCCTTGTAAAATAATGTCACTTTCGTATTTTTATTTACCAATTATGTAGAATTTTCAGACTTCTCTTTGAACTAAAACATATTCCATTTATATTTGCAATAATTAAATTTCATTCTTCTGTTATTTCCAACATATCACCAAGTAGCGGGGTTTACAACCAAATGCTTGTTTTGTAATAGGACCGATGCGTTTGCAAACCTTGCTAACTGCATTTAATCGGGTGTAGAAACTGCCAAGTCAATATTTCACTTAAGATTTTAAATGTATAAAACAATATTGCTGATTTCAGCCATTAATACCGAGTAATTAATTATTATTTTTATTATAAAGAAATTAAGTCTTTAATTTAAGATAATTTGGATGTAATGAGTTTCTCCCGATTATCTCAATTTCACTTATCATGCAGTTGGCGACTTTTCCAACTGGACTACTCAATTTAAGACAACCCCCTAATTTTGAAGATCTTCAGAGAATTTTTTAAAATTTTTGCCCAATTCATTCTATTTAGTCAGTAAAATTGCAGATTGTCTTATTAACTGGAAAATTGCAATGTTAATGAGAACATTAAGACCTATTGCTAGAACTGTCATTTTCTTATTCCTTAAAAGCAACATGATAATCATCTTCCATTTTGTGACATCTTCTGACTTTTTAAGCCCCTCTAAAAGTTTTGTGTATTGAATTTGCATTGTTCTTTGTCTTGAATCAAATGCAAGAATATTCCCTTGTTTATTACCATATTTTGTGTCCCACACGTGATGATGGCTTCTGTTTCTGTCTCCCAATCCATTCAAAAATATTGGTCTGAACGGCCTGGCAAATTCACAGTGGACCCGAGAATATTACCGCAAATATAAGTTCATATTGATGATAGGGGTGATATTTTTACTGTCGTCTTCACTTATTGTTACGACAACATTTATGAGTTTCATGACACAAAAAGGCAATATTAACCCTTAATCATATGTTTAATTTGTAAATGATGACCCCAAATTTTTCGACATGTGTTTAGGAAAAAACATCATTTTATATTCTGGTAATATGGTAGTATATCCTTCCATCGATAACTGCAACTGAAACAAGATAAAGAGTTGCTGTGTTTGTTAAAATAATTTGTTTGGACATGAACTTTGTTTTAAAATAACATCTGGTAGTTGACAATTCATTGTTTTTGGTCAGTTTTCTTAAAATAATTGTAAAATTTTGTCTCTGTATTGTGAAAATCAGGCTTTTTCAATACTATAACTAGATTAGTGGGTTATTTGTTGCTCACAAACACTTTTTTTATTTTTTTATTGTCACAGTTCCAAGTATTGTTTGACACAATGTATTGTTTACACAATGTATCTGTTAAATTAAGATCAAATGAGGCGATGAACAGCAGTGAATTTGTTCTGCAGAACCTCCCACAGAGGAGCATTTGATGCAGAATACATTATGGCCTGAAATACAGAAATTGTATGGCCATGGGTATGAGATTTTCTCTCTTGCTGCACATCCCAGTGGTTCCCTTCTTGCCTCAGCATGCAAAGCTACAAATGTTGAACATGCAGCGATAATTCTCTGGTAAGCAATTGGGTATTATTTTGTTAATTTAAAGTATGCGTTTCTGTTAAATGTTCTTCATACCAGACAATTAGTATTTAAATATTTCATTTTATTAAGATGTGCACATTTTTGTTTCAAGGAACACTTCTAGTTGGCAGCAACAACAATCGCTTATATCTCATCAGCTAACAGTCACACAGTTATCATTTTCTCCTGACGGGAAGTATTTATTATCTGTGTCAAGAGATCGACTGTGGACTTTATTTCAAGATTCAGGTATTCGTTTTGTTTAATGTAGAATGAAATATCGATTTTCTGAAATACTTTTTTCCTACTGTGCTTTAGAATAAGTTGATGAAGAATAGTTGATTATTGTGCTGGTATTAGGGGAGAGTAGAAGTAAACTGGTATTGTTAAATTGCAAAAACAGCTTGCAACGATAACAGTGCTACACTGCAGTTTGTTGCTAAATCAATTGATATGGAATTGTGTTGTGTGAAGTAATTGTCTGATGTAATTTTATAGTGGACTCATCTTAACAGCCCATTTAAGCAATGGAAACTGAACCAGTCCATGATTTGGCTGGTTAAACTGTAATTCTCTCACTAGTTTTAAAATACACACCCTAATCATTTTTATTAGTATTCAACTGAGTATACAGTCTTCTTTATTGTAGGATGACTTTTACAAATAAGAAAACTTAAGTGGAAGAACTTCCTTTTCTGGAGAAAAACAAATACTACATAGGTTGTAGTCTGTGGTATTTACTGTTATGGTTACATAAATGTGTTAAACTTCATTAAATTGGCCAATAAAAATCACACTCAGCACAACACAATTCTGTACTGTAATTATAAAAAAATTAACTCTAAAAGTTATCTATTTACTGCTGTTTATTTGATGGTAAAAACGCTTCTCAGATAGGTCTCAGAATCATTCTCTCAAACTTGTTGCATACAATTAAAGCTATATTAAGCCCACTATACGCAGGAAGGCATTAATTGCATCCCTTGCTTGTCAGGAAGAAATTTAAAACTAATTAGTAAAGTCAGATGTTTTTTAACTGAAATAATCACTGTTTTTTATGACTATTTTATGCTTCAAGATTTATAACTTTGATAGTTATAGAGAATTAGATTCTTTAATCTCCTTCTCACTCAGGGATAATGCTTTGTTCAGTTTTTTCCAAAGTTCCTGAAGAAAATTAATATATTTCAGCTTTATTTTCTGTTTAAAAATAATCTATTTTTCCTTCACAGAAACTGGTTTTGAATTGATTTCGAAAACAAATAACAAGACAGGTCTTCATTCTCGTATTATTTGGACTTGTGCATGGAGTGCAGATTCAAAATATTTTGCAACAGGATCACGAGATGGCAAATTATGTATTTGGAAACCAGAAATTGGTGAACCAAAGAACATGTGTGTGCTTGAGCTAAAAGGAACTTCTATCACTGCAGTTGCGTTCCAGCCAAACACAAGTGATCAAAAGTATTTGTTGGCTATTGGATTAGAAACTGGAGATATAATTTTGTACTGTTGGTTTCTCACCTCTGCAGTGTTGGAAAAGGTACATCAATTGGACAGAAAGTATCCTTTACATATTGTGGTTATTAAAGTTATGTATGTTATTGTTATATATCGATGTTCTTTTATTAGTTCATTTGAAATAGGAGTAATCAGTAGTTATTGCTTTTGGTTGTTGTTTCTTTGTCATCTATATAGATTTAGAATATTTCATATTGTTGAAAGTTCATTTTAATTGTGAAGGTGTGAGATTTTCCTGAAAAGTGGCTTCTGTGGTTGAATGTATGCAATATTTGAGGGAACTATTACGGGTTTTGAAAGTTTAAGCCAGTTCCTGTCACCTTTAGAATTGCAATTGAATCAGCAAAATAATTGTTATACCCATTGAAAATAATATTTATAAATATAACAGTTCCAATTGAAGAGAAATAACAATATAATACATTACATGGTATGAGTAATATGATACAATATAATATCATATGCCTACAAGGAAAACCTGCTAACCTCATTTTTAAGCGAAAATAACTTTTTGTGTCATCCAATCAAGTAAAGAGAATTTTTTGCTCTGCAATTTGTGTGAACGTGCTTAGTGATATCTCTAATCAATCTCTCTATTAGATATAAATCGAAAGATATATTCTAACTCTTCAGTTTTCAGTATTGTGAGGGAAAACCCTCTAAAAACGTGTAGCTTATTCTCCCTAAGAATATTTCTTGATATTTAATGGAATGATTTAAGAAAATCTGCCAACTCCAAGTGTAAATATAATGAAAATTCCAGAACTTATTTATCTGAATTAAATGGGAGCAAAAAAGTTTGCCAGTTATTTTTTTCTTAAAACTATATATGAAGGTAAAATTCAGTTGAAACAGCTTTCAAATAGAGAAAGAGTGTAATCTTCACTGGCAAAGACAAAAGAAGAAAGCAATCACCAGCAAATATAACACAACCCAGTATAACTGGAGATGTAAAACTAGTTTGAAAATTTCTCAACAATAAACTCTCATTATTGAAGAAAGTTTACGCAGAGAAAATATTTGGATCGGAAACTGAGTATAAGTGAACTGTATTAGTGGTAAAAGAGGAAGTATGAAGATGCAGGATGATCTGTACCTGTATCACTTATTACTTACAGACATATTTTCTGTATTGATTATAAATTACCATTGTTTAAATCCAAGAAAGATCAGTGTCTACTCTGCATAATACATAAAAGTGCAAAAGAAGTTCAAACACCTGAAGCTGCCAAAAATTGCGCTACACATATGCAAAGAAAAAAATACTGCAAATAGCCAAATCCAAGAATAAGAGAAAGCAATTAGTGATGCAAATTTCATTTCAGTCACATGCAACCTGCAGTCAGTACTACAAATACCATCTTCAGATGTCAGCCCAATGTACCATAGTAGATAACTCTGTGTTTATAACCTAACAATTTATAAATCAGCTTTAGGCCACCTTGGTAGATCTATGGATGGGTTTAATTCTTGGTCTACCCAATACAATCCCAGTGCCATATGCAAAAACAGTTTTGGGAAATTTCTTATCATTTTCTGGTTGGGTCAGAAAACAAATTATTAGCTCCCCTCCAGAAGGCCAAGACACCATCAAACAGTACCTTATTTATCTTGATTGGTGGACAGGATGTGGTCCAACCATGAATGACAGAAACACAAATTGACACTTGTATTTACTCAAATACTGTATAGGAATAATCATCACTGGCATCGATGTAATAAAAATTTCAGTATTGTGCAATTATTTTCAGGTCTCCACCAATTCACCTATGGGTTAATCGAATACCTACTGGCAAAATCGTTGTAACCCTCAAAATGGAAATTTAGTTAGAAACAAACTCATGACTTTCCTCTTCCAAAATTGATGCATCTGTGTGACTCGCGACGAAATTAAAACAGAAGGCAAAAGGCGCTTAATGTTTGTTTGCCAACATATGTTCCAACATGTCGCACATACAACCTTTATGTGAGGAAAACCAGCATTTCCAAAAAATGAGGGTTATAAAATTGCCGGCAGGTCTTCAGTTATAAAATAATTTAGCGTTAACAACATTTGAAATTTCATGTTTTTGCCCTAGCCATATATTTCAATATATACTTCCAATCCTTCCTAATTTACAATTCACATTTTTATGATTACAACAGATATTATTCAAATAATTCTACCATAGTAGTTGTTATCTATACATGAAATTGATTGGTGAAGATGTGGCATGAAGTTTACAAACCATCAACAGTCATTATGATTTTGTATCTTGATAGTATCATTAGATTTTCAGTCAATCCAAACCATAGACTGTAAACTAGTGAGCACAGTTAGGTAGAACGTAACTGCATTCTTACTTCTGCATGTACATTCTCACATTTTTGTAACTGGTACATAATATTATAATATCGCTAGTGCATTTTTGTATTTTTTGTGTTAATTATAAAAATTTAAAAGGTGTACATCAAAATAACAATATTGAAAATACAGATATTTTCTTAATAACTCTCAAAAACGGAAAAGTTTTGTGAAAAATGAGCTCAAGATTGCGCATTTTCTAAAACATTTAAACATTTTCTCACAAAATCTGGAAATTGTTCAATCAATTTTTCAACGGAAATATACATAAAAGTCGAGGTATTACTCTTCTATAATACTCTTGTTGTGTTTCAATTGTACTATTAGGGATCTGAAAAATTGAGAAAATGTGAGAAACCCTTTTTTAGAAGCCAATAGTAGGGAGGTGGGGCAAAACCAAATAGCTAGCCCAATCTGTTTTTATATTTTATACATGTTGCAATGTTTTAAATATTATTGCAGCTTTTCTGTAATATTATTTGAGGATCTTTTTATTTTGTTTGGCTTGTGTGGGGGAAGCAAATGCATTGATTCTAATTAGTACCCTTGGAAACATTCTAATTAGAACATTTTGAAAAATTTAGTTGCTAAAAATGGGAGGAGCTATAACTTTGACTACTTTTATTTGCAGTACATTTTGAGATAATACATCAACATCAACATTACTTTTGTCTCAGGAGATGCCAATGGTCTCTCCTGTGGACATTGATTTAATAATTCATTCATTTTATGCTGATTTCTCCTTAACATATTTCCTAGTAATGCACATCATCTGGCAGTCAAGCGTGTAGCATTTCATCCCCTGGATGGATCACTCCTGGCAAGTTGTGGTGTTGATTGTTGTGTAAAGATTTATAAGTTGTGTGAATGTTGAACTTTCCTGTAATAAAATATTTTATAGAAATGTATGGTGTTTTCAATAACATTTTACTGTTAATTTTTGGCCTTTTGTTGGACATTGGAATGTGAATACACATGTTGTTTGTCTATTGTAAAACATTGTTCTAATTTTTTTACATTCTTTTCAATACATTTTTAGAACATTAGAAAATAAATTTAACATCAATTTATATTATTTTGAAACAACACACATCTTTTTACTAATCAAACTTGTTGAATGCTTTCAAATTCATTCCATATATTAATTATCATTCCTTAACATAACATATTGTAATATAATTTCCCGTTAAATCTGACACAAGCTGAATGGAATAACACCAGCCATTCAGTTTACTTTTGGATTGCAACTCTCCACAATAAGAAAATAAAAGAAATTGTACAAATTCTTTAATGCATTACTTCCAATTTGCCTAATCTATTCATTACCATTTACCTAATCATGCCAATAAATGACTGTACAGGTAATTAGAAGATTTTATTTGCAGGAATATATACTGCTTTTATTTTAATTGACAAATATGAATTTTTTAATTCTCTTATTCGGCCTATTCTCATACTGCTCGTACGACAACTCTAGTTAAAAGTGCGTCGCTGCTTGGGCCGCCAGGCCCGGTGGATAATGTGGGTATGGTGGATAGCTATAACCACTCGAAAAATTTCCGAGTGGGTGAAATACCCACTCGGAATAAACGAGGTTTCTTGGTATTGCGTTGTCTTCAAACATAGTATATCAACTATGTTGCATGATTGGCTTAACAGTATTGCCATTTTACATTTTATTGCGACACGACCGACAAAATTGTTGAGAGTTCATATAAAAACGTACAAAGCGAAGCGCTGCTAAAGTGACATAAAATGAATGTGATGACAATTTCATCACATTCATGACAATTTCATAAACATCACAATTTGAAACATTGTTATGAATTTTCACCTTCCTGTACATTTTTGGTGGATGAAGGGACACAACCCTCTGATTGAATGTTTATTTAAGAGATAACATATTATTACCCATATGTGTATGGTGAAAAGTAAATCACCTGTGGTAACTTACTAAACACCTTAACCCTAGTCAACTATCCAATCGGACTTCACAATCGCCAGCTTTGTAGGCCATAGCTTATATAATGTGACATTAGGTCTCCAAATCCATGGATAGTAGTATATCGAGAGCTTTTGTTTCAAGGTGTGTGTTTATTATACGACAATACTGTGGAACATTCAATATCGCGACCATTAGAGTACTCTGGTCGCGACCGATTTGTCGGGAGGGAAAATTCGATCAATGCATAGTAATATGCATTTCACTGAGTCCATGATTTTTGCTTAATTTTGTGAAACTGGAAAATTGGTATCCTTTGTACGCTGAGTAATAGTGCCCGTGCTGACATGTCCAAATGGTTTTCCTGACTGTTGGTTACACATACGCTGTGTTTTGATGGAGAGCGCGAGGTTTTGAACGTTCGTTTCGGAATATAATGTTGTGCTACAGATAGTGAAAAATAATGGAATTACTCTACGAAGATTTCTGACTTCTATGCCATCTACCCTGTCTAGCCTTGAGATGTAAGTTCATAATTCTTTATTTCAATCTTTAGAAATTAATTTTCTGTTTGATTCCTAAGGAAAATTAGTGGTGTCACTACTTTGCATCAATTGCAACGAGGACAATATTATAATACTGATTGAACCCACAAAAGTGTTTCCTATAGAGAATTTTTTCGTTCGCATTAGGATTCGAACTTAGGTCCTTCAGTTAAGCAAGCACTTTCCCGCTATTCCTAATACTTGACGTCTCGTACGTGCGTTCCTCACGCTTCAAAAAGAAAGTTGAATACAGTTGCTCACATTAATAGCCGGACAGTCACAAATACTGAAGGCGTTTCTTGTTTGAATGTGAGGAAAGTGACTGACTTTATGTGCAAAGGAACTATGACTTTATTATTAGGAAACACAATAATACAAATAAAATGTTTCTGATGCACAACATACGTTTCATAAACACGGATTTATGTGTGAATATGCAAAAATACGAAGTCACATTAATATTCGAGCACGTAATGGAAAAAGGCCTCTTACCCCGTCGCCACTCTCCCAGATGGCGCAATAAGCGCACCATCCTCTTCCTAAGTCAAACGAAATTATAGTCAGTCAGCGGCTGTAAATATTTCCGCCTGGAAACATCTCTTGCAATGAGGCACAAGGGAAAGAACTCGACGTTCGAGCAGAGGCAACTTGTGGTTTTTCACCACGCAAAGGGGCGCTCTTGCAGGGAGATCACAAATCTTTTACTCATGAGCAAGAGCAGGGTGCACGATATAATTAAGAGATTTGAGGAAGAAGACAGAATTGGACCTAAACCGAAGCAAGGACAACGTAAGATCTGCGAAAGAGAGCAACGTGAAATTTTGAGGAAAGTACGAGAAAATCCGAAGGTGAGTGCCGTCCAGCTGGCAGCAGGACTGCGCAAAGCGTCAGGGACATCTGTGCACCCCGAAACAGTGCGCAGAGTAATTACGAATGCGGGATATCTCGGCAGAGCGGCCAAGAAGAAACCCTTTATCGGTGCTGAGAATAGAACTAAACGACTTCAGTTTGCAAAGGAATACGTGACGAAATCAGAGGAGCGGTGGCGCGAGGTAATTTTTGTAGATGAGAAAAAGTTTAATATTTATCAGTGACGGTAGGCAAATGATTTGGCGAAAATCAAATACAGAATTGCATCCTAAAAGGGTAGTGTAAATTGTGAAACATGGAGGTGAATACATATTGGTTGGGGGTGCTGGCGTGGGGGAGATGGTGTTTGTTAAAGACACAATGGACAAACATCAGTATCTCAACATTCTGAAACCAATTCCCCAAAATTTGCTGACACGAGGCATCAGGAACTCGTTTAAGTTTTATCAAGACAACGATCCGAAACACAAATCGTATTTAGTGTGCGAATTGTTGTTTCACAATTGTCCGATAGAACTAGAAACGCCGTCCTAGCCTCCTGACCTCAGTCCAATCAAGAATTTGACATGAATTGAAATGTACAGTCAGGAGAATCACAATTACGTCAAAGTCCCATCTGCAAGCCAGAATCCAGGAAGAATGGGCACAAATTGGGCAACAGTACATGAGGATTATTGGTTCAATGCCAAAGCGATTGCAGCAAGTCATTGACTACAATGGTTAAGTTACAAAGTATTAATTTTCTTTACGTTTATTTATTTATTCATTTATATTATATTTCATATTACGTGTCCGAATATTACTGTGGCTAATGAATTCAGGCAATTTTATTTTGTTTTATTTTTTATCGAATGCGTCGACTACATTCTGCGTTTTTGTTTTCTTTATACTATTATCCGTTAATAAAGGAACAATTCTGTTTCACTTTCTTGCATATATTTTTTTTCCTACAACTGTCAAAATATCGCAGAATTTACGATTTCTAGGGTATATTTGAGTGTCCGAATAATAAAGTGGGCCACTGTATCTTCAATTACCGAAAATTCAGAGATATCGATGAAAATCAGGCTAAAGATTTTGTAAAGGTCAAATTTCTTTAAGAAACTAGAGGCATGCAAGAATGCGTGTTGTTCTTTGCTGGAGGTGGTTGGAAATAATTACGTAATATTGTAATTTCTGCCATACTAAAAACTCGGTTACAACTTAGTTACAACAAAGTCTAATTCAATCAATTCAAACGAAGGGCTTATGGTGCATATCGCGTTTATTTCGAGAGGCAGGAACAGTAGTCATTTTTAACTTTCAAATGAAACAAATATGAATAAATTTAACTAATACAGCATTTGCAGCACATTATACAGAAAAGAAAGAACAATATTCACACACGCTTGCCATGATTACATCGAAGTGAGCTAACAATCGGACAGCAAGATATCAGTAGAAAATAAAGAGATTGAAGCTCTCACGTTTGTAATGGCACCTGCCATATTGGGCAAAAACGAGATTGTCCTCTATAAATAAGAGGGAGTACGTAGCTCTATCCCAAATAATTTCAAGGACTGCTAATAGGAATATTGTGACTTTGTGTATCTTGGAAATCTAGACCTACTCGTATCGTGCGAGCCTACCTACATTCTAAGAGGGCCACATCTACTGAGGGAGCTCTCCTGGCCCATTCACTAATTTGGGTCCCAAATGGCTATACTCTTCCACTGGAAGGGAACCTCTGCGAGCTAAAGCGAATAGAAAAAACCTGAAATGCGAAACTCCACTTGTTCTTTAAGTTTCCATAATTCCTCTTACTTGGAATGTGATGCCTATCGAGAAGACAAAATTTTATATTTAGTTTTTATTCTTTATATCTGCGTTATATCCGGAGGCGCATTCGTATATTTTTCAAAAATTTTTGGTTTTGCTTTATTGTCCAGGTATGAAGATAAAACTAATTTTATATGAAATAACATTTTTTCTCACCTTCCGCGAAGAATTAAATTCTTGAAGATTCTCATTAAAATTCTCACAAACAATAGAAGTTACCAAAAACTACTTCGAAATGGATTGATACTATATCGCGAGCGACTTATTGCCAAGATCTGAAGCCAAGACTAATAAAAAAAAAATCAGTTCTAATTTCTAATTGTAACTATTGGAAAGATAAAAGCAAACATTGATTTTCTACTCGTAGCAAGAAGTTTCTCAAGAGACATTGAAGTACAACTGCATACTCATAAAAGTAAAATTAATGATAGTCGGATTGAGAAAAGTGGTCAATTCGCAAAGTCGCTATCAAATTTTATATTCATACTTTTCATAGTTGCTTTATTTTTACACATATGCATATTGTGAACATCGGTTCAATTTAATTTTAGTGCTGTGCCAGTTTGCACAAAACAAACACAAATATACTAAATATTTTATCTCTACGTCTAAAAACAGTTGCCACTGCCTTTCGATACTTTTAAAATAAGTTCCATACTTACATCGGTTGAGGCGATGCATGCTTTTTCTCAGTTATTTTATTCACTTTGATTGCAAGGTAAAGCACAAGGTCCTCGGCCGTCTGTAGGATTTGAATTATGGTAAATATGCAAGACAATGAAAAACTATTTCATGATTTATTTTACATAATATAAATTTACCTGGAATATAGATGTTGCTATGATTTGTGAGTCACCTCGGTTCGCAGTTTGTAATATTTATAAATTGCCTTCCTATGAAATCGTTTGCTTCTAACCTTCGAGGAAATTACATTCCACATGTACATTTCCATCAACCAGAGAACACTTTATTTTGAAATCGCCTTTGATCTTTTGTTTCAAGTAATTGCCATGACGATTTTCAAAACTCGAATACAGTTTATAATAGGTGCCTTGAATTACGCATACTGAGCTTGAAACATAGTTTGAAGGCTCTAATGTGCTCAACTTCTTCGAAAGTCAAATTTGTTATCAAGAAGCATTTTCAATTATAATAATTTGCTTGAGACTTGTACCATACGATACTGCTCATGTCATCGGTGCTCAAGGAAAAAAAATTGTTTTGTAGGAAAGTTGTTTTATCTTGAGCAGAATCATTTATTTCGCGCTTAAATGCAATGCTCTAAATACCCGCGTTTTGTGAGCGATATTTCTACTAAAAATTTTGTTTTAAACATATTTCTTCTATTAAATAAAAATTACGATTTTTGAGATGTCACTTTTCTTGTGCATCCACGATATATCCATATTAGTTGACAAAAATAGTTCCGAATGTTTGAAGATCAGTGGATGTCCGGAATTACCCATTTCAAGACAAAATTCTTTGCATAATTATATTATACTTATCACGTTGGTATTAAGGGCTTCAACTTTTTTGTTTAAATTTTTTGTATGGTTGGTGATAAATTCACAGAATAACGTGGATTAAATGCCATTTTGATGAATTTCTTTTTATTAAAAAAATGTACAAACGTAATTTTAAAAAAATATTTCTCACGTCGCGGTGTTAGTATTTACGTTACAAGCGTTTTTATACATTATTGCATTTGAGAGTAAAAGTGCTTCAAATAATTTATTAAGTATTTCGATAATTCAAGAGTTCTCTGTAAAAATGAGCTCAAAATTGTACATTTTCAGAAATATTCAAAAGATTTTCTCGGGTAACAGCTCCAAATTGTTCGATAAAAATTTACATTCAGAACAGGGTTTTAACCTGATGTAAATTCTGAAAGTATTATTTCGAAAAGTAATGTTCTGAAAGTATTATTTCCATTGTACTATTTTGGTACGCAAAATTACGAAAATGTGAAAAAATGTCCGTATTTATACTTGATCGCCTTACTGCGTACTTCCGTAGTATCGAGATAGTACTTCTGCGTCAAAATCCAGCAATCGTGGGGGCCCTGGTATCGTAAAATCTTGTTCTTATACGCAGAACATTATTTTCTCTAAGACTTTGTGTGTGTAATCAGCATTCAGGTTTTGTGGGTCCTTGATATCGAAAAATTGGTTTATAGCAAAATGCCCGTCCGTCCGTCCGTTTCTGTCTGTGTTAGAACCTAACAAAACAGTTCAGATGATTTTCAAAGTTGGTATTCTCTGGTCGATTTGGTCAAGGTCCTGCGAGTTTAAAAAGGAGGGTAAGCCTCAACATTTCCACATTTTCTCAAAAATGGTTTAAAATATTTTGTTTAAATCTTTTACTCGGATAGCGCAAAGAATACTTCAATTACATTTTCATAATTTTCTAAAAAATACTCAATTTTTTATTAATCTTTGACCTCGGATAGCGTTCTAAAGGCAAAACAACACATCTCTCATTTTTGTTAAAATATCTGCATTTTGTAAAATTGCAAAAGTTCAATTTTTTGGAGCTTTCAAACAAATACATTATTTAAGTTAAATATTTATCTAAAATTCTTTGGTATTCAACGATCTTTAATTAAATCTACAAATTTTTGAAAATATAAGAAGTTTTTGCGTATTTTTACATAACGTAAAGGGTGTTCCTAAACAATTATTTTTTCAAAAACTGCTCCAAATGTTTTTTTTATTTTTTCCCTTCAGAAATTGCGCAAGTCTCATTATCGGTCAACTCGGAATTTTCAACAATTTCAAAAACTTGACATAGCAAAATTACAATATTGATGATAGAGACTTTTTACTTCAACGAAATCAGTTGCTTAAATAAGGCCATGTACATTAAAAAAGGTAGTTTTCACATAATTTTTATTTGAAGTAAAAGCAATTTATAAATGTTTTTCTAAAAATTGCCTCAAAACATTTTCCTCGAAAAGAGCAAATCACGTTTAAAAATGTGTTCAAAAATCTAATTTTCGTTGATCAATCTAAATTCTCGAGAATTTCAAAAGTTAAAAGTAATTCAATAAAGTATGTGTTGTTGTAATGTCCAATTTTAATACAGTGACTTTGTAACAAATCACCACATGTAATGCATTTATCCAATCGGGAGGTTCGCTACCTAAAACTAGATGAATGGAGTCACCAACGCGTAAACTGTTCGTAAACTGTTTTAAATGTATTTTCATGTACTGAAAATTTCTTTCATACTTAATTTATTTCATGCATACATTTGTTCAAATATGTTCTTACAGTATCTGGCATTGAACTTTCCATTGAATCGTAGTAGCTGATAATGGTATATTCCCCTACAAAAATTCCCAACACCCAATGGCCTTGTATATTACCTCCATACGGATATGAACTGGTAAATTTGCAATTTTAAAATTATGATCGCCGTAAAAATATAGATATTGAGTTTAGTACAGCTACATTTTTTACGATTTTTGCTAATATGCACAATATTCACCTGTAAGCTGTTCTTCTGGGTGATGGGTACTCTCTAATCATAATATGAGATTATTCTGTATTAGCTCCGAAAATAGTATCACAAAATCTTCTGCAACTACATTTGGATATTCCCTGGAGTTTCTTAACACATCCATATTTTTCTCCTCTTTGAAGAGATTGAAACTCCACAAACAATCTAATTTGTGTCCACTTCTACCTCTGCAACGGCTCTATTAATCGTTTTGTATGCAAAAGTATACAAACATTAAAAGACGCCTGTTTTGTATGTTTATGTTTATGTAAATAAGATGTTAGTTAAATTTAATAAGAATAAGTGCTGTGCACATTAATTTCAAAATTGGTATTTGTACTCTTGGGAACGTAAAAGTGAAAATGCGAACGTAAGAACTTTCATTCATTCTCTAACATTACTCACAGTTTTGTTTTCTCCGTGTTCACTTGAAATTCTTCAAACTTATTAAGTTTTATGGCGATACTGTTCGTAGGTTTTTGCAAATTTACGTTTAAAAAGATAGTAATAGGCCTACTCATAAATATTAAAATGAAATATGCTGCATGATTCTCTTGTTAAACTAAAGATGTCTAAATCAGTGAAAGAAACGTCGTGAAAGAAAATTATGGCGTATTGAGCGAAAAATGCCTTTGGGTACTGGAGTTAAATTAACACCGCGTGCATAGATGTATTTAGGTGGCGTTGGTTCAATTCCCAGCATAGTCGCAAAGATCGCAGCGCCAAAACGAGCAAAAACACGTTTTTGAAAATTTCTTTCCCTCTTCTGACCGGATCCAAAAATACATTATAAGTTCCCCATCAGAAGACCGAGACGCGTCAAATGACACCTCATATGTCTTGATTGGTACACGGGAAGTGGTCTAGGCGTGAGTGACGGAACCGCACATCCGAACATACGCACATTCGGAGTTTTACTCAAATACTGTATAGGAATTGAAGTTGTAACGTATTTCCCGATTGGATTACCACGACCTGATTGTGATCTGTCGCAAGTCACTATATTTAAATCGGGCAATATTACCACTACTTTGATAAAACACTCTTTCCTCAATATAAATATTGCTCAAAAGTAAACAAGAGCATTGTGTTAACTTATACATTAATATTTCAATTTTTAAGGCTTAATTCAAAGGATTTCAACTTTTTCGTTAATTGTTTTAAATGGATGGGGCTAAATGCTCTAAATAACATAATAAACGTTATTTTAATACAATCTTTTAATTTTTCAAATGTTACACCAATGTATTGTTGTTCAAATAGTATTGTAATAATGTAAGATTATAAACAAGGTCCTAATAGTATTGTAATATTACATGAAATGTTACAAATAATGCGAGAAAGTACGTGTGTAGCATCACTAGTTACTTTCTCGCTCACTACTTCCGTAGTATATATATATATATATATATATATATATATATATATATATATATATATATATATATATATATAGAGAGAGAGAGAGAGAGAGAGAGAGAGAGAGAGAGAGTATTGCAATGCTGCAGAGCAAAGGCAATTTTTCGACAGGAAAACTCGTATTGTGGGTCCCGGATACACAAAAAGTGCCTAATCTTATCCCTCCATGTATGCAGTAAGTCTTTTAACTCGTTGTATAGTCAGAATCCACATTTTGTGGGTCTTTGAAATCGAAAAATTGGTGTATCGGTATGGTAAAACGTCTGTTGTCTTCTGCCCGTTCTACAGCGTCTAAGCGAACTGTCTGATGTCACGGATCTTGAAAAATCCACAAAACAGTGTTTTTTTCCCTTCAAGAGGCAACTTCAACGAAGCTATATCTCTCGCTCACCTGCAATTCCATCCATTCTCTCTCGTTCGTAACTAGGGCCTTAGGAGGGGGTTTCTCCCAGCCCTCACAATTTTCCTTCTCTTTCTAGTTCCCCAGGCCGAAACCCTATCCATTGATATCCGCTGAGGTGGCCATGGTCCCTCTCACACTATTACTCACCTCACTAATACAGACCCTATTACATGTTCATTGCGGCACGCAACAGCTTAAAAATACTTCTTTGCGCCCATGGATTGCGAGTACCACTCCATTTGTCACCTGCCAGCACTCATGTCCACCCAATCTGGTCACCTTCATGGCCTCTATAATATTTTTGAGAAAATTAGCAAAAGAGAAATTGACTGGTAATTTTGAATTTATTTTTTGTTCACTTTTTTAAAAAAAGTGGCTTATTTTTCGCTGTTTTAGTTATTATGTTTTAGTTCTTACGCTGTGTTAGTATCTCAAACTATTCCTGTGCATAAAGAAGCATTGAAAATGGGAGTTGACGGATGTATAAAGGAAGGTGCACAAGTTTTTAATAAATAATCCGGAAATGCATCCAAACTAGATGAATATTTTTTTAGTGACTATTCTGAGAATTTTGTTAGTAGTTTCAGAAATAAACATACTGTCAAAAACTTTTTGGGAGGCGTATGATGTTTAATTTTGTGGATTTAGTCCCTTCGTGAGATCAGCCGCAATTCTGGAAAAGTGTTGGTTGAAGAGTATCGCAACTTTTTCCGGATTACTTTCTTCTCTTTTATTATCCTATAAAACAACATTCTCTACAAAGTATCAAGATGACGTGATCGTATTTTTTACAATATTCCACATTGCTTTAGTTTTGTTACTAGCGTTCAAAATATCCTTATTATTTTTCATTATTTTTTCCTGAACTATTATTTTCCTTAAAATTATTTTGTATTATCGGATGTAGATAAGGTAACTGGGTTATACGTTATGATGTTTAGAAATAAAGTAAAGCGTATATTTGGTTTTACACGATGTTCTCATTCGTTGTGTGATCCAAGTATTATTTTTCAGTGATATGCTTAATTTTCTCTTTTTAAGAGGAAAGCACACGTTAATGTGAAATGAAATGAAACTTCCATAACTTCACTAAAATGGCTGGGACGAATTCTTCAACTTTTGTATTTGTATTAGATATTTTGCTTTAAAGCGTCAATAGATTTTCTTCCAATGCGTCGCTTTCCACAACATGTACCTTAAAGTACATCATGTCACAAAGTGAGCATAGCTTCTAACGGTAATAATGACGCACGGGTGAGAATCTAGTTCAAATTCCGCGTAGAATTAACGTCAGACAAATCGGTTTCCCAGCTGAGAGCCGGCTGAGAGCCCGCAGCTGGATGGGGGGGGGGTGCGAGGAGGAGGGGCGGGGCACGGGTCACCCCCACTTGAGAGACCTCTCCGCCCGGCCCTTCTGCCGAGCGGCCGGCACCTGCCGCGCGCGGGGGCGGGGGCGGGGGCGGGGGCGGGTCCGCGACCGGCCCCTCTTCTCGCGGAAGTTCTCTTTGCGCCAGGCAGCCGTTTGCAAAAGCCGAGCAAAACAAAAATTGCAGGTGCTAACGCTCTCTCGTATTTCATTTAACGGTTCCACAAAATTGGCTTAATTATGCTGAATAAGTCTCTCGTCAAAGAGTCTAAGCTGCATAAAGCATAGTACACATTCTGAAGTAATACATTGTTTAAAATTCATTTTAATAAGCCAATATATTTTTTTGTAAAACCCGCTAATATAATTTCCTATCATTCAAATTCAATTTTCATTTGGTAAGGTTTGAAATATTCGTGTCTGATGCATCACGAGATATTTTCAGTGTTTAATCATAGATTCCTTTGTTTCTTTTTTAATTAAATTAAATTAAATAAAAATATCTAGTACATAATATTCGTAACGTATTTTCAACATCAATTATATTTTAATTCGAATGTAGAATTATTAATGCTGATCACCTTATTTTATTGATCACCTTATATTATAGTGCATTTCAAATATTTCAGTTGTTAAGGATTTGTTTAGATGATATGCAACTTTCGCGATATTTGGGAAGAGCGAACAATTTTCAGCTTGGGAAATTTTAAAGAAAAATCAAACTTTTGGATAAAAAATATAAAGCGAACCATCAGAGAGAGGATAACTACGTATTGATTCAATTGTAAGTAAAAGTATTCCGTATAGTGAAAAACAACATAACTAAGAGGTCCTCGAGAGGTAAGAGAGAAAAGTAAAACTTTTTTAGTTCCGAGAAAATTAAGTTCAAAGGTTACAGTTCGCATTTAATTCTGGATAAGATTTTGATCATTAAATTTTTTATATCGGCACGTTTATCTGTCAATTGATTCATAATAAACATCCAACGCAAAAATGTCTATTCGTCCATTAGTATAAATGTCCACTTCATAATAACTCCAATACTGTTAGACCCAAGTTCTTTATAAGTCCATTGCAGAAATGACCAGTACCAAAATGTCCAGTAGCGTAAAGTGTCCACTGCAATTAATGCTCAGAGGAATGACACGAAAAATAACATTTCATTGATAAAAACATACGGTAACTTTGACAGTTTAAACGATTACACGTGAAAAACTAGCTAATTTAATTTCAATTTTTTCTACCCCAGGATCTGCATGCAGGTTTATATGGTATGACAGGGCACGAAGATATTGTTTCACATGGTTGTTAACCTTGTATTTGTGATGTCTGCTCTGTATTTCATCAATTCGCCTTTGATTTGTGGCGTATTCTTATTTATGGAACGTCGAATATTAATATGTTCGCTTTGGAGATGTATAATGATTGTTCAGTTTCATATTGTTTGCCATAAGTTTCCATTGCGAATAATCTTAAAAATTGATTTTAATTTCTACATGGACACATTTATATTATTTACAAAAGTATTAAAAATGGAATATGAATAGTATTATAGATTAATAAAATATAATTTGATCGAACGGAACTTGACATTATTTATTTTGTACATTCCTGCTTGTTTAACATTTTAAATTGCACACATTATTCAGTTGACTTTTTGGTGAAATTTTTGATGTGGGCATTCCGTTTATGGACATTATAGTGCGGACATTAGGTATATTGGACATAATGCAGAGAATCGACATTTTTGCTGTGGACTTTGTGTTAATTGGACATTGTCCTGTGCACCGATTGACCTGGAACCCTCAGCACTTGTCGTGTTTTCATTTACAATCCTTGGTTATGATATTTTTGTTTTCTTAACGAATCTGCACGTATCTCAATTTTTACAGAAAGTGCTCTTATTGACTTAGCCTTCTCGATGTATTAATTAAAGGTACATTTTTAGTGAATTTATTTAGCCGTGGTATTTATTTATAATTTTAGATACTAGCATTTTCCAAAACTGTTCTTCCTGCGAAAGATGACAAACTGATGTTACTGTTAGAAGATATTGAAAGAGTTGACTGACAACAGATTGATGATGATAGAGGCCACGGATTGAGGTTGATAATACTCAAACTTGCATTATGAAACTGTTTATTGTTGTTAATAGTGGGACCATGGAGTATGAGAACATTAATGTTCTAATAATTCTTATTGCGAAACTCATCTGTTTTTTCAAATTTGACTATTGATAAACAAAGTGAATAAAATAATTTACGTTAGGGGTTAATAAACGTTAATAAAAATAAATACATTTTGCCTTATAAGAACATATTTATTTCCGGAAAAATCCTAGTATAGCTTCGTGCTTCGCTAAGATTATGACTCGGCGCTGCGAGGCCAAACGTACGGTATTTGCGAGGTTCAACGTACAAGTATTAAACTGGCTTTATCAATAGCTGAGGTGGCTTAGGGCATCAATTGATGTTACTGCAGGTCCTCTGACCAGACGGTTCTGGGGTTCGAGTCCCGACTATGGGAGAATTTTTGACATTCTTTAGATAGCTAGATCGAATTCGGCCGCTGTCTGGAGGAGAATTCTAACGGACAACTGCTCTGATCGGTAGTTTTCAGTGATTTCTCCGATCACCAGACGATTGTCGGAGTAGTTCCCATACAAACGGGCCTCGGACCGCGCGCGATCTTTCCTTCCTATTCTTATCCCTTACAGACATACTTACATGCACTTCACTACCACACATATCGAGAGACCAGTCGGGAACTTAAAGCTTGTCCCTGCTGGGTCGGTGCCCCGTTGGTGAAAGATTCCTGGTTGGGAAAAACTCCACAAGTCAATGGGTTGGTCGGCCCGGCGGTATCTCGCCATCCAGCCGGAGACGATCAGTACCGTCTCCCGCGATAAAAACGCTCACTACACATACGGGAATAAATATCTTATCAGTTGACAAGCCCGGTAACACTAATCGCTTGTAGCCGCCGGTACACTACCGATCAGAGCAGCCGGTTTCTAGGTTGCTCCTCCAGACAGCGGCTGATTTCGACCTAGCTACGAAGCTAGTGTCGAAAATCCTGCCTCCGTTGAGATTCGAACCCTATGACGTCCCGTTCAGTGGCACTGCAGTGGCAACAATTGATGACCTGAGCCACTTAAGCCGGAAAAAACTAAATTACCTTTAGAGACTTTTGTAAAGTGGAGGGTTCGTTTTGTACGTTCTCTGTAAGTAACGTAGTATTCCCCTGAAGCAATTATACAATCCATGTATCACGCACGATATCAAGATGAAACCCGCAAACAAATTTCTCAGCAAGATAAAAACAACACGGTACAGAAATACGCCTGTACACAAACCTCTTGAGAAATGCAAACAGCACGTTTGTTTGTACCATTCATAAGAAAACAATTAACTAAACAAAATGAAATCAAAAGACTATTGTTAAAGCGTATAGTATATTAACACGAACAATGAGACAAGCATTGAAAAATAAAGGAAATACATGTTCCTACATGAAACTGAATAAGTTTCGGGGAAACTTTGTCTGCGGCTTTCGTCCGCAAATATTTGTTTTTAATGTGAGTCTCCTGCTACTTTGATTTTTTTTTGCATAATCGTTTATATTTTCCGTGAACTGTATATACATTTTTCATGAAATTTCTGATATCTAGCTGGGGCGAGCTTTAAGCTTCCGAGTGTTTTTCCTACATGTGTAGTAGTGTAGTGCATCTTCGTGTGTGTGCGTGTGTGTGTGAATGAGGGTAGAGGAGGGGGCAATGATAAGGAAGGAATGATTGGGTGTGGTCAATGGCCAATTTGTTAAAGAACATCTCCAGTACTCACGTGACGTTGATTGGAGTAACTACGGTAAACTACCGAACAGAGCAACCGGCCACTAGAATTCTCCTCCAGGCAGCGAGTGAATTCAACCTAGCCACGTGGCTAGTGGCGAAAATTCGGAATCGCCAGGAATCGAACCGAACATCGCAGTTAGTCTCTGCAGTGACAACAGTTGCTTCCCTCAGCCAGTTATCATTTGTCTGTTATTAACTGCTCATTACATTTGCGAGGTTCTCCACATACTTAACGATGAAAAGTGTTGAAACTAGCCCAACGTTCATGTAGTTTACAGCCTGTGCGCACTCTTGTTTCACATGCACTTGTACTCGTCTAAAAAACCCGCCTGTAAAACGAAAACATTTCTAATCCAAAATATGTAAAACGCATGAAAAATCTGTATTAAAAATGAAAAAAAGACTGAAACAGAATTCCATGTCGCCTCATCTGGCCAGGAGATCACATTCTGGGGACAGAAGAGAGGAAAGGAAATAGATGTTTTTGAATTAAAGTTTTTCTTTGTGGAGAGTTGTAACAGTATTGATGTTGCTAATTAAGTACGCGAGACAGTATGCTGCCGTGCTGCTAATTTTTTATTACCTCATAGTACTTTTCACTAGCAGAGCATTAGAGGAGGAATTTTGCTTATTACATAGTTGATGCCGTTCTACAACATATCTCCCTTATTTAAAGCGTTTTTTGTTATTGCGGAGGATGACAAAATCAGAGACTGCCATAGTGGAGGGCTTCCGCAGAGTACTAGAGAGACTGACATGAGACGTCTTGGAGATTAATTAACTTAGTAAAAATACGAAATTCGAATTCCATATCACTGAAGGCCAGGGAATGCCACAACGAATGCTTAGATCAGCTAGACCTTCCTACTCACCCCGCCATTACCCCTTCCTCTTCCCTAAATCATTTCCTAGATTGGTTTCCCAACACGTTTTCTTTACATTCCTGTATCTAAATCTCTTCCATAATCACTCAGCCCCGGGAATCCTGGGGAAACTGATTCATTGTCTACCGGGACCCTCCGTCAACTTTCCCTCCCATCTCTTTCCTGACTCTTCCAGCAAGCGTGGAAAAGGCTCGACATGCACAGAGAAGCCTAAGGGAGTCAATATGATATGAATCCTGCATGCCGGAGAGAGATAAGTAGCCTCAGCCACCCTACGCAATGGCGGGGGCTGCCTACATTATGCGACCAGGGGCACTCGTTACTACTGGGAAAACTTCAAGAAATCAGAAAGGCTAATCAAATATCGACGAAAAAGGCATGAAATATATCCAAGGATTCAGAATGAAAATATATATTGCAATATGGAATGTTAGAGATTTTTGTCACAAAGAAACATAACTTGGAGTTGTTGGCTGGTGATTTTAACGCAAGAAGCTGTTCCAATTGAAGGCTTGGCAAGTTAAAATGGAGAGCCAGCTGTTTTCAGAATCAGTCAAAAGTATCTTGATTTTGTATCATTAAACAGTCTTTTGTAACAAAACTTCTTTATGTGCATAAAATGATACACACAAAAAAGGAACTCGTGAGATATGGGGCTATCATTGAGTATATTTAACAAACAGAAATATTAACCCGCTAATATCTTACACCAGATTGTGTAGGATCTATAATGTCAATTTTGACCATTTTCTTTTAAATTTACACATAAATTTATTAAATAGATATGGTTACAAGGAAAAGAAAACGAAGAAAAGGTAATTAGAATGTTTTAGTAGGAGAGCAGAAAATGGTGAATGTCCCGAAAGATAGTGAATGATATTTTACGGGAAAGAGATTAATAACATCAAAGGTGAGTATCACCAGTTACTAGAAGTACTAAAAAAAACCTACAGAAGTATTAAGAACACGAACTAAATACAGAATCAATCGAACGATATCACTATGAACTAGCATATCTCATGAATGGTAAAAAAGTGCATATTTGAATACAAAATCACAGGAGTGCCTTGTAGAAAACAAACGAAAAATAGCATTAGTTGAGAGAGAAACGAGAAAGCCACAGAAAAATTAGTAAAATGTAAAAAGCTTTGAACAAGATGTAGAAAGGGACAATCTAAAACTTTCATAATACAAGTTAACATAGATAAGAAAGACGCAGCAAAAATTAACCCCATCTTCACCGAAAGTTGGCTCGTTTGTTATTGAAATATATGGAAATCAAGTGGCAACGAAGAAAATATTTAAAATGCTACTTTTGATAAAAATGTAGATTCAATAGGCATGGGAAAACTCATGGTGACATTGAAGAAATGATAAAACAATATTACCTGGGACTGATGGATTCAATCAAATAGTTCTCTTCCAAAAAAATGTTGACTTTGAATTTGATAAATGTGTGCAGGAAGTCTTCATAGATATTAAAAATGAAATTAATCAATAATGATTCCTCTTTTTAAAAAGATGACCGTCGGAATTGCGACAATTACCGAAAAATGTCTACTCAATGCTGGATATGAAATGTCTTCTTAAATATTAGTTATGACGAAATACATCGAATATATTCATTCTAGAACACAATTGTTTTAGAACAAACAGTTCATAGACAGTTTTCCCCCTCAATGAACCAGATGATTGAGAAACCCACATCATTCAACGAGAAATCAACTTATTAACGTGCATAGCTTTTATAGATCTCGAAAAAACTTTTGATCGGATCAAAAGGGGAAAAGTAGGTAAAATTCTTAAAAATGTGGAATTATATAATACTTTAATACTGATATTAAGACCACGAGTCTTAAAAACTGAATCAGAAAACACGGCATTGACAAAATCAGCAAAGAGCATCGAGTAATTAAACATGGGATAGGTCAAGAATGTTCAAAGTAAACCACTCTTTTTAATATTTACGAGTACATAAATTACATAATTATTTGATGGCATCAAAATCTAAAATACTATTACTGCATTTAAGATATTTTGTTCTATATTTTATTAATTCTTTATGACTTTGTAATAGTATTGTTATTTTGAAGACGGATCCACGGGGGGTGGGGAGGTGGAGGAACCCCCCCATAACTTTTAAGTAACAAGTGGTGATAAAACAGCACGTACTTTCTCGTCCGTATTTTCACGCAATATTACGCGAAAAGTACTCAAATTTTCTAAAAATCGTACGTGACCTTATTTCAAAATCTATCATTAAAGAATAGTTTACATTAAGGGACAAATCGCTATCTTTAATATTTTAGTTGTAGGAAGAAGACCCTGAAAAAATTGTCAACTATTTAAAATTCCCCCAAATCATGTTTTTCAACGAAAATGAGTTATTAATCTAACAAAAATATAATCAAAACCGATGGAGCCTATTTTTTTTGAAAATTTGAAAAATGTCCCAGAGCATTCGTGTTAAGTACCCCCCCCCCCAAATTAAAAAGAAATCGGTTTCAAATTCCAGGGGCCGTACCATCAGTTAGATCGATTGTGGAATAGCAATTTTGGAGAAAACTGGCTGATCGGTTTAGGTGCTAGCGCTGTTCACGGACTATCAGACGTTTTGCCGTCATTCGACTTTTCGTTTTCAAGAACATACCAAACAACAACAAGTGTTAGAGGAATTTTTTAAATTTAGAAACTGGCTTTATCCACTTTTTCGTTACCAGAACCCTGTAATAAGAGTTTTTCTGCCGAAAATTCGCCGTTTTTTCACGCATCAGTACATAACTTTCTCTCTATTCCCTAAAAATATTTGCGGATAATCATTAAAGCGAATAATATCGAATTCCAGCATGAGCTGAGTTTAGCCGCTACATAATCTATAATATGACACATTCGTCCAAAACATTTTGAATAAAAACTATCTGAATGTATCGACAACACTCGACTCAGTCAGGCATTTATATATCTCTAGGATGGGGAAATATAATAATTAAGCGGTGAATTTTGATGACCTTCAGCATCGACAAAAATGATCAATAAAATACTCGTAAAATGTTTTTAAAATGTCCTAAAAGCATATAAATATGACGCATTTTTTTAACAAAACAAATTCAGATTCTAAACAAATTCACATGTGTAATTCAAGTTATTGAATATGTAACTGATGTAATCACAGTTTGGGATCGAGGGGGGAGGCCATACTTCCCAAAAAAGAGACCCAGAGAAAAAATTAAAATGGTAAAAGTACAGGAAGGGCTCGTGGCTAGCTCTTGGTCAGCGTGCTCGCTTTCCACTTCGCGGCCCCGGGTTCGGTTCCCGCTCAAGCCGAGACTATAGTGTGTGTTTTCCTTGCAATGTCATAGTACATGATGCTGTGTGACGATGAGAAAATTCTTCTCAGCTTGAGAAGACGGCGTGGGGATGTCTACGTGCTAACCACACGTACCAACGCGTTCTTTCCGCAGCATCACATCACTTTCCCTGTACTACGTATACTACTACGTATGCGAGAAAGTAAAAATTGTAACAAACCTCAATTATAGAATAGAATAAAATAGAATAGAATTTAAAGGCTCCAAAACGTAGCATATGAAATTCAATGACATTACAGCTATATAATTGATTAGCGTTTCCGGGGCCAAGATAATCCCGTAAGTGTGGAGCAAGTATTTTTATCTCGGGAGGTGGCGGTTAACTGCCCCAGCTACATGGCGAGTTCGGTCGCCGACCTTCATGTCGGCTTGCGGATTTTCCTCACAGGGCCGGATTTATGCATGTGCTGACAGTGCTGCAGCACAGGGCACTCCACCAAAAAGGGGCCTCCACCAAATAAAAAATTAAAAGTTTTTATTTTGGCCTATTTTTCTGCAAAAACTTTTTAATTTCATTGTTATGTAGTAATTTGTATTTTTTTAAATTTAGATTTCATGATGCATTTTTAGTCTCAAGAATATCTACTTATTTAGTATGTATTCAAAGTTATTTATGATTTATTCAGTATTAAACGCACATAATCTAACCGAATATCGTGTTTCAAACATGATCACCGGTTTCGACTTGCTCTTTTGGCTAAGCCGATCTGATTTTATACTATGAATAACGTAACTTTTATTTTGATTAGATATATTTGAATTTGAAAGTTTATAAATGCAATAAATTTATTGAAACTTTACTTCATTTTCAAAATTCATTAACAAACATTAATTCACTTTCAATTAACACTTTAATTCATTTTCAAACATTTTCAAAATTAAAACTTCTAAAAAATAGATTGAGAACTAGCATGACAGAAGAACGACTTAATTATCTTTCTATTTTGAACATCAATTTTGATATTCTAAAAGAATTATCTTTCGACGATGTAATTGAAGAGTTTGCTTACATAAAAGCAAAACAAGTTCCTGTAGTTTAGTTATTATAATTAAGTTGTAATGTGTTGTAAATATTCGGTTTATAAATAAAATATTGTACGCAAAAATTATTTGCAAAATTTTTTTAAAAAATTAAACATATTTGACACATAGATTTTATTTTGTCAGCCGCCAACTGCATATAATATATATGGGGGGGGGCCTCCACCAAAAATCAGCACATGGGCACCCACCAAGTTAAATCCGGCCCTGTTTCCTCATTCATGTATCTCCCACCAGCGGGGCACTGACTCAGCCGGAACAAGCTCTAAGCTCCCGTCTGGTCTCCCAAAATATGTCACAGTGTAGTGCATGCTATTGTCAACAAGTAAGGGGTGAGAAAAGGGTAAGAATATACCGCGCGCGGTATGTGGTCCGTTTCTTAGGGTACTGCTCCGGAATTCGCTTAGTGTTGATCGGAGAAACCACGGATAACTACCGATCAGAGAATCCGGCAGTAACCTCCAGACAGCTATTGAAATGGACCTAGCTAAGTAACCAGTTTCGAAAATCCTGCCACCGTCGAGACTCAAACCCCAAGGTCCTCCAAGTATAGGCAGTCTATAGTCACCAATTGATTCCTTAAGCTACATAAGTCAATGTGGGATATGAGTACGAGGGTAAAACAAAAACAAAAATAAAAATATAAAAGAGGAGTAATGAGCATAAAAATAGATTGAAGAATTACCAGAGAAACAAAATTCCATTACAAAACACAAAACAGGGAAACAATAAATGAAATAAATTTTGAGAAAATGAAAATTGATGATGATGAAATGATGAAAATGAATGATGAAAAAATGATAGGGAACAAAGAAAGATGACGAGATTAATTTCAGAAACAGTCAATATTAAGTTAAGAAAGGAAATTTAAGTTAAGAATGATTACGAGCTCCCAGATGACATTAATATGTGTGATTTATATAACCCATTTTTTACGATTTTTTCTAATGTGCTAAAATGATTATTTTTCATTGCAATGCCATAAATATCATGAATTTCACTTACTTTGATAAAATTCATGAACTTATTTACTTTAACTAATTCGAAATTTTTTCTGTCCTACAAATAGGACAGTGAAAAAAATGGATATCAATAGGCTTGTCAAGTTTCCATATTTAAAAAAATAGTTTTTACGTAAAAAATACTTTCAAATGTTAATTTTTTCTTCAAGTAATGTATGATATTAATGTTCTTGTTACAAATGAAAATTCTGATGGAACATTCTGGTACAAACGAGCCACAAGCGATTTACTGTAGTTGCAATTTGTTGGCGGGGTGGTGACTGGTTGAGTTTAGGGTTAACGAGAGGACCCCACCCTACTTTAAAATGGCTATATATTAATATTTTTTTGTACAAACGAAAATTCTGGTGGAACAATCTGGTAGACTATAGGATGGTTCCATTTTTTTCGGCGTTGGTGGTGCCAGGGTGATGTCAGTTATTATGACCGTCACCGCCACATTATAATGACTCTATCTTAATTTATTTTGTACGCACGAAAATTATGGTGCAACAGTTCGGTAGAAACGATTTAGAATGATTACAATTTTCTTACGAAAGAGGCGGTGCCAATCTTGAATTGGCGCCACCATAATTTAAAATGCTCTAACTTGTAAGTGGTTTGGTACAAACAAATGTTATTTTAAAACAAATGGGTAGAGACGAATAGTAATGGTTTTAGTGGTTTTCACTGGTGGCGGTGCAAATCTCACGTGGATACGGTTGTTCTGTCACTCGTTTCCCAGTACATCTACGTGTATTGAAATGGCGTCCTGCGAATTAATTCGAAACTTGCTTACAGGAATAGAGACTTATCTCTGGTCTCAGTATGTCTCGCGCATACAAAAATAGCTTCCGTTTGTATTCCATGATCGAAATAATGGGCAAGAAATTTGATACATGTTTTCAAGTATGGCACTGCCATTGATACTGGTTTTTACCACTGTCTTAATTATAGAACACCTACTTTTTCTTGCACATTTCTTTGTGAAATAAAATATTGGGAAATTAATGTATGGAACTCGTAGGAACATGCATTCTTGGCTATCCGGGATGAGCCGCGTCTCGGTCAATTGTACTGACGTTTCGGCCAACTTGCTGTGGCTTTCTTTAGAGCTATACTGTCTACTGCTCGTAGAAACATATTCAAAAAACTACAGTAATTTATACTTGATTCATCAGTTGGATGCTATAATGCGTTGGTTTTTCATTTTATTTAATGCTATAAAAGCGTAACTTGTTTAAGAAAAAGCAGAAAGTTTAAAAATAATTATTTATTAAGTATGCTAAAATATTCAATCAATTATAATGAAGTCATAAGATAAAACTGTTAAAAACAGTCCTACATTGAAGATTGATGAAAAATAAACAAAAATTAGGAGGAGCAAAAATGCATAGTACACAGTAGTATAAATTGCACAGTGGTAAAAAATGGGTTTTTTGACCCAACCAAGTACTCTAAATGGAGTACGGGAAATGGAGTTTAGAAACTCGGTAAATCGACTTTCTTCCTCCCCCTGCACCAGTAGGCAACCCGATGTGGCCTCTCTCACTCCACATCGTAACGTTAGGAAGACTCTTCAGCTTCCAAAAATGCGTTCAAGTCGGCTATTAGTAAAGTCAGACCTCAACAGCACGTAATGTACAATGACAATGTAAATTGCTGAACATCAGAATTTATGGAAGAATAATGGAACAAGATGAGTTTTACTTTTACAATTTGTTTAAAAATAGAAATATATATATATATATATATATAAATATATATATATATATATATATATATATATTCTAACCGCCTTACCTACCCCACACACAAACTGTATACCTTCTGCACACTCAGCCGCATGCACTGTAAGCAGGTCGTTAAGATATTATGCTCGTGAAGCGAGCTTAGAATCTCAGGAAGCAGGATCTTTCGGGTACGAGAAAGGTCTGAACCCTCGACACAATAAAAGACACACAAATCACACATAAACGAGCATATAATTCACTCAAATTCTGTGGCGTAAGTTGATAACAAAGAAAAACAAATCAAAAACAGAATCACACTTTTCAAAAATGTTCAAATAAACACAAAAGAAATCTTTACAGCCTATTTAATGAATAGTCTCTTAATTTTCTTCAGAACTATTTTTCTGAAACAATTTCTCTAACCAGTACTGGGAATTCCCTTTGAAAATTCAATACGTCTAAATTTAAATTACACTAGTTACAGTTGCACGTGAAATTAAACTTAATTTACAATCTCTTGCCTTTCTTTAAAATATAACATACAATGAATAATATGTGGGCAAGTGCACTACTCTCAATTTTATCTGCTAATAACAGAATAATGACTGATCCAATATAATGGTTAAAGGCAAGTAATTACGCATCCAAATCTCCCACTGCAAAGCTGCAAATTATTAACACCCGTGTCCTCAATTTTCTAATACTTCTGGAACTATTCTTTTCCCTGCCGACGTGAACTTGACCTAATTTCGTAGTTCTACAGGTTACCTCGAAACTGTCCACTTTTCAACCTTGAAGTCGCGTGCTGGGTTCCGCACCGCGTTGCTCGATTCCGAAGTTCTGCGTTGCCTGCGCTGTCCTCTTGCGTCCTTTTCAGTCGTCGTCTTCTCCCCGGCGTCTTCTCCCCGGTAGATTCGCGTTTTCTTCCGTTTCCACTAATCGTCCTCTTCCCCTTTCGGCTACTACCAGCGCCTTCAATTACGCCCACGTTGTAGAAAATAGTCCCTTGCACTATCCTGAATGCTGGTGCAAGTGCCTCGCTCGTTCCTAACTTTTACTCTGTTAATCAAGAACTTTCAGAGCTTTCCTCACAACGGGCAACTTTTCAATTCCCGTACTCGTTAATAAAAGAATACTTTACTATTCCTCACTACTGCGCGGACGACTAACTAGACGTCTTTGCAACGCCGGAAACTCCTATCTAAAAAGTCGTTACGGCGGCGAATACTATCTGACCTGACGAGCGTTGACGAAAATCTGCTTACTTGCCGAGCGGTGATTACCAGGAGAGCTGCTTCTTCGGCGAACGCTGATAGGAAAAAAAAGAGAGCTTCCGCCTGTGCGCTCGCCTATTTATTGGCGTTGCCTGGGGAAATTCACCGTAGCGGGGGGGGGGGATGATTTCTCCTCCTTCAACCCTCCACCAGTAGAACGCTGCTTGATAGTTCGTGGTGACTAGTACGAGCAACGGACACCAGGCTGCGCGTTTTGCTACTCTAGTTTTTGGCTGCTCTTCTCGCTGCCTGTGAGCGTTCATGCCGATGAAACGGTGGTGTTATGGGGTTGTATAATCCCATGTCGCCACATTGCCCCCTCCTTCTCTTCTTAAGATTTTTTTCGGCGTCGAAATAAAATCTTAAGTTGCTTCAACCGCTTTCCTTACTTCTTCTACCGCTTTTCCTTACTACTTCCGCTTTTCTTACTTCTTCTGCCGTTTTCCTTACTTCTTCTACCGCTTTCCTTGCTTCTACCGCTTCCCTTGCTTCCACCGCTTTCCTTGCTTCTGCTGTCCTTACTTCTTCTACCGCTTTCCTTGCTTCTTCTACTGCTTTTCTTACTTCTTCTACAAGAATTGGGTTGATGTACACCGTAATCGTTTTCCGAATAACTCCCTCTTGGACCATCTCGTTTATCAGTTTTCTTACTTCGTCACGGTAGGCCACGGGGATAGAATAATTCTTCGCTTTAAATGGTCGCGAATCTGTTAGCTCGATTCGAAACTCATACCCTTTTACCGGTTCGTTGTGATTTTTAAAAACGTCCTTGACGCTTATCAACATTTTGAACAACGCATTCTTCTGATCAACCCTCAATTCATCTTGCTCCATTATTTTCTTCCTTATTTCTTCCTCTATTTCATTCTCCTCCATTTCTACGCTACACATTTCGATTTCTGCGAATTCTTCTGATTCGTCTCCCTCATCTACATGTGCATTTCGCGCCTCTTCACTTCCATCTTCCTCCCAAACATTTTCTCCGTTGATCAAAACTTGCTTTTCTCCTATGTCGATAACAGCGCCATGTTCCGCCAAAAAATCCACTCCGATAATTAATGGGTAAATTAATTTCTTCACCACCAAACAAATTATATCGAACATTTTTCCTCTAATTGTCACTTCCACCATTACTTGTTTCCTCACTGGATGAGATTTCCGCCCCCACGCATCCACCATTCGAGTATTATTGGTTGGTAATTCCAAGACGTTTATTTTCTTGCTTACTAGCTCTTCATATAACTCTTCCGATATCACAGATTTAATTGATCCGGTGTCTACCAATGCCTTACTATGCACACCAGCGCAACTAATTTCAATCACGGGACATTCTTCCCTTTTCTCGGCTTCCAATTCTCCCATAAATTTTCTCCATTATTCGTAATTCGGTTTGCAGTTATAGGGATCGCGTGTTTGTCGTAATATTTGTTCGATTTGGGACCCCTCTTCAACTCGAACTTGGCGTGTTTCCCTGTCCCGTTCGATTTCTCGTACCGATTTCATTTCGCGGACTCCGTGACCTCGCCCGCTGCAAGCTGTTCACGTTTCTGCTCGTACCTGATCGCTCGTCGTCGTGACCTTGGCCGCGCACCTCCCCGCCTGCTGACTCGCCATTTCTCTGCGCTCCGTCCGGCCTATGCTGTCTGAATCCACTTTGATTTTTGCTCCCTCCTTTCTTCGACGATGGAACTGCCGTATCTTGAATAACTCGCATCGCGTTGATATTTGATTTGGTCGTTTTCGGTGTTTGGTTCATATTTTCAAACGCCAAATCATAGTTGCCTAACAAAACTTGAAATTTTTCCACATCTTTTACATCAACGCTGCGTAACAAATTCTGGATGCTTAGCGGGAAATGTCTCGTGAGAATGCAAATTATTTCTTCATCCGCCACGGGAGGAGAGCACATTTTCAAAGCTGCTATTTTTTGTGCCGCGTAGTCTCGCATGGTTCCGCTAGAAGTACGGTAATACCCGCTCATTAACGAAATTCTAAAATTCATCTGCTGCTTCTTTCCCCAGTAACGGTCTAGGAACCTAATTACGAATTCGTCAAATGAATTTGGCAATGGGCATAACGTTTCTAACCACGCTTTTGCATTGCCTTCTAGCGCTTGATGTAATAATAATGTCTTGTGTGCTTCGCGGACATTCGAAAGCACGAAAAAGCTCTGCAATGATTTAATGAAAGCATTCGGATTTTCGTTTGGATGGCCTGAGAATCTAAGCGATGCTGGTACATTAATATTGCTTCCTCGGCATGCTCCCCCTCCTTCTACTTTACTTTCTGCTATTTCCCGCAGTTCCTGAATTTTACGTTCTTGCTCTTCTAATTTTTGTATTACTTGCGCTTCGACTTGTTTCGTATCCGCACTAATTTCTGTAACCTTGCTGCGGACTTCCTGGACTTCATTTTGTATTTCCCCGAAACGTGCCTTATTCTCTACATCTTTCTTTTCGATTTCCGTAGATATTAAATCGATTCTTGCTCCTACTTCTGCATGCCTTTCCTCAATTAACTGAGTACATGTCGCTACTTGCACAGCGATCTCTCCCCGAAGTTCGTCGCATTTAACAACTACTTCTGACATTATAGACAGTTGAAACTGCTCGAATTTTTCATTGAAAACCTTGGTCTGGTCGTCAATTTTCTCGGCTAATTTTTGAACTTGCTCTTCAGATTTTCGCGATTGTTCTTTGATTTCTGCTAAATTTCGCGACTGTTCTTTGATTTCTGCCGCTAATTTTCCCCCTTGGTCTTTAGTTTTCTCGGATAATTTTTGCATTTGCTCCTCAGTTTTTCGCCCTTGATTTTCTACTTGTTTAATTTCGTCGGATAATTTTCGCCCTTGATTTTCTACCTGTTGTGCGAGGTTTCGCGCAAAATTCCCTAACAACGCCTGCATTAATGTCCTCATCGTATCTTCTTCCGTGCGCTGCGATGGTTGTTCTGGCGTAGTCTCTGCTGATTCGGTGCGATCCGCGGTCGGCTCACGTACTTCTGCCTCGTGCAACCCTAAATTTTCCATCCTACGAAGTACCTCGTCCCCCGCGTCGCCCTCACTGTCCTCGTCACTCCTGATCTGCCTCGGTTCCCTATATTCCTGACTACCTGCCATGTTAATGCTTTGCGTTTGCCTTTTACCTTTTCACTACCAAATGCACTTCCCTTCCAAAATCACAATACAATACACTATACAACACTTCACTGTACACAGAAAAACACTTGCTGAAAAAAAACACAGTACACAGCCTAATATATGCCACAAAATGCTCGTTTATCGTGTCTAGGGTTCACCTTTGCTTGCTCGATTTCAATCGATCGCTGCCCCGCGTTATGGGCGCCAAAATATCTAACCGCCTTACCTACCCCACACACAAACTGTATACCTTCTGCACACTCAGCCGCATGCACTGTAAGCAGGTCGTTAAGATATTATGCTCGTGAAGCGAGCTTAGAATCTCAGGAAGCAGGATCTTTCGGGTACGAGAAAGGTCTGAACCCTCGACACAATAAAAGACATACAAATCACACATAAACGAGCATATAATTCACTCAAATTCTGTGGCGTAAGTTGATAACAAAGAAAAACAAATCAAAAACAGAATCACACTTTTCAAAAATGTTCAAATAAACACAAAAGAAATCTTTACAGCCTATTTAATGAATAGTCTCTTAATTTTCTTCAGAACTATTTTTCTGAAACAATTTCTCTAACCAGTACTGGGAATTCCCTTTGAAAATTCAATACGTCTAAATTTAAATTACACTAGTTACAGTTGCACGTGAAATTAAACTTAATTTACAATCTCTTGCCTTTCTTTAAAATATAACATACAATGAATAATATGTGGGCAAGTGCACTACTCTCAATTTTATCTGCTAATAACAGAATAATGACTGATCCAATATAATGGTTAAAGGCAAGTAATTACGCATCCAAATCTCCCACTGCAAAGCTGCAAATTATTAACACCCGTGTCCTCAATTTTCTAATACTTCTGGAACTATTCTTTTCCCTGCCGACGTGAACTTGACCTAATTTCGTAGTTCTACAGGTTACCTCGAAACTGTCCACTTTTCAACCTTGAAGTCGCGTGCTGGGTTCCGCACCGCGTTGCTCGATTCCGAAGTTCTGCGTTGCCTGCGCTGTCCTCTTGCGTCCTTTTCAGTCGTCGTCTTCTCCCCGGCGTCTTCTCCCCGGTAGATTCGCGTTTTCTTCCGTTTCCACTAATCGTCCTCTTCCCCTTTCGGCTACTACCAGCGCCTTCAATTACGCCCACGTTGTAGAAAATAGTCCCTTGCACTACCCTGAATGCTGGTGCAAGTGCCTCGCTCGTTTCTAACTTTTACTCTGTTAATCAAGAACTTTCAAAGCTTTCCTCACAACTGGCAACTTTTCAATTCCCGTACTCGTTAATAAAAGAATACTTTACTATTCCTCACTACTGCGCGGACGACTAACTAGACGTCTTTGCAACGCCGGAAACTCCTATCTAAAAAGTCGTTACGGGGGCGAATACTATCTGACCTGACGAGCGTTGACGAAAATCTGCTTACTTGCCGAGCGGTGATTACCAGGAGAGCTGCTTCTTCGGCGAACGCTGATAGGAAAAAAAAAGAGAGCTTCCGCCTGTGCGCTCGCCTATTTATTGGCGTTGCCTGGGGAAATTCACCGTAGCGGGGGGGGGGATGATTTCTCCTCCTTCAACCCTCCACCAGTAGAACGCTGCTTGATAGTTCGTGGTGACTAGTACGAGCAACGGACACCAGGCTGCGCGTTTTGCTACTCTAGTTTTTGGCTGCTCTTCTCGCTGCCTGTGAGCGTTCATGCCGATGAAACGGTGGTGTTATGGGGTTGTATAATCCCATATTGCCACATTATATATGCCGATCAGATGGCCGAGATCGCTAAGGCAGTAGTGCCGGAGTGGTCTCGGACCAGAAGATCGCGGGTTCGAGTCCCGCCTCGGGCATGGGTGTATTTGTGTGTGTTTGTATGTGTGTGTCGTCCTTTCACCCCTCATTATCATCATCATTTCTTCCTTCATTCCCCCAGGACTAACAACCCTGGGGGATAAAAATCGGATCCAGCTTAATGCTGGTCCCCCCAAAGAAGTGTTCGCAAGCACCTGCCACCGTGATATTAAATGAAAAACTGAGCCACGGTAATTGCAGGTTGCTTGCCCTGCGTGGTCCTAGTTGGCCGAAACGAAAATAATATAAATATATATATATATATATATATATATATATATATATATATATATATATATTTGTAACTTTTGTACAGGATAAGTGTAAAGTAATATGCAATCAACGTTTTAACGACAATTTGTGATATTTTAGTTTTTAATATTATATAAATACATAATCAAAATTGGTTTTTTGTATTTGTTTTACGTCAAAAACAGCGTGTGACGTGCTATGGAGAGAAATGTATTCTGTGCATGTCTCCATTAATTCTAAGATCCATACCCGAAACCACATACTACAAGTTTATTTCTGAGTGCAGAAAGAAATGAGCGTTTTTGGCAAGAATTGTTGAGAAAATATTTGCTCCGATGTAATAAAATCTATGTTCAATGATAAATCAGCTATTGATTTGGGCTCTTATCCTTCATCATGTCCTTCGTGAAGGAATAGCATTTTCTCTTACGACATGGAGAATATACTACTGGAATAACTACATTACTGAACTCTAGTTTCACAGATAATGACGTTCCAATTCCAGAAGAAAAACAAGGTGCCATCTCAGCATTTTCTGCAAGGATCAAAGAAACTAGACGAAAAATCTAATCGAGATGGGGCATTGACCCAGAAACTGAGATACAATACTTGTTACAGGTTGTTTAGAATTATACAGTACAAATGGTAAATGATACATTAAATATTATAGTTAAAATTAATATTATTTTCCTTTTTGGCTCTTGGCATAGTCTTCAGTTGTATAGAAACAGTTATGCAGCAGAATAGATACAGAAACAGTAATGGAGATGGATTGCATTTAATCCTTTAAAAGTTGACCAGATAACTTAATGTCGATTGTTTTGCTTTGTATATAAATACCTGCTGATGGCAACAGGAAGATTCCCGAAACGAACAGGAAAAAAGTTTTTTATGCATAAATGACATATATTATGACAAAATGATTGTTCCTTTTACATAATGCTGTCTAAAATAACTAAATATAGGACACATTACAATATAAAGTTTTCTCATTTTCCCTGCATGTAAAATCTTAACTTGTACGTCAAATCTGATACAGCTATTAAACACAGTGCGACTGTTGAGTAAGATCATCGCAATCGAATTCGGCGGAGACAAGTGGGTGATTTTCAGTTTCCTCCGAGGAAGAATAACCGTCACTTCGAACTCGCAGACAATACTGTAATAAGAGGAATGTTCTTGGAAGAGACCTACAGTAGCCTGCGGGTATGTACCACTAAGTACGGACCTTCGCCTCGTCGGAATACACGCATCGGGTTCGAAAGCTACTTGTAATTAATCTCAACGTGTTGAAGCGTCGAAGTAGCTCGGTTTTACATTCGGGGTGTGCGAGAGCAAATATCTTTGTTGAACGACTTGTAAGGAAGCGGTTTCACCGATTTCTGCAATAGATGGTTTAAATTGACAAGATTAACACTGTGGGTAAACGTTCGCATCAAAATCTGATCTCCAACATTAATTATTTCAAGAAAATATCATTTTTCGTACCTGTTCGGGGTTTTCTTTACGTTTTTACTTTCCCGTATACGTATGTATATACGGAGTAATATACGTAGTATAGGGGTCAATCCATTTTAAGGGGTCCAGCACTGGCCGCTTGACCATCTCGAAATAAAATCATATTTTGTACATAAATTTCCTTGTCTTTTGCTGTTCAAAAAAATTTTTTATTGTACCTGGTTTACAAATGGCAGCAAATTTGTTTTACGCCGTGCGCCATTTTTCCGGTTTGTAGACATTTACTATTTTCTAAATTATTCAGCTTTGGTTTGTTCTAGCATTCCAAAACAAAAAGTATCTGATTCGGTATACTCTAACCTACAAATAGAAATATTATTCACACACCTTCTATTATTGTATTTGGGAAATATTCACAACCAAATCTATGGAACGCGAATGAATAAAATTCAATTTTCAAAGAGTAATTTCTCAAAGAAGGAATAGAATCACAGCATTAATTTTTTATGTGCTTTTACACATAACAGCGTAGTTACGGTTTATAAAATATCATTGCTGAATAACGTACCACTTAAAAATTACATCCTCTTAAAATTTGAAATTTTGGATTTTTTCCAAAATTTCAACTGTAATATCTCTGTTGAGGGACCAGATAAAAATCAAAAAATTGCGCACATGCTAGATAGCTGTGATATCACACATTAGTAAAAATGTCAACATTAAGATTTAACTCAAAGTATTTTAAAAAATTGTAAACTTGTGCAAAATAAGGCGTGAGGATGCGTTTGGCAAAGTAATAATCATATTATTTTGAAGATATTTGAAACTGAAATCTAAATTGATTGAATATATTAATTATAATTTATTATTAATAAACATAAAAGTGGTCTAATAAATAATTTTCAATATCACGTATACTTTAAAACAAACTTACAACTTGACATCTGCGTTTGTAATTGAAAATATGGTCTTCTATATGTTAAAATCTGAACCGGCTAATGCAAAAAATGTTTATAAAATATAACAAATAAATAAATTCAATGTTTTGTTTATTTTTCCGCTTTTAAATTTGCCATTCTGCTTATTATTTCTGAACGTTTCTGCAGAGGTTCCGATAGTCGCACAGTACTCCTTAGGTGCGATGATCGCGACTGAATTATAGAATAACAAGTTTGATATAATGATTTCCCTGTCATAAGATTGTCCGCCAACATGAAAATTCTCGGGGATTTCAAGATATAGTCAGGCTATCGGTTGGATCATAACGTGCGAGTTCTCACTGTTGTTGATAGAGAAGTAGATATGACTAGTGGCCGTGGCTTTTCCAGCAGATTCCAATGTGGACCAGAAGGAGATGTAAAAATAACGAAATATCGTGATCTCCAGATAGAGCTGGAATGACTTTCAAAGCAGGAAGTCGTAATTGTTCCAATATTATGTACGGGCTATATAGGGGTTATGTAGGGGCTATACCCAGAGAGCTGACAAAACAGCTGGGGGTCTTTCATTCCCAGTGTCAAAAACCGCGCTACTTGGTACCACTCACCTTCCATTCTGCTAAGGTACTTCCGAGATTCTTTGACCCTTAGATAGGACTCCAATTCAGAGAAGAATTATTTAGTCAAGGTCTGCATATTGTGGCTGATAATATAAAAATAAAATATTACAAAATACTCGCGAAGCAGAAACAAAAAACTCAATAAATGTACACGTTTTTGTGTATCTTTTGTTTAAATTCACTTGACTGTGTCTCTTGTACGCCGTAATTTCTTTTCTGTTACATTTCTTTAGTGAAATATGGAAATTACCTTTCCGTAATTTCCACAGTGAGCACTGCACTTCATATCACTTCACTACACTTTCCCACATTGCCATTACTCACAATAATGTTTTTTCTAAGTAGTAAATACAAAATCAATTTTATAATTTAATGAAACATATTAGATCCAATATTTGTTTCAAAAGATTCTTACAATGAGAAGAAAGATTTTTAACTGTTGTCGGGGGTAAGTGTTTCCAGCACTGTTCGGTGTATTATTCAGGAGAGAGTATTTTGAAATGTGTCATTTGCTTGTTTGGTCAGTTTTGTTGATCCTTTCCGTCGTGGTAGAATGGCTTCTCGATTTCGATTTTCATAAATGTTAGATATATCCCAATAAGATAGTTTTGAAACTCTGATCACATAAAATCAAATAGTGAACATTTTACTTAGGAAAGCCTATATCCAACTAGTAGCACTTTTAAACGCTTACTTCCATTTGTAGTGAATTCGCTGGTAGCAGTGAAGCGGGCAGGCAGTCTAGCATATGTGTAAGTAAATTATTTATTTTGCTTCTTTCCAGGCTTATCAACTGCTATTGCCAATAGTTCCGTAAGTGTAGTCTGTTATATTGTGAGAGATGACGGGGTTTCTCCCTCCCTTCGTCTGATTTGGCGTCAACCTACCCATCGGCTGGAGGGGATTTCCCTCCACGTCTACCATCAGGTGTTTCAGCCAGTGGGACAATGCCCCAGGCAGAAGCAGCCTTAATCTCCCGACTGGCCTCCAGCTAGTGCGATTTTGTAGTGCATGCGAGTGGAGTGTGTAAGGTGGTTGAAGGGAGCACGGACAAGGGAAGTGGGGAAGATCGCGCAATTATAAAGGCAGTGCTCCGGCATTTGTCGGGAATTGATCGAAGAAACTAGGAAACGGAGCAACTAGAATTCTCTTCCAGACACCGTCTGAAGTCGGTCCATCTAGTGAGGAAAATCCATCACCCAGGGTGGTTGGGGGAAACCTCTTTGGCGCCGGATCTCACCATCCAGCGGGTGATGATGACTGCCACCTCCCGCGACAAAACACGCCCTACTCTAATGACTAATGACCTTTGCTGTTGAGGTGCCCGGAGTAACTAATCAATCATTCAACTGACACCCTGGTAACCTCGCGGTTGGAGACTGCAGTGGCAACAATTGTTGCCCTGTGCGTGTGCTAACGCAGTCGCTGTGGAGGTTCCGAGGCGCTTGCCCTGAGAGCGCCGCGTGGGCCCACTGCGACGGCAACGGCGGCGCATGCGTGGGGGCGGCGTCGGCGTCGGCGGGGGCGGCGACGCCGGGGGCGTCGGCGGTGCCCGCGGGCAGACGTGGCGCCGCCCGCGCCGACTGCACCCGCGTCGGCCGCCAGCGCCTCCGCCGCCGCCGCCGCCGCCGCGCCGCACCGCGCCGCGCCGCGCCGCTCTACCCGCCGCCGCCGCAGCCAGCGCGCCGCACCGCGCCGCTTCGCGCCGCCGCCGGCGGCGGGCTCAGGTGAGCAGGGCGCCATGGCCCCGCTGAAGGCAAACACTTCGCACCTATCACCCGATTAAAAAGTAATTTATGCGAAAGTTGTTTGATTATGATTGGCAATCTATCCAATCACTTCAAACTTTCTGACAACTTTGTGTTACATGTTATGGAGAGTAACTTTGCTGAAAAAAAAGTCGTACAGGTCATATAATAATCTGGGCCGGCTAGGTTTGTTTTGAGAAAGCGTTTGGAATTTTTGAAAACACCCTGTTGGAAGATAAGTAATACTATAATATGTTTTACCGTATGCGTTATTTAATCATCAGGTGTTTTGAGAAAATGGTTTATGATTGAAGAGATATTAAAGGGAAAAAATGTTCTACGAGCCATTTATTCCTTTGGGAAAATTCACAATAATTAGGTCAAAGTTTTTGTTAGATATTCGGGAAAAGCTTTATGGTAGTCAGTATTTTATGTACCTTTTATTTAATTGTCTTGGCAGATCTGCAATGTTTCGAGCAAACTTTTTGTTAAACTTTGGATAGACATTACTGTAAAACCACTTTGTCGTACGAGTCATTTATTCATTTGGGTCAATTCGCAACGTCCCGAGCAAACTTTTTGCTAGACATTAGGGTGGGACATTATAGCAATAAAAATATTACGTCGTACGAGCCATTTAGTCGTTTCGCGTATTTTTTCAGCCAAAGTTTAGTTAAAATTCTGGTTTTGACGAAACGTTATGGAATGTTTTAAAATGCGCGTCTTCATTTCTGTTGTTTGCAAAACAAATACCGCAGTAACATTTTACTTGTTCTGAAGTTTTATGAGAACTCATGTTTTTGAGTTTTAATCCCTCATAATTGATATTACATTTCAATTTTATAATTTAATTTAAATATATATGTAATATATATTTATCATATAATTTTAAATATCAAATTTTGTTTTCACTTCTTTCTAATTCTTTTCATATTAAATTGTTTGTTGAAGAGTGCAATATTGAACACAGGTATTCAATATAGATATCGAATATTTTACCACGGATTAATCCTGGACTCAGTCCTGTTTCGACATTATTTAATAATTGTAAACTGATCTGATCAATATAAGGAAAGTTTTCATATTTTGAGAGAAACTGACTATTAAAAATGTGAATATATTGCTTAATCTATATTTTTTCACACGTATGTATGTAGATCCGCTATTTCATCAAATTAAAATATTAACAAGTTCGCACACTACTTGTTCGACGTTACGTACCAATACTGAATGGCTTCCATCAACATCATTTTTAGGTTCATGACAATATGTTTAATTGTACTGTTCAGAATAAGAAAAATACCGAAATAATTTATTTCGTATCACATTCAGGTCCTATTCTAACTCTTTTAAGGTTAATTTATTTTTATTCCAATGCATTTAGTAGTTCACAAACATTTAAAGAGACAAAAATCTCTAGATAATTGCTGAAAGTGTCAAGGGCAAGACTGAAAGGAGATCAAACCTTTCACATTCTATAAATATCAGTTCTTCTCTATTATTTTAATGCAATTGTCAAAATACGCGACATTTTTCGAAACTCCTTCGGGTGTGATCGTACGGATGGTACATGCGTAGGGTACTTCCTTGCGACTGCTGTACTCTTCAATGTGACGTATTTAGTTCTTTTGTAACTGAAATATTTTATTATACTTTAATTCGAATTCGTTCTTTAATTCGAGGTATCTATTTGCTCTCGGATATATCTTTCTAAACGAACTACGTCAATCAAGAACGCCAAGTCTCGTACTTACTCCTACCATCCTTAGTAGAAGAGCTCCGCCGGAAGTTGGGCGTAATTTTGGACTGATGAATTACTCATTTACGAACAAAGGCTAGGATTTAGCCCCACGCCTATATGTTCTCTCCTTTCCTGGGCACGTGATCACAAAGGCAGTTTTCCGACGCCTTCTGTCGAATGGAGTATGAGTAGTGTGTCATGACAATAGACGATTGATAATGGGATGCACTGATGTTCATATGGGAGAAGAAATTCTGCTAGAAGTCAAAGCTGATTGGAGGTGACACCTACGCATTTCGCGGGACTGAAACACCCTCATCTGATTGATTGATTGATATATTGGTTCCAGGTGTGTCAATTGCAGTAATCATTAGTTTCATAAGTGTAGAATATGTTATATCCATGAAAGATGATGTTCTGTCCACGGTATGTCGTGAGATCCGGCACTGATATACATGTCAGATGGTCTTTCTCCAAGTACCTACACCAGTGAGCCACGGTCTCAATCGGGGCAGACTCTCTCCCGATTGAACTCCAGTCATGTAATAGTAAACGTGTGTGTGTGTGTGTGTGTGTGTGTGACATGAGGACACGTATCAGGAATGGAAGATCGCGCGAGTTTCGGAGCAATTGTTTAAGGTAGTACTCCGGCATTCGCCTGGAATTGATCGGAGTAACCGCAGGTACCCACGATCAGAGCGGGCGGTCAGCGACTGAATTCAATCCGGCTCTCAAACTAGTGTTGGTAATCCACCTCCGCCGGGACTCGTACGCTAGCACTAGCAGTCAGACACACTCCAGCGACAACAGTTGTTCCCCTGCGCGACCTTGTTGAATTTGATTGATTGACTGGTGAATGCGGGCGCCGCAACGGGTAAGGTCATTATTCCAGTAAGCGTAGTTGATGATTTTCCTCGGGAAGTGGCGGTGATCTTTCCCCGCTAGATGATGAAACCCGGTGCCGACCTACCGTAGGGTAGCGATATTTTCCCTAACCAGGTATCTCCCGACTGGTCTCCCGATAAGTGTGACAGTGTAGTGCATGTGAGTGTTTGTGTATCTGCGTGCGCAAGCGGTGAGACCAAGGAAGAGGAAGGAATGATCGCGCGCGGTCCGTGGCCGTTTGTTAGGGTGCTGTTCTAGTATTCACCTGGTATTGATCGTAGAAACCACGGGAAACTGGCGATCAGAGGAGCCAGCTGCTACAATTGTCCTCCTGACAGCAACTTATTTCGAGCTAGCTCTCTAGTTGGTGTAGGAGCCTGAGACCTCCCGGCAGCGGCAGTGCAGGGTCATCAGTCGATGCCATTTCTCCCGATTCTGCCTCGTAGCAGCGGCCCGCGCGGAGGCCCCCGTGTGCGGTGAGGCTGGGGCGTTCGCGGGCGTTCGCGGGCGTTCGCGGGCGTTCGCGGGCGTTCGCGGGCGTTCGCGGGCGTTCGCGGGCGTTCGCGGGCGTTCGCGGGCGTTCGCGGGCGTGCGCGGGCGTGCGCGGGCGTGCGCGGGCGTGCGCGGGCGTGCGCGGGCGTGGGCGGGCGTGGGCGTGCGCGGGCGTGGGCGTGGCCTGGAGCAGCGGATGCGTCGCCGCCGCCGTCGCCGCTCTTCGTGCTCGCAAGCATCGTCCCCGCACCTCAATGCAGCTAGCGCGAGATATCTCCAGCCGAAACAACATTTGGCAGAGACCAATTTCTTGTTGTACGAATGGGTGAAATTCACGCTTTCGATGGCATTGATGCTTGGCACAGTGTTTAAATTTCCGAATGCTTAGGGTGCGAGTCTAGAGGAAGGCATGGTTTCTCTACTTCGCTTTAATCAGAGTAAGGCAGTGGCTTACCGTCTCTGTGATCACCTGCCCAGGAAAGAGATACAAGCGTAAACACCTTCTCTCGCCTACGCTAAAAAAAGAGTATGGCCTACCACGGGTAAAATTGCAGTTCAACACTACATGGGAATTAGTTCAGGGACTCCTCAGTCACGGCCATGAATCATGATGTATGAACTGGAAGTCTACATCGAAAGTATTTACTCTTCGATTTTCAGACGTTACACTCACACTCGACTCAACAATTATACCATGGTTCTTCACAACCTCCCTGTATATTATCTAGGCGTCATAATGCATACCAGATTGACATGGAAAGACCACGTCAACTCCAAAGTGAATGAAGCCAACATATACTTAGGTATTATTCGATTAGTCAACCGAAACAACCAGTCAACATACAACTGAAAAGCAGTATGGCTGAACGTTGTATAAAAACCTCATTTTGCAACATAAATTTTAAAAAAAATAGTATGTTTCTCTTCATGGCTAAGGCGGTGGTCACAGTGGAGCCGATTTTGGCCAAACTTTCGGTCGGCCGACGTCGGACTTTTGCGTCCGCTATGCCCGATTCGTTCAAACAGGTCAATGGAAATTGGCATATTGAACCCGAAAAATCTCTTCCGACTTCATCCGGAAACATTGGCTATCGGACGAAGATCTGTTTCGTTGAATTTTGACAGTTCAGTTTGCCCATTTGCCGGAAATCCGCCGGAGAGTCAAGGCCATCTGTAATTCATAAACCACCTCCAATACATGTAGATGGTTTTGAGGGTGATTCTCGCAAATATTTCAAACAATGATTTGAGGAATTACAGAGATATTAGGATGATTTTGGGTGCTTTTCGGATGAAATAAGTCGGACGACATTCGTACAGTAACGAGAGACCGATATTTCGGCTGCACTGTAACCGTAGCCTATGAGTCCCTAATTATTATTCTCTCTCTACTGATATAACTCACTTCAGCGGACATTGCGTTCTGTTTTGGTGCATTAATATGTTATTCCGGATAGGCACGGTAACTTAATCTCTTGTTAACAAGTTGCTTCCCTCAGGTGTTTAGAGGTGGTCGTTGTTGGTGTAGCCGGTCTGTAAGCAATGGCTTCTCTGCACCCAGCTGGCGTGGACGCCGTTTGAATGCCCACTTAACGAGTCTTTCGTGAAGAAAAAGCGCTTTCGAATAGAGGCCGTTTGGGAGACGCTCCACCGCCCCCAGCGGCTGCGGAGGGAGTTTGATTTCTTGATAATTTTTTTGTTTTTTCGCAAGCGTTCCGGACATTAGTTCCGTAAGTACACTGCATTTTGTAGCTCGGAGTTTGAGGCGTTCTTTCCCAGATACAGTGTGAAATGCGGTGTCCACTTCACATGGAGAAATCACTTATGCCTTACTGGAGACTGGGACATCATCACCTCATTGATTATTTTGTTTCCAGGCGCGCTAACTGCTATGGACATTAGTCCCTAGGGGTAGAGCACGTTATAGCTCTGGAACTGGCGGTGATCATCTCCGACTGTATCGTAATATCAGGCGATGAACACGTCAACTGACGAGTTCCCCTCGTTTTGTAGTACTCGTATCTTCGCCAGCAGGGCACCACCTCATCCAGAACAAGATCTATACTCTGATTAAAATGCACGTGAGATAAAAGTACTACTATGTTTAAATCGGAGTATGGGCTCACGACTGCTCACCCAACGTGAGTGGAAGTGTATTGCATGGAAGTGTTTGTATGTGTTGGTGTGTGAAGGGCGAGGAGGTACCAACGAGGGGACACGAAAGACTGTTCGTGTCCCGTATGTTAGAGTTCTTATCCGGCATTCGCCCAATATTGATAAAAACATGGAAACCTGCTATTAGAACAGCAAGACGCAAGATTACTCAAGATGTATAAGGAGACTTCCCGGCCATCAGAGATCGTTTTTGTCCGATTTGTCAAATAAATTGTTGTTTTCATTTACTTCGAACTACTTACGTAATAAAGAGAAAGTATTAAAATGCTGCAACAAAAATCGGCGATTTTTTGACAGAAAAACTCGTATTGTGGGGACCTGGTATCAAAAAATGTATAAATACTTTCTGCAGTCAGAATCAAGGTTTTGAGGGCCGACCGATACCGAAAAATGGGTTTACCACAAAACGTCTGTCTCTCCGATAGTTCGCATGTTCATCCATCTGTTAGTGACTAAATTTGTACAGCGCGTGTTGGTGACCAACGCTAGCGCCTAAACCGTTCAGGCGATTTCATCCAAAACTGATTCATCCAGATCTATCAGGAAATGTCAGAGACCTTGTAAATTTGAAACAGATAATTTGATTCTTTGGGGTTCTTTAAAAGAAGTATTTAAAAATTCCTAAATTTTCTTAAAAGAAGTTTGAAACAAAACCTATTTTTAAATATTAGATACTTAGGAAATCAAGCTATCGAATACCATATCGTGGAATGCATTGAGTCAGGGCGTGTTGCAGTTAAGTGTAAGTAATGTTAAATAAATCATATTAACTTCAAAACTAGCATTTTGAAAATTGTGTTGAATATTATTTGAAATTATCGAATATGTTTTGTCCAATCTGTTATGTTTTCTAATAGTTTCGTAACACATTATTTTCATAAATTTTGCACTAATTCGTATCAAATCTGAGCGAACCATAGCGCACGTCAGGTGATTATGCTGGAAAAGTATGAAATAATCTTCAATATTAACTGACCTTAAAAACGAACTATAATTATCTTAACATGGGTTTTTATTAGCTTCACTATCTGATGTTTCTGTACGTATAATTAACGTATCTCCGACACACTAGTTGTTGACCAATCTCATTTCTTTTATCTCAATTAAATTTTCACTTCGATAGGCCGGACGTCAATATGTCAGCGCTGAATAAGTTTCTTGAAGAAAGCAGTTTCTAGCAGATATTTTAAAACAAATGTCAGTTGATTTCACTGTGAAATTCAAATAGAAAAGACGTACATGGAAAATTGGCAATTGAAAAAGTGTAAGAAAATGAATATTTTTGAAATATATATTTTAACCATAGATATAAAACAAAGATCTTTTTTTGACAAAATTACTTTGCTTATTAATACACTTTCACACCGTTGGACAATAATTTTTATTCTCCAAGAAAAACATATTTTAAATTGTGTTTTCAACTACTGGTTGATACAGTTATCTTCACGTTACCATCGTTCTCAAATCGCCGACCTCCAAAGGAACAAAATTCAGAGTGTGTACCGGATATTTTGGGATCTGGCATTCCAGTTTTTGAATGTAGGGACGAGCGCCGAACGCCCCTTGACAGACGTCCTCTACGGCGTATTCGCATTCCTGGCTTTAGCTTCTTTTCCAAAGTTACGCTGTATCGTGCTTTTCTCACTATTTTACACCTTTCCTCGTAATTATCTAAAAAATGGTACTTTAATAATATTACAGAACAGAGTGAAACTACATGCGAAAGTTTGAGAGGAGACTGCTGGGAGGACCGTTCCTTGTCAATTACTGATGTGGACCCTTTTTTAAAAGCATCCACCCACTAGTACAGTCTTCTTTTGCTAAAGCAGTTATCGCTCTACTTTTTCACGGTTCTTCTATGAGTTAATCGAGTTTTTGTGCCCTTTGGCCTAAAAAAAGTTTTACTGCTCGCTGTTCTCCTACAGTGATCGTAGCTAAATAGTTAGCTCGTATCTCATTTTGTTTCAACTGCCCTTATCGTTGCATAGGTTATGTCTTCTGTTGGCATATGTCAACACATTGCACATATACCTCACACATTAAAGATAGTACCTTTTCTTCGTGGGAGTTTCAAATGCCTGGTGTATTCAGTTCGTGTTATATTGTAAATTTGCTGTTATTTTTTAAACCACATTCTTATATTCGTGTACCGTGGCAGTCTAAAAGGTGAAGACAATTTTGACAAGAGTAAAACTTCCGGATGCAGTTGGAAGAAATGACTAAAGCTGGCGTCGTGACTGCGGAGTAAATACCCATAATTAAATTTACCAAACACCTATATCCATCATACACCTATTTGTTTATTATAATTGCGGAGTGATAGGGAAAAAAATTACGAACGAATTAAAGAAATGAATGTAATACAGTTTCAAAGACAGAATCTTCTCTTCTCGAAGATGTGAAACGTAAATTTTCTTATGAATACCATCAAATGATGGATCTCTCTGTGGTTAGCTCTGCTTCTGCAGATGACATCGACGCACTCCACAAAGAAAAGAAAACCCACTCATGTGCCGTCTGTCTTGAAAGTGTCTACTCGTGTGCGAGCACATCTTATATCTGCACGGCGCACTGCCGTTGTTTTGTTCCTCGCCCCCGGTGAGGCGGGCCCTATCCCTTCCCGGCCTTCCCACCTCCTCGCGGTTGCCAGGTTCGCGGCGTGCACCCGAGCGTAACCCTTGGTGACCTGAAGCGGAAGGTCGGCCCTCGGAGCTCGCGAAGGGCGCCGCGCCGGCGATGGGGTGCGCTCCCTGGCGGTACGCAGGTGCGATGCGGGTGGCTGCGAAAGAAACTTGATGAGACGGATTAGTTGAAAAGAAGTCTTATTTCATTTCGGAATACCATTTTCACTGTACCACTAAAAATAAACTGCACTTTCCTACAAATACAATGCTGGCAATGGGATTGGGACAATTTTGGGAGAACTTACAAGACCATTAAATATCTCGTTCAATTCGTTATTTATTGAAGATCTCGCGGAAAATGATGAAACTTTATGAAAGATATACTTTCGTAGTTGAAAAATCCTAATACATTAAAATCTAAGCAGGAATCGATCGGGACCAATAAAAATCCAGTTTAGAAAGATTTCCGGTTTTTGCAGGTTTGTCTACTTTGCGACACTTTTGATAATGATATTTCAGTTCTGAAACTATTAAATTAATGTTAGTAAAGAAGTAATTAAAGTAGAGCGAAAATTACATGATTTTATTACGATTATTAAAATAGTTTTACTTATAAAGAATTTCTGAGAAAACAATAAATTAGTATTAAACTTTGTACATTGACAGCTTAACTGAGTTACTCTTGCTTTCATAAGTTTGACATTTTTATCTAATGTTCGAGTTTAAAGGTTTTCGCATTGTTAAACTGGTTGTGAAACTCACACCACTTCACTGCCTAATGGCCTGCAATCGGACAGCTTACTGACTCTTTCAACGCTTAATACGTCACAGCCCAGAGTGCTACGATTTTCTGATATCCTCGCATTACCTTGAGCAATGCGTACGGATCTGTGCGAGGGGTTAGTATTTTGAACATGGGACAGGGAGTGACGCAAGTAGACGCCATGCACCTACATCTTCACACGCTCAGAGAGTTGGGGGTGAGGGTGGGAGGGGAAATCCTTCTATGGCCTACGCCTTAAGAGAGAAGTGACCCCAAAGTCGAATTCTACACTGTCAGCTGAAGTCACTCTCTTTCACAGTGAGTTTGCGACGACAAAATTGCGTGGGATAGATAATTTAAAACAGACTTGCAGATGCATTCATTATATTACGAATATCACCCGTCTCTGCCAGTTGCATCAATTACACGGGAATTCCGTTTTATAAAGATTCCCCCTCCTATAGTAGATGGGAAACCGATCCGTTTCCGTGTTGGACAGATTCCGTTTTATGCTGTGAAAAATACCATATAACTTCACGGGCCAGAGAAAGTTTACGGTTAAGGCAGGTTTCTGGCTTGTACAGGTTCCAGTTTAGACAGATTTTTAATGAACCTACAAGCAATCTGATCATCATACTTTTCTGTACGTGGTTTGTTTTACTACCACTTGATGCTAATTTCTTCTCTTCTTTATTCAGAGAAGTCGTTAGGCTTGGTTCAATGCGGAGTAAACCAGTGGTTGAAACAGTGTTGTGAAATGAAGTGACGTGTTTCCACGTTAGGTAGTGGTTTAGCAAGATTTTTTGTCCTCTTACTCAATTATCCCAACTGCAGTAGATGCCTGTGCAAACCATTTACTGAGAAATATTAAGAAAAGAGCACTATCCTAGTTACTTTCCACTGCTTAGAAAGAAATATTTTTCGGTGCAAATTTCAGGGAGGTGTTTACAAATTAAGGATAGATCATACCCTGAATTCTGAATTTAAAATAACAAGATAAGAGTTTTACTTATAATTTTTACTTGATTAAAACATGTCCAAATGTGTCAAAAAATGAACATTTACTAAGGGATTAAATTAACTGGTAAATGAAACATTTAAATAAATCATGACGTCAGTACCATTTAAATTCGTAACAAATGTCTAAAAAATCTGGCTGTATTGTGTACAGTAGTGCTGAGTTGTATCTACAGAAAGTTATCTCATAACTTCGTTCCTTTTCATCCCATTTTTTAATGTGATTGTTTTATTCGAATATTTAAAACGTCGCTCAATATATCAGCTCAGTATATCAGACTAATAGTATATTTTCCTTCCGTAGGCCAATAATTACTCTTAAAACCTACAAAAATATAGACTGAATCCGAAAATTGTCATCAGTGAAAGACTAGGAATCATGTTGAAGTAAATTGTATTATCAAATACACTTATATTCATTCTCAGTAGAACATACTATTAGTGAAATAAAACATTGTCTCTACCGTATTGGTCAATGTTACATCTTGGTTTCTTTTTCCTGAAAACGGAGCAACTGAAACGAAATACCATGAGGAGTGAGATGCGGGAAGGCACGCGTAATGGAGAGGGTTAATCCTGGATGAGCGGAGCGTCACGAGACCGCTAGAGAGCGTGCACTTCGGCTGGCCTAGAAATATCGGGTGAACCATTGCATCATGCGCTGGAAAATAAAACCACTCGTTAACAGCAACAGTTAGATCCGATTTCTGTTGATAGTCACTGGACCATTGGCCCTCAGCGACTGCACGAGAAGCGCGAGAGTGGCTCCCGAGCGGAGCCGCCTTCCGTTTGTGGGCGTCTGCGCGAACGCAGCGACGTGGCCCCAAGTTCAATGATACGCAGACGGAAAGCTCTTTGCGCTTTGCCCTTGTTCTTGAGGAAGTTCTAAGAGTAACAGTCCGAGAAGTCCTAGGGCTCGAGCCCCGACGGTGGCGGATTTTCGACACTAGCTAGCTCCGTAGAATTCAGCCGCTCTCTGGACTCGTGGGACGAGCTGCACTTATTCAGTAGTTTTGCGTGGTTTATTCGATTATGTCAGGCGAATGCCGGAGCATTCTGAGAAAGAGACAGCGCGCGATCATTCCTTGCACATTCCTGACCAATCTCTCACTCCCCATACTATTATAAGGACACCACCACTATATATCTCTAGAGACCAGTCGAGAGCTTAGAGCTGAAGCGTTGCCACTTCAGGGGAAGATTCTTGGGGGGAACCACCAACCGTCTGTGTCGGCGCTGGAATTCACGTACCAGAGAGGAAGAAGCCACCTCCTGGATATAACATGCATTGACCTAATAGTTGTCTCGCCCGGAATTCCGAAATACATAATTCGTCAAGTAAGGAACGCCACCCATCCCCTAAAAGTGTCTGGGGTTAATCCTCCAATACAAAGAAACGTTTACAGTAAATTTAATTAGTCCTTTTCTCAATTCTTGTGGAAAGTAGCATTAGAATGTAGCCTGTTGACACAAAATCAAAAATAAAAGTTGTAACAAAACTACTTATACCCGAATTATAAGAAAATTAAAGGCTCACAAACATTACTAACAATATTATTATTGGTAATTATTATTGCAAAAAAGGTAATAATTTTTAAAGCAGAAATAACACAATTTCTTTTTAACGTACTGTTCATATGATTACGCAATAGTAACTCGCACATTGATACACGAGTAGTCCTTCAAGTAAGTGCTCGTCAGCTTTAGCTAAAAATGTCCCCAAAATACAACGTAACCGCTCCAGCACGCACAGTGGCAGAGCATTCAATATCTAATAATTGTTAAACAAAACAATGTTTCTTTTCTGATTTAGCACTTAAATTATTTGCTGTTGGGACGTTTTAGCTAAAGTGTACGAGCACTTAATTATTGCTTAAATCAAATATTACTACACTATTATATGAAAATATTGCGTCAGATGTATCTTATTTTCTGCTTTCTGTGATGGATTAATTATATTACTTGCTACGTATGCAATCCCATAGGCCGACTTTAGAAGATTGTTTTGTTTCGCGTGCACAGGATCACGCCTGATTTTCACCTAGAAGGCGAAAAACTGATTAGATGATTAAACAAAGAACGGGAGAGAGCACAAGAATACATATTCATAATGAAGACCAACGATGAAAAAAAAAGTTCTCGCAAAAATATTACTATTATCTTCTTTGCCTGCCACATTCATTTTGATTTCCATCTTGGCCCCTATTTAACTTGAAGCTTAATCCCATGAACACTCTTTAGCGGACTTTATCATCATGACGGAAATACAGCCAGTGCATTTTGTAGATTTATGGAAATTTTCCTACAAGGTGTAAGATATAAAAACGTACACGTCAGTTCCAAATTTAATCGATGTAGATGGGGAGTTAGGACATGCTGAAGTGTTATCTCCTTAAGAGTCACATTTCTGACTGAGTATTTAGAAGATAATTATTTTACATTGGAGGTTTATCTACGCGAGGAAACTAGTTTTGACCTTTCCCCAGATGTCAGCGCATTATGAACACTGTTAAAACTTGATACGGGGGCAAATTACGCAGCTCTTACTCTACTCTCATGCGGGCGCGCCAGAAATAGAAAGAATGGCGTTTGAGTAGACTCGCGGCATTTACAAACATGCAACGTTAAGATAAAACTTTGCGAACCGGCGAAATCGATCTGCAGCCTATCTCCGCTGAGCGCACATACAGTTTCGTTTCCTTTCATCTCGAGTGCCGCTATCTCAGCTGCTGCTTTAATTACGTTGAACTGGGCAACGTGGCATCACTCTGTTTATATTCTGTAAACGATGTAATTGTACTTCTGAGATAATATTCAAAAGCCTCATAAAAGGTAAATATATCTGGAAGTCTTGAAAAGTGATTAGGGTGAGTAGGGTTAAGGATCAAAAGTTAATTTGCTTCATCTGTTGGGGAGATTCTGTTAAATTGTATTTGAAGTTCATTCACTATTTCATTATGATTGAATGAAACAGAACAGAGAGGAAAAAATTAAAATAAAAGCTTAAAAATAACAAAACGGCACAATTCTCATTAACAAAATTCTTTTACTGTGACTGAAATAAAATATCACAATATAACGTATTTAAAAATAGCTTGGAAAGCTCAAGAATAAGAAATAAAACTTGGATCACGTCCAAAAAATTCATCTTTTCGAGTTTTGAATGATTTTTTAAAATTTAAATTCGCATCATCATCTAGGTCATTAGCAACCACTATTGCATTTAACGGTACGGTAACTGTGAAGATGACATGGTATGGTGATGATAGGGGGTGAAAAGACGAACACGAATACAACCATGCTCGAGGTGAGACTCGAACCCGCAATCCTTCGGTCCGAGATCGTTACGAAACTGCTACTTTAGCGATGTCCGTCATACGAACCGGCTTTGAATTAATCTTTGTTCGTTATTTTGCAAGAAACTTTTTTGCGTTTTCAGTTTTCAATTAGAAAAGTCTCTAAGCCTGGATTAGATGCAACTAGATGACACAATAGACGCTTCCATGCCAAAGTATTACAGTGAAGAAGTACTATAGTTGGTAGTCGCCACATGAGAATATTGAAAAAAATCAATATTGTTGCCTGCGTGTTGTGCTCTGAAACGGGGCTCTGCTCAGTGGGGAAAAATAGGACTGGAGTAACGGCGGGGGCCCCTGGAGCCCTCCGTGCAAGACGCCTTCCACTAGACTAGAGCCGAGCGCCCAAGCGCCTTCCCCTTTCCTTCCAACGGGCTGACTCGAGAGGCAGCGGGCCTCATCGGTTGCCCGCAGATAACCGCTTGGGCAGAACATGCGTAGTGGTCTGCTTACTTAAGCAACCTTACTCTATGACGTAAACCTGACTGACCTGGAGAGTTGTGGTTTCTAGTGCGTCATGACCGTGCATGAGTAGACCGAGGGTAGAGATTGGAACATTTTTTTTTACTTTAACACCTGGAGTGTTCTAAAGCAACTTTGTTGGGGCCCACGACCTATTGCATATAATGTCACGCAATGTAGTCGCAGAGAAATGATTGCCTTACGAGTATCTATTACCTCGATCCGAGTTTTTTTGACTTGCATACAAAAAGATCTAGGATCAAATAAAGGAGGTGCGATAGAGTCACGGTGTTATGGGGCTAAGCAGGAAACGTGTGAGAAAAATAGTCTGGAACCATTTTTTGCCAACTTCAAGAAAGGAAAGTCTCGTTTCGGCTTGTTGACTCATCCTAAACTTCAATTACAAAAATTTTTCAGCAAATATTTTGAATTGATCTAGCACGGGTGAAAATAATGCCACGGCGTTATGAAGTAGTCATAAAATTTAACGATTGCTTCCGGAAATAGAGGACTAGTGGTGGTACAGAATGACACATATTTTCTCGAACTAGTTTCTTATCTCCTTACTCTAGAATAACTTTTCGGTTATGCTCCACCCTCTTCCCAGATGCCATGTATTATCACTATAATATATTTTTCACATTTTTTCATTTTTTTGGTCCTCTAATAGTAGAGTTGAAAAATGAATTCAAGAATATTATTGAACACTAAAATACATTTTCATTCACAAATATGGAGCTGTTTTTGAAGAAATGTCATTTGAGCGTTCATAAAAACGCTCAATTGTGACTCATTTTCACAAAAAAAAGTTTGAGTTTTTAAGAAAATTCATAAAAAATAATTTGAAGCACTTTAGCAATAATGTACAAAAATCCCGTTATGTAAATAAAGTTACAATTGCTTATTTTCATTGCCTGTTTTCCGAAACGAAAATGTGTATCTAATTCAAAATGCATATGCGGCTTTGTCTTAATAACTGATCTGGACGTCGGACTCGATATCTATGCAACTTTACTCAATACTCAATATTGAGCATTATATTGAGCTTCTACAAAGCATAAGCGTATGTAGCGTAAAACAAAAGGGGGAACTGTTTTTGGCTCCCTTATCCAATTTTCAGTCAATTTTTGAAGTGTGTTTTAGGACGATTGAAGGAGATATCCAATCAAATGTGGCAGCATTTTTCGGTTTTAAATTTTTTTTAAATTTTTAGCTGTTTTTGGACGATTTTTTGTGTGCATTTTTGGAGTTTTTATTGGTAGAGACGCGAAATTGGCCCTCTTTCAAGGATATTTTGGAAATACTCTTCACCTTTTTACTCTAAATTCTTCAACTACACGTTGTACAACTTCATTTTTTATTGGTTTTTGAAACATTAACCGTTTTCACAAATAGTAAACAACATTTTTTGTAATACATATCATTATTATAAAATGACACGTAAAAAAGTCCTCTATGAGAAAGTCCTTTTGAGGAACATAAATTAATTCAAAGAATCTGTGCTCGCAAACTACACAGGTTCTGATACAATTTCAAATAACACGGTTTCAAAACTAATATTTAAATAATCGACCAATATCATACAATCAATATGTACAAATATGTACGGCAAAATATCTATTTTTTTGTTGCAAGAAACTATTTATAAATAAACCTGAAAGTCGATCAGATAACAGTGATCGTTAAGGCAGTAGTGCCGCAGCGAGTGTGTGTGTTGTCCTTTCACCGCAGACTATCATCATCATTTCATCTTCCATTGCATGAGGCTAAGGAATCACTTTCAAAAATATTTTTGCCCTCCTGTGATTGAAGGTATACGTAACTAATAGTTTTATTACAATATGTCTACTTTTATTTGTACTTACTTGCGAACTACATAGTAGTATAAGAGAAATTTGCTGAAGCGAAAAGGGTGATAGTGTTGCAGAACAATTTGTATTGTAGGTCCCTGATACTGAAAATAAGATAATTCTTGCTGTATATGAAGAAAATTACTGCAAGTAATGTTTTGCACAAATGTATTGCTCATGATGTAACCTGACAAGCCGTTTGAGTTCGAAGCTGTTTCGTTCGAGTTGGGAGCCATAAGCCAATTTCCAGTCGATTAGAGATGTGAACTCGCAATTCACGTAGCCGGATCTGTGATTCACTTAGCCCGAGATGTGATCTCGCAAGTCACTTCGCCGGAGATCTGACCTCGCAAGCCACAACGTCAGAAAGTCGAGCTCGCAATCCACTTCGCCGGAGATGTGAGCGCGCTAGTCACTTCGTCGCAGATCTGAGTTCGGCAGCCATGTCGGTGGAGTTCTGAGCTCGACGACCGCTGCACCGAGATCTCGGTTCGTAAGACATTTCGCCCAAGATGAGAGCTTCGCCCGAGGAGGGCGCCCCACTTCATGTTCCTGGGTGGCCGCGCCCTGCAGGTGGAGTAATTGCCGTCACCTGCGCCGCCGCCGCCGCCGCCGCCCTCCTCGTCCGCCGAGCGGAAGTTCGATAGCTCCGTTATTGATAGTGATGGGACGGCACCCTCCGCACGTTATCCAATTCGCGCTTATCAGCGTCGCGGAAGACCGCCAGCCCGCGCGGACAGACTTCTCATCTGGCGCGTAATCAGCAACAAGGACGCGCGATTGACAATAGTGAGGATGTTGTTGGGCTAGATTAATAGAGTTTTCGCCCATTGTCAAACTAGATTGGGTACGCCGCTAAAAGGCAACTACGTTATTATTGAACGTTCCTAATGAACTAATTGTCTTGGTTTTGCACTAGGTTTCCTTCAAAAAGCGTAAGATTTATTTAGTTTCAACATGTTACATTACACTGCAGCAATACGTTTATTCGGTTATTATTTATTCAGGTGTGGCAAACCATGATCTATGTACAACGTACAATATTCGTATTTGTAAATGAATAACGATAATTTTAGATCAACAGATAATTTGATTAAAAGTACAATTTACAATTTATAAGTTTTTCTTTCATTAACAGATTCAATTCATTCAATGGAGGCGATATTCGCTTATCAATTCTGAAGTCTCAACTATCAATTTTTCACATTTGAGAGAACTTCATTCTCAATGCTATTTATAAGTCACTTCTTCTTCTTCTTCTTCTTCTTGTTCTTGTTCTTCTTCTTCTTCTTCTTCTTCTTCTTCTTCTTCTTATTCTTCTTTTTGCATTTCCATTAAAAGCTCACAAGAACTATTTTTATCCTGTTCTAAGTATTGTTTGTATTGCTGCTCTTTTGCAAACTTAATATTACTTCTCAATTATGCTGTTTATGCTTCCCACTTTTTCAGACCTCACCCTAGAATCTCGAATGTTTATTATTTGATGATTCACACGTTCAAGAACTTAATTTCTGTAATATTTTCGTAACTTGACAAATCCATTTTCGAATTACTGGGTTACAGATCACTGCAGGCCTCCGTTACTTAACATGTTAACGTGTAATAATATGTAGAACTAAACGTTTGTAACGTGTTGGATGTTTTCCAACAAGGGTGAAAAATATTTTAAGTCAGTGGTTTGACAGGCTTAAGTGACTAGTTGATGTCATTGCAGCGCCTCTGATCGGGAGGTCCTAGAGTTCGAGTTAATGCGTTAAAATCCATGATATATGACAATTGTAAACTGTCAATTAGGAGTATTTTTCGATCAAATAAAGATCCCAATTATTTAAGAAAGCTATGTTTTTATTATAAACACTAACTAAAAGATTATACAATTTCTGCAGATACGCACGTTACACAAGTAATTACTATGCGTTTTTGTGTCACATCATAATGTTTTGATGAAGTTTCTCTCATATTCATATATATATATATATATATATATATATATATATATATATATATATATAATTTTATATGATTTTATACATTTTTAAATATAGCATGTAACTAATTTTGTAATTATCACATTACGATGCTTCTCAAAATTTAAAAAAATGTGTGAATTTACTAATATATTCCATCCATACATTACAAGAATGCAATTTTTGCGATCTCTTTTACCTCGCAATTACTATCGTCTTTTACGACGCCCATCTCGATCTTGATTAAGGGTATATATAATTAGAATGTATTACGATATGATGCTCGGTTTTTATCTTTATAGAACTTATATAAAACACTTAAAATAAAAACAGACCTTTTTATCATTATTAAAATAATACTTGTTATTTTTCATTTACTCTTATTTCAATTTGCATCAAATTCTATGATAACTTGGAACTGACAATACAAGCTATTATGTATTAAAATATTAATTATTTTTACAGACTTTAATAAAATTCTCATGAAAAATCTTTTTGTGATTTGTTCTCTCTCTAGCTTTGTTGAGCGTAAATGGTGCAGTATAAAATACAATTTTTTTGTACCGAAATGAACTAATCTCTTAGAAGGCAGTCAGAAGAAACAGCAGAAATTCAAAAGGATTACCTCCTGGACGCCGAAAACGAGAACACATTAATTTCGAAATGAAAAAATTCTTGCCTCGTGATAAATCTCGTTTTGTGCCGTGAATCCGAGGAAGCAAATGCTCATATTGAAATTCGCGCCGCTTTGATATTTGTAGCGAGGCGGTGCGCTTTAAGCGGGTTCTGTAGCCTATGAAGTATTTTTTGTGGACTTAATGCCCGGTGAATGCAGTAGGTACGTGCGCCGCGCCGCTCCGCTCCGCGCTGAGCCGAGGACACATAACTCGAGGGCAAAGAGCAGAGCTTTCGGAGAACGGAGGGTGAGAGGAGGGGCCCAAGCGTCCATAAAGGGCTCCATGTCCGCCCTGCGCCCCTTCGCCCGCTGGCGGCGCGGAGCCGATGTCCAATACGCCCACCGACCCCGTCCCCCCGCCTCCACCCCTGCCCCCTCCCCGCCCCTCCCCGCCCCGCCCCGCTCCGCCCTGCAGCCTTCCGGGCGCGAACGGGGGAGCGAGCATCGCGACCGGCGCAAGGGCCCTGCGAAGCGCCTTCGCTCTTTCGCTCGCTTAAAGCGAACCACTGCGCCCGAGGCAAGTTTCGAAACTCACTTTTACTAATCGGCTAAGAAATTATGCGAGTTGTTTATCAATGGCACACCGGGAGAGCTGGCTCAGGGCATCAACTGATGTCACTGAAGGTTCTCTGACTCAGAGGTCCTAGGGACGAGTCCCGACTGTGGCACGCTTTACGACCTTAGCTGCACAGCTAAGTCGAATTCATCCGCTTTTTGGAGGAAAATTCTATCGGTCGGCTGCTCTGATCGGTAGTTTTCCAAAGTTTCTCCGATCAACACCAGGTGAATGTTGGAGCAATACTCCAACTACGGGTCACGGACCGTGCGCCATCTTTCCTTCCTCTTCCTTGCCTTATCCTCAACCCTTACTTACACACTCTTAAACACACACTCACTACATTAACATACACGCCGGGAGACAAGTCGGGAGCTCAGAGCTTCTCCCGGTTAGAGCGGCACCTCTCTGGTGAGAGAAATCTGGTAGACGGTAGGTCGGCGCCGGATCTAACCATTTAGCGGGAGAAGATCACAGCCACCTCACGAGGAAAACACATACACTACACTTACGGGATTAATTCCCTTATCGCTCGGGATCATTAATCAATCAATCATTATGCAAGTAGTTTACTATTCGGCAACTCTCGATCTCGAATTGTACATCGTGAGGAAAGTTAGAAAACGTTCACTGACATTGTGTGTAAGCAAGGTGACTCACAAAAAAATATTACAAACTTCTAGGACTTGTTATGGGTTGAAGATGATCCCTCGTGGCCAAAGAACATGTGGTGAGAACTTTCATGTAACGAAGTTACACAGGATATGTTTGCCCCTGATTGGTATGCAATTCATCATACACTTGTGTTTGACGGGCAACGGAATTATTTGAATCCGCAAGATTTGTACGTGTATGATGTGTTGGTTATCCGTCAGAGGGACATTTCACAAGTATAACTTTATATTTTGAAATTTCTCACTAACTGTTTATTTGCAATGAGTGGTCATATTCGGTCACCTTACATGCCTACACGTTTGTAACAAGAACGTAACATGCTATTCTGTATGAATTGAATAATGTCATTGAAAAGTAGTAGGATTTAATGAACCTTCAATGCTGTCACTTTTTTCTCGTTACTCCAAAATATGATATTTTGAAGCGTAGTTGTGTCCATAAGTTTTCCAATGTAGCACAGAGGGATGAGTTGTGATTAGGCGAAGGCTAGCGTGTGAGCTTGAACCGATGCCTTATATCCCAAGAAGACTTCAAAAGTGATCGAATGTTGCAAGAGAAATATTATTAAACTCTAGAGGAAGTAACCCGGTATTTACTAGGAATTAATTTCTGGCAATCTCATAGATAAGAAAATGAATTAATTGTGCAAGTATCTACAGGTGTATTAGAATAAATCTTACAACTTCTAAGAACGTATGTGGTTAAAAAATTATAACTTTTTGCTAATGAATATTCAGTAGGAAATGGACTGTATATACTACTTTGTACATATAAACTAGATTGAATTTCCCACCTAATTGTCAGAGAACCTAGTAGATACAGATGTTGGCAGGTAGTACATGAAATCTCGTTACGGGCGTCGTTAAATCTGTACGCCGACCATCTCAAGTGAGTGTGTGTGTGTATATATATATATATTGTGACATACCTGGTGGTGCCGGGTATTTTCACTGCAATACAACACTAAGAGAGGGTATCTTTTACGTGAATGGGTCCCTGGATAAGTTGGTGCAACGTTGGGGTGGTTAATCATAAATTGAAATACAATTATAAACAAGATTTATTTTAAATCAAATTTGTTATTTACATCATTAGACAACGTTCTTACACTTTGCCTTGGTACCAAGATTAAGAGTGAAATGCATTTCTCATACCTGCGGGGCCCCGATCGCATACCTATGATGTTCGTAGAACCGCTCGTGCCGACAGGATTGTCGACCTCTGCTACTGCTGCGGGCCGTCAGCGTCGGGTGGCGTGGTAATCGCCCACGGCTGATGCTCCAACAATTCTTCCCCGATCAGGATCTTGACACCTCGGCTTCGCACCTTCCTCGAATCACTGTCCGTCAGTGAGTTTAATTACACAACCCGCGCCTACTCTGTATACTGGTCACAGTTCTGTACCGCGCGATTTCAAGAATGTTTCCACCGCGCCAACTAATAAGAACAACATCAATTATTCTACCAACACTAATCTTTCACTATACTGATACTTCTAATGTTCTATTTACACGTTTGTGATCTACTACAGTTTTCGATATTTCCACAGTTGCGTAGCCTGTCGACTGTGTCCATGTATTACTCGCGAGCTCTCGCGACACGTCCGCACTCGTCGCCGCCCCGCTAGCGTCTCTCTGGTCAGCGCCCCGCCAACGGCTCTCGTCCGCGATTCTCGTAACGAACCTTTGCACGTGCGCGTTGCCCAGTTCCAACCGAAATTCACACGCTGGTCTCCCCGGCGGTGGCACCGTCGGCGGCGGCCGCGGTCGCTCGCCGGCCCCGGCGAGCCGCGCTCGGCGCGCGCACCACGCAGTCCAAACTAGCGATTAATTTCTTACACTAATGATTTAATTAGTGTAATGAAACACATATTCTGGGTTTCAATATATATATATATATATATATATATATATATATATATATATAATTTTAATTATATAATAATTATATTATATAGTATTTATAATATATATTTGCAAAATTTAATTGAAAAATTACGATACATGTTATTTAGTTCATTTATCATTATCCATACCAAAATCTGTTTTAATAATTGTGAAAAAATGTAGTTTTTATATTTCTGAAAATTAGTAATTTTGAACTCAATTTCATAGTAATCTTTGGGATTCTCGAGAAACGTAAGAAGAAATCGTTTGATGCACATGTATTCAGAAACACAATAATTTATAAAAGAACCGTGAAGTAAATTTTAAGGACGTGATAGATGTTTCATAACATTACGATCTTGAAACATTTGAAATATCAAAAAGATACATTCAAATGACGTTGATGTCATATTACTGAGTGAATTCAGCTCTATCCTTTCCGAAAGTGTAAAGAAAAATGTTTACACATTTTAAGTGTTTTTAACTCTATTTTTACACAATATTGAAAAAAATAGTGTAATTTTGGAGGAACTGTAGAATATGTCGCAGGGGACTCATGTAAAATATCCTCAAAATTCAAACATTTTTTTCATAATATCGTGATTTCGAATCGGACCAAATCGATCGAGGAATATCCATTACGGAAAAAATACGAATAGTTTAGGTCCTAGTATTGTTCATAGACGGATGGGCAGAAGGACGGACAAGCAGTGAAACGGACTGAGGTTTAAAAAAACACTTATTCGGTTTCAGGAGACACAAAATGTGTATTTCCTTTAAAATGTTATAACTTCAACTTTCCCTATACTATGTATGTTTCTCCGTTTATACTTAGGAGAAAGTAACAATTGTTTCTACTGAAGGCATGGACTGTCTCATTAGTTTGCTTATCCCTTTAGTCAAAAGTTGCTTTTCAATTTTTTTCCACCCTCTTTCCCGAGGACATCTATTGGAGACCACACGACTATTTTCCCATATTTTTTTAAAATTTTTCGTTTGCCTAATAGTTAAATTGAAATATATCTTAAGGAATATTACAGAAGATTAAAACTTGGTCATATATGCAATTTTTGATTGAGATATTGGGAGCTGCGTTTAAGAGATTGTCGAGTGAGCGTTTCTGATAATGACCCAGAGAGTATAATGACCAATTTTGAGCTCATTTTCACAGATAACTTTGGAGTTTCTAAGACATTTCATAAGAAAAATTTTAAAGCACTCTTACATAAGCAATAACGTGAAAAACGACGTGAGAAATATATAAAAATTATATTTGTGTAATATTTGAAAAATGAAATGAATACATCAAAATGAGGTTTATGTGATCTTATACTTCTATATACTTATCAAATCTATTCTTATATTTATGATTTAGCATTATCCGTATAAAATGTTTAAAGGAAAAAATTGGAGATACTTAAGAGGAAATCTTTATTTTTAAAATTGCACATTTTTCACTTAAAAATGAGCGAAAGCTACTCATTCAGGGTGATTCAGTCCCCGTTGCTCATACAGGCCCTGGTGATAGAGTACACTAAGTTCTTCATGTAATCCCCTTTAACGCACACAACTTTGCCGGGTTCAATCTTTATTTCTGCCGCCACACTTTCAATGCTCCGAAAAAGGTTATCGCGATCCTCCACTTCAATAGCATAAACCCCAACTCCAAATTCGTTGGGAATACATGAGTTATAAGATTCAGATTCTAAAGGCCTCTTAAACGTTCGGGTAAGAAATGAGGACCCAGGATAAATTCATTCACAATTCCAACCGGCACATTTACAGAGAATCACTGTTGCTGAGCTACACTACGTGCAACATGCGGATTTTCTTCGGCCGTCGCATGCAAATTGTTACAATTAATTGTGCCAGTTCTTGTAAAGCATGCTTCGCCTGACCAAATACTGAAATTCATGGTTTTCATTGCAGGAAATGTCTGAAGTATTGAAAACGACGTTATAAGTCTCTACTGCGAAAATGCGGCATACAGTGGAAATGGATTAGTAATCTCTCCGCATGAATTGTTCGCTTTACGAGGGGCGGTGACGTCTTGACCTCGCGCGCTATTTGCTTTATGCTCGCTTCCGTGGCTTCTCGGATAGTATTAGCAATAGAGTTTTTCAGTGAAGTAACGAACCCGCTCGCTCTCGTGTTACACGAGCACAAGCGCATAGTCCAAACTTTAACGTTAATGGTTTACAAAACTAAACGACGAAGTGTATTCAATTTTCGCAATTTAAGTATGTACATACCATATGGGATAATGCTCCGACCTATTAACGAGGTACCTGTATTTGTTCTTAATAAAAGTGCATAAAATTAAATAATGAACTAATGTGGAAAACAGCTTTTATTTGAAGAAAAACTCTATATATTCAATTTTCTATTTCTGCAACAAAAATCTCAATACGTTTGAATTTTTTTGGAAATTCAGATAGTAGTGAAATTTAGACTTATGCTATCTTCATTCATGTATTTTACTGTTCTTAAAAGAAATTTTAAGAATAAACTAGCGCTGTTTTTAGGACATTTTTAAAGGTGCTTCATGAAAAGAATCGCTAGCATTTAACGAATATTTTCAAAATCGTAGGCAATTGAGCTTTCTAGATTGAGAGGGAATTTTAGCCAAATATTTGCGAATAGTTTAGACGTTAGTGTTGTTTACAGACGGACGGAGAGACAGACATACGGACGGTCGTTTACAAAACAAACACTTCTGATATTCCAATTTGGGAATCTCATAACCTGTATTACTGTTGAAATATCGAGATCGATTTTTATTTAGTACGTAGTTGTTTTTGTGGCTTCCATACAGCAGAAAACTGATGATGGCTAAGCCATCGAAAGTTGCTATTGTAATAAACAATGTTGGTAATGAGAACTCATATAATTATTTCATTGTAAATGCCAACGAAAACTCACCACAATACCAAAACTGGAGAAAACCTGACGTGAACCTATTTTGCCCACTACAAATTCTACTTGGAGGACCAGCATCACATTTTCTGTATGAGTTGAGTTGTGATACAGGAATGAATATGTTCACTTCACCCACTATTCGTCGAAATATTATTAGTTTACATTTTTAAATTCTAAATAATTGCGAACAAGACTGTTCAGTGTTGTGTTGCGTGTTGAATCATTATCATACTAGTGTATGATAATGATTCAACATCCTTGCAAATTAATCCTTTCAAGTTATAGAAATTACAATGCTTAGTTACTTGATAGGAAAAACGAGAAAACAGTTTTTAAAATAATTTATTGATGCGTAATTCTGCCTTTGCTGGTAGATTGTTAGGATCGTGGGACAACTGTTATGTATGAAACACTGAGGACAATACATTTAATGATGCTTCCAAATGTAATTTGGGATTGGTCGTTATGTAAAGCCCTTGGTTTAGCGCGCGTTTCACACGCTAGCTCTATTGTGCAGTTATTATTTAAAGTTCTTTTTACCGCAGTGGATTGTACTAATGGAATTGGCCGGGCCGATTGGTTGATGCGGTCAGAACGTGAACCGATTTAGAACCGCCGTGAGAAGACACGCGAATTCATATTGGATGGGTTGGGTCAAGCGAGTGGACTGTTGGTGTAGAATGATGTTTTGACCCTCCCCAAACATTCTTTAGATAGCTCACAACTCGCAAATTGGTCGAGGTTCTTTTCTCTCCAAAATTCTCTCAAGATTGTGCGTAGAGTTGTTACTGCCTGCAGTGGCGCTAGGGGCGCGACCCTACTCCCACGTACGGGTGCCATGCAGTCATCGTGGATGGTCCGGCGACGTAGTTACACAAGGAGCACGGCTTGCAGACTCCAACGTTGCAACAATGTGGAATTATAATTATGGCAAATACCACCTGGATAGCGTTGTGTCCATGTATGGGCATGTTAAATATTATGCAGTTCATTGTTGAAACGGCACGAGTTGCTGGTGCCAGAATGTTAAGTTCTGCAATTGCTGTTACGTGCAACTATAGTTATTATAATACGCGACAGTTTGCACATGCTAACATATCACGAGCAGAGGAAGTTCACATTTGATCACAGTTTATAACTAGTATGCAAAATACTGATATAAGTTTCACCATCAGGTAATTTAATAGAATATTGCATTCAAAAATAAATACAAATAACACTGGCAAATCAAGTACAAAGTACCAAACACATTTTCTGCCTTATTTGTATTACGGAAGTTAAATTATTTAATGAAAGTTAATGTGAAACACATTGAGCGAATAGCCCTCAACACTGCACTCGCGTTACATACTACATATTGACTGGTACAGGCAATTTAATAGAATATTGCACTCGTGGATATCACTGGCAGATTAAGAACGATAGTACAGAACATATTAATTGCACTTGCGTATTGCACTGGCAGATCAAGAACAAAAGCACAGAACATATTGTGCCTTATTTGTATGCCGGAAAGCAAATTATTTAGTGAAAGTTAACGTGAATCACATTGAGCGAATCGGCAACAACATTGCACTCGCGTTACACGTTGAAAACTGACCAGTAATCAGTCGAAAATAAAAAGATTTGCAGAGCGCATCGCGGACACGTCTGCTCGGGCGAGTAGCAAAGCAGCAACTGATTTCTTCTGTTAAGAAGCCTTTCCTTTGCAACGGATAGGTCTGTTGTGCCAGCGCCCTCCGGGAATACAGTTCACGCGATTGTTACGTCACAATCGCGGAGTGGCGAGAGCGCAACAGTCAATGCAAATGGAGTGGCAGATAGAAACTAGTAATACATTTTTATTATTGTACAAAATCCTGATCAAGGCGTGTTCTGTACATTAAATGAATAATAGTAAATTTGTTATAATTATAATTAGCTTGCTTGTCCTAACACATCCTGTCTCAGGCTTGCTCCTGATTTTCGTGTGTGTTATTGTGCATGATCAATCACAGATGCATGTGCAATCACAGATTGTGCATGTGCAATCACAGATTGTTTCGAGGGATTCTGCCATGTTCGTTTCAGTTTTCGCCGAAAATCCGCTGAACTGGTTTTAAATTTCCCGCCTAAATCCGCTAAACGTAAAATAAATTATTTTTCCATATTTAAATATTGTATTAATTTATTCTATTAAAACAAATGATAGAAAAGGACAAATGTTTATGAATGCATGAAATAAGGACAATTGCTTATTCTTGGTCATAGCTGTCGTTATTGGCGTATTCGAGCACCAATATTTTAAAATAATAATAAAGGACGCACTTATGAAGACTGAATTGTCTGTCTTTTATTATTATTTCAAAATGTTTATGCTCGAACACGCTATGTGCCCAGGCCTTAATAGTGAATATTTGAAATTCCGCTTATTTTCCTCCGTCTTTATTAATTTTCGCCGTTCGCGAAACTGTCCGCGAAACTAATTTTTTTTCCGCCGTACGAGTTCAAAATCCGCTGAAAACGGCGGGAATTCCGCCGATATGGCAACACTGCATATAGAACTCTAATAAATGGAATCAATACGGAAAAACTTAACCTTCAGGTTTCACTCAACGATGAAATGAATTTGGCAGTGACAGACGATTTAAGATAAATATAGTAGAGAATGCGTTCCCCTTTATGAAATGTTTGCTAAATTCGGAGCAGGCATGTAATTTTCTTGCCAAATTACACACAAAATACTCATATTTTCAAAAAAATGAACGTGATATTATTTGAAGAACTATTTTTGATAAACTAATTTCATTAAGAAAAAAATTCTTTTCACAATTGTACGTAGTATAAGAAGAAGCCGCCAAAATTATTTTAATATTTTTGAAATTTTCGAAAAATTAAGCTTTTTAACCAGTATGAAACCTACACCATTTTCTTAAACGTCCTTTGGACTATACACCAACACAGTTTCATAAAAAGAGGTGGAGACGTTTTTGAGAAAAAATGTTTAAACAAAAATTAAGACACGCAAAATTACGCAAATTATCGAAAAATTGTACAGGACCTTATTTCAAAATCTCTCTTTAAGGAACAGATTGTATTAAGAGAAAAATATTTATCTTTATTATTTTAGTTTTAGGAATACACAGAAAGAAATACATTTTTTTCAATTTTCGAAAAATTAGTTTTTAACCAACGTGAGTTCTGCACTTCTCTTAAGCGTCTTTTATACTACCCAACTACAAACTTTAATCAAAATCAATGTCGCAATTTAAAAAAATTGAAAATGTCCCAGGGGCTTAATCTAAAGTACACTCCAAAATTAAAATATAGATTTTGAATTCAAGGGACCGCGACATCAGCCAGATCGATCGGGGAATATGGATTTTGAAGCAAATCTGCTGGAGTTTAGCCGCTAGCGTGGTTCACATGCAGACGGATAGGCAGACGGCCAGACATTTTGCCGTCAATCGATTTTTTGATATCAAGGACACACATTTTAGCTATACCACGTGTTAGAGAACGTTTTTCTACATTTTGCATCTCGATTTGTCCACTTTTTCGTTGCCAGGGCCCTGTAATAATTTTTTTCTATCGAAAAAATACCGTTTTTTGCGCAGCATTACATAACTTTCTCTTATTATGAAGTTCCATCTTAAGTACGAGAAAGTAAAATACAACAGAATGTTACAAAATAAGTATTTTCACCTCCGGTAATGATCGGGACTAAGAGGTAAAGTTCATTTGAAACCAGTCACTTCTTCCGAGAAAGCATCGAGATTGCATTTTGGCGTATTGTGCGAACGTCGGGTTTCTGCCTCGTTACGGCTGTTAATTGTCTCCGCCGTCCTGGACCGTCGGGGCCGGCGGCGCTGGCGCGGCGCGGCGCGGTGCGGTGCGGTGCGGTGCGGCGCGGAGCGGAGGTGGCCGTATCGTGTCATCGGAGCCGTTCATTACTCGGCGCGCCGCCGCCGTCTTCCTCGTCTCTTCCTCGCCCTGTCCTCGCCGACGCAGCGGGGCGTCGCGGCGGGGCGTCGCGGCGCCCCGCCGGGAGTCAGCTCCCCCGGCGCCGCGCGTTGCGGCGTCGCCGTTGAGGTCGTCAGGCACGGAGCCCCGTCCCACAGCGTGCGCGAGCGTGAGGCGCGGGCTCCGACGATGTTTCAACGCCCCCTCCCCCTAAGACGCCCCTCCCCCACCACATCCAGGGCTCCACCACGCCCAGGAGGCGTATGGGCACCTCGGAGGCAATTTCCTAGCGAACTATTGTCGGCGGCTCTCTCAGGCGAGATGAGGTCCGAACGGAAAGAGGAGCAGGAGGAAGGAAGAAATGCCCTAACCTACAGCCATCGATCAGTACATGAAAACAATACGTTTCATTTCCCAGAATTGACACAATCAATAAGGCGCCTGTGTGGTGGACAATGGGATCGACGGGAAGCAATTTTTCTAGTCCATCCAGTTGAATATCGCTTTTCTTTCAAAGCAACGAATTATTATCACTTTGTAATGTGACTCGTGTGTACGTGATGTGTAAAGAAATGGCGTACTGCATCTGAAACTGGGTTCTTGTAGAATTTCTCAAAGTACACATCGGCATTAGATCTTTTTGTGGTGATAAAGAAGGCATTGAAATGTCAAAACACTAGCTTAAAATGCGATGGTCACCATATATTACGATGTATCATGATTTCGTATGTAAGTTCAGCACATATAAAACATGTGGTTATCGAAGTATTTATGAGAAGTAAAATAGGTCAGGTATGTCGAAAATAACTTCAGTGTGAGATTTTCATAAGGGGGTTCAGGAAAGTTTGCAGGATTGCAGGACTTTAACGAACCGTTATGTTTTTTCAGAGAACTGAGTAGTTATTTTGAAAGGAAATATTGAACATTCTAAAATAGCGTAACACTAAGGACCTAAAGACGAGGGCTAAGGGCTAACGGCTTCTAGAGGGCTAAGTCCAACGATTTACATACATTTACTACAGAGATGCTGAATTATTTCATTCAAGAAACATCTTACAAATATGGTTCACGTAAATTAGTTACGTAAATGCCAATATTGATTACTACTCTACACATCAATGGAAGGATGATGTTAACGCCAAGAATTGAAATCGCCGAAGGATCAATACTGTAGTATCAACAACGTTGTGATGGAAGATCATCTTACAGCTCAGAGTAATAACTACATCAACGGAGACTTAAGGGCGGATTAAGGCTGAGAAAGCGCCGAAGCCATTACACTCCGATACGCGCTGGTCTTCGAGCCCCCACTCAGAGGGATATAAAGGAGTGGCGCTCCAGCCGAGAAGCAGTGTGTGTTCTAGAGAGTACGATAGTGCCTACCTGCGAGTGGGAACTTGAAGTACATGGGGTTGACAAACCTTGTGACGGAAGTGGTAATTCTGCGGAGGACCAAGTAACTGCCCTGCATCTGGGACCTCTACTGAGCATACGACAACTCGGCCAGTCTTTGACATATCTTCCGAATTTACGGAAAATTGACAAAGTTTATTAGTACAATTTTGTATTGTGGATTGTAAAAATCAATCTGTTTCTATCAAGCTGTGTGTGTTCAAGTTTGACCAGAGCAGACAACACCAGTGTTTTAGAAAAATTAATGCATTTACCACAACAAAAAACAGGTAGCAAAGGCGGGACCTTCAATATATAATGTAACTGAAAGGATTTGATATTCCATGAACTGTTGACCAATTTACATTTCGGGAACGATATAATTTTATTTCACCCCTCTTCTGGGAACCCGATCAGATGATTCAATAACTTAACCGAAAATGTGTAGCAACGTAAATGTGAATCAATAATTTCTCTACATATGAAACAATGAAGAAGGATCACCAAAAACCAATAGTGGAAGTATGTTGGAATATTGAAGTTATAGATTACGTACAAAAACGTGTCTTCTGATGGAAGCTGTTCCTTTTCACTATCGAACGTGGAAATAAAAGAAAGTCCATCTTTAATATAGGCTCATTTTCGAGCCATATTATTCATTCTCTTAAACAGGAAAGTTAATATTACAAAATTACATTCGAAAATTAAATTATTGCATTTCACCCTAGTGACGCAATATGGGGGTCGTGTCTGGTTTCCTAAAATGGGACAACTAACGCATAAAATACCACCAAAAAAGGGAAAAAACATTCTCCACCTATGTACTGGGAATAATATAATATTGGATAATTAATTTCCCAATAAAAAATTCAAAAATATTCGTAGTGAATAAAATTGTTGTGAGATGAGCACGTGGTGAGGCAGGAAACCAAGCAATTTCAATAAATATCCGCAAACTCGCCGACACCATCAAACACTGGCTGAGAAAGGGCGGGGGTCAGTGGACACGATGGCCCGGCATATTCAAGAGAGAAAAATTGCGCAAGGTCTCTTGCTGCGAAAGATAGTTCCTCCTGAAGAAACATGAAGAATGAGGCAGCTTAGAAGTGTAAACGAAAAATAATGCAACTCGATGCTCACCTGATGTAGATGAGCGCGGGTCGGCGTTTTTGGTGGGGAATATTGACCGGATGAAGTTAAAGTCCTATAGGTATGTGACAATAGACCCTCGGAAATTTCATAAAATAAACAGATAAAAGCACAAGTGCCTGCAAAAACAGGTAGATGAGGATAATAATGTAATGAGGGGTAAATTTGGGGGTAAATTTGACCAATGGAACACGCTTCCACTTAAAGTTTTGTGTGTGACAAACAATCGAATAAATTGCGCGATGCGAGCGTACCTTATCAGTAAGTGGAAGCATGTTCCATTGGTCAAATTTACCCCAAAATATGGTACTCGATCTATCGTTGAAAGTTAAAATAGAAGTTCAGCTCTTTGTAGGTTACTGTAGCGTTGAATTATTATGTTTGGATGGAGGAAATAGATACAGAAGCGTCTGCCTGTTCTTGTAGGAGAATTAAGGATCCACATCTTCCGGTGTTCAGTAGAGGACGTCATGAGTTCATACGAATTAGTGATGCGATATCAATAACAAAACATCGATGTTATAATACATCGACCGATAACTATCGATGCTTTTAAACATCGATTTTTTTAAATCTGGTTTAGGTATCTCAAAAATTAAATGCATGCGCAATAAAGATATAAATTTTACAGAAGTCATAATTGTTAATTATAATTAATATTTAACTCCAAAAATGATAAAAACAAAGTACAAACTCTAAAAGCCCGAGTGCGGGCAGATCCTGCGCCCACTGCTGCACGGTGGGGCCAAATGCCAAAAAGCTGGTCAAAAGTCGAAAGCGTTGTACGATTTGACTGAAACTTTGTATTCAGAGGTTTATGATCATTCTAATTAATAATCTGTAATAAAAATTCCGAAAAACAAAATGGCGGACCAATATGGCGGATAAAATTATCAAAATTTTGTATTTTTAACACAAAATGATCATACTTATAAGTAAAAATGAGTTCATTCGGGTTTTTAAGGATGCTGATTAATAATCTTGAATGAAAATGCCAAAAAAACAAAATGGCGGACCAATATGGCGGACAAAATCATCATTTTCTTCATTTTTAACACAAAATGATCGTGTTTAAAATTAAAAATGAGTTCATTCGGGTTTATAAGCATGCTGATTAATAATATTAAATAAAAATGCATAAAAAACAAAATGGCGGACCAATATGGCGGACAAAATTACCATAAGTTTGTATTTTTAACACAACATTATTATGTTTATAAGTAAAGAAGAGTTAGTTTGAATTTTTAAGGATGCTAATTAATAACCTTGAATGAAAATGCCAAAAAACAAAATGGCGGACTAATATGGCGGACCAAATCATCAATTTTTTCCATTTTTAACACGAAATGATCGTGTTTATAATTAAAAATGAGTTGATTTGGGTTTATAAGCATGCTGATTAATAAATATTGAATAAAAATGCTAAAAAACAAAATGGCGGACCAATATGGCGAACAAAATCATCAAAAGTTTGTATTTCTACATGTTGCACGCGCTACGAAAATTTGTCACAGGCACTAAAACGGCAGCTACGGGCAGCTGTTTTTTTGTGATTCTCACAGAGAATAACATTTCAAATAATGTCATGTTAAGTTTTTAGCCCCGCACGACGGTGCACATAGTTATTTTTCATTTTAAACACAAATTTTTGATTATAGCATTTTCATTTTTCGCCAACAATCAACGTTAATTATTACATTAACAAATTATTTTTAAAAAAATTAAGTATACATATTATGTTTCTACTTACTCTCAGGAATAGATTCCATTTTGTTTTATTGAATTCGGCCGACTGCACGCTTCTCTATCCTTCGAAACACAAAGGTTCTGAAAACACGTTTCACAGCTGACCGATATCGATCGCTCGAGGCCCAACTTTGAACTGATCTCTTACCTCAAGTATAAGAGAGAAACCGTTACTAATTGCGGAATTCAACGGCCCAAATACCAACCTATTGAAGTAGCAACGACAAAATCCCTATCTAGTAACTTTTTTTTTGGACTTTTGGCCAGCTTTTTGGCATTTGGCATGCGTTGACGCTGATGTTGTCTTGACGTAAGAAAGGCAAGACATAGGAAACATCAAGGCATCTCGGGTGAGAGATACGTTGCTCCATGAAGGTAGTACGAACAGCGTTCGGTTTGTTCAACTTTTAGAAGGCACTTCAACTTCTAGAATATTGTGAATATGGAAATTATTCATTGAAAAAGAACATCGAAAACGTAAAAACAAAGAGCACAAAATATCGATGTTGAAAAAGCATCGACTTCAATAAATCGAGCGCACCTTATCAGTAAGTGGACGCATGTTCCATTGGTCAAATTTACCTCATATGGTCAAATAACATCCATGTTTCTCCAAACATCGACTTCGATGTCGCATTCCCAATGCGAACACGTTTCTAATTCAGTACACCGATCATTCAGATAAGAACGATTCGTTAATGTGACACACACCTCGCGCATTTCAAAAATGAGTCCTCTTTGAACCTGTGACAACTGGGCCAAATCTCATTGATTGTGCTGTACAGGCATGTCGAGTGGTCGACGAGCTTTCCATATCCGGACGCGGCGATCCACTACGTACTAATCTCTTTATAGGTCACGGGTGGCCTCTGCGTTTTGTTCTGCGAATCTCTTTACAAGTCACGAGTGGCAGAATGTTCCGCGGGACCGTTCATATAATACCGTCTTAGGTGGCTCAGGGCATCTATAAATATAACAGCAGTGCCTCTGATCGGGAGGTCCTAGTATTCGAGCCCCGACGGTGGTAGGATTTTTGATACATCGATAGGTCGAATTCAGTTACTGTCTGGAGAATTCTAGTGACGGGCTGTTCTTATCGGTAGCTTACCGTGGTTCTCTGATCAACACCAGGCGAATGCCGGAGCAGTACCCGAACAAACGGACCATGGACCGCGCGTGATCTTTCCTTCCTCTTCCTTTTTTTTATCTTCTCCCCTAACTTATACACACATACATGCTCTACACTACCACTCGTCAGGAGATCAATCGGAAGCGGAGAGCTTGTCCCGGCTGGGCGGTGCCCCGCTGCACAAAGGTGTAAATGGTAGAACTAGAAACCCCTTCCCAACAGTTTAATATCGACGTTTTGAATTAGTAAATTTGGTCGTCAAAGTTGGCAAAATGAGATTTAAGAGCGGGTTTCATCGTTTTTCGGCTTACGTTGCTATCTTAGGAGTAGGGTCTTCTCGTCTCATTTCAAAGGAAGCGCTGCGCAAGTTTGAAGCACGGCACGCGCTCGAAGAACCACTCCTATACAGTTCTCATTGAAAGGCGACTTTTAAGTTGTTTAATATGTAACGTTTTTCGTCAATTAAATACTTACCTCCAGCAGTAATATAATTTTAATCCATCGTTTTTCTTGACGGAAAGCAAGCTGAGAAGTAGGAGTTACGCACGAGCTAAATTTTACATTTTTCCGTAATAGATTTGGAATATGGAATATAAAAAAAATATGAATTTTTTTAGAACAACCCATGCCGAAAATTAAATGAGACAATTCCTTCTTGTCTTTCGACCTAGTAATAGTTTAACAAATATACCCTACACTTTGAAATTTGTATCGTGAAGTAGATCTTTTCGAATGGCAGCGTTTCCCAGAGTAGATTTTCAACTATGTGGATTAACTACTTTTACAATAAACTAGTATTATTAAATAGTTGCGTATGTGTACTTTACGTTGCACTAGGCCAACCACGTTGCAATGTCCAACTATGAAAGTTGTTACATTTTGGCCCATGGCGCCCATAGTCACCCACCGTTATCAGTTTCCGGTTGCGCCCACGAAAGGAGACATCGAAACTGAACTAATGTCTTCTGTAAAGGATAAGCTACTTTTACTGAAATGCGAACAAAGAACGGAGGAATATCTCAAAGATATTTTAAAAGTGTTTAATGGAAACGTTTGAAGTAGATGTTGAAAATGCCGCTCATTTCATTAAAAGTACTCCCGATGGCTAGATCATGTACATTTCTGCAAACGTTATGTGCGTTTTAGAGTGTCTTAAATTTGTGTACGCAGTGAGACTTTGATTGCAAACATCTGATCAAAGATGGGCTACCCACATGAGAAGACCAGAACTTCTACTACATAAATGAAACTTCAAATTAATATAAGAAACCATGATCTCCAATACTATTTACTGCGCAAAAAGCATTGCTATTTGTGGAAGAAAATAACATTTCAGAGCGACAATGTAATGTTAGAATTCACACAATAAGACGTAATTGTAATACATACCTCCAACAAATCCTGAGAATGTGGCTGATGATGAAAAAGACAAGTTTAACTGGAAAAAAGAAATTACGATATTTCGTTAAAAATGTTCCTTCTAGTGATTATTTCACGTTAAAAAGGTATCTCGAGTTCAAATAACCATGAAAACATTGCAAGACGATATTTGGACACGCTATAATCAACAAATATTACAGGCATCGGCGAAGTTATCATTCGCCATTTCGGAACATACTGTTCATAATATATTTTGATTACGAAAAAGACAAGCATTCAATGATTACGCCTTAAAAACTGTAGCTTTTACGCATGTATATGCTTTTTACGTTCACAAAATTTTCATTCAGAACAAAAAATTATTGAACGTGATGTACTTCCAATCGGACAAGAAGTCTAGGAAGAAAGACAAATATTTGAGAAGATACAGATTGGCATTCTAGGAAATGTTCCCAAAGGGATTTCCCCCGATACTAAGCACATCAGAATATTCTCCATGGAACGTATAATTCATTGCTTTCAAAGTCCAGTTACAACTTGCAAAATATTTATTTTCTTCAGCAGTGTTAGTTATTTAAGAAGTCATATTTATACAAATTGGAAATTGAAGATTCAACAGAATACGAATGGTGTGCATCAGAGTATTCAGACTTTGGGCTATTTCGAAAAATTAAATTACACGTTGAGAAATTCCATTATTTTCCTTAATCGATAATCTAGTTGCTCAGATATTTTTTTTCGTTCAGTGCGTGTATTTTGTAAATTTTTATTAAAAATTATTCATTAATGATAAACACAAATGGGTAAAATATAGTGTAATAAGGTTTTGAGGCGGCGATGGTGTAACGGTTAGCTTATCGGATTTTTAGCGCGAAAAAATCCTTCGTACGCCTTCCTTCGGAGAGGAAGTAAAGCTGGCTGTCACATGTTAGTAGATTTACTGCATGTAAAAGATCCTCAGCGTAAATGAAGCCTCTCAGCTATATTCAAATAGCCTGTTTTGTCGCCCAAGAATTACCTCCTTTCTCCGCTAGTTGGTGAAAGGACAGTAGCGAAATTTGCTTGGTCAGATGGAAGAGCAGGCCTCATGGTCTGATAAATAAGGCCTAATTCAATTCAATTTATATTTATTATGAAACCCTTTCTCAACCCCAACGCTTCATTTCCTTGCCCTAAAACGTCTAAAAAGAGTAAAGACTAGTTCTGTCTGGGTTCGCCATTTAACTCACCACGCGCTTGTGGGAGATACCTTGTTAGGGAAAACCCCGCAAGTCGACGGGTAGGTCAGCACCGGATCTCACCATCACTGCCACCTCCAGCGACAAAAACATGCACTACACGTACGGGACTAATTACCCTATCAGTTGACGCGCCTGGAATTACATATTAATCAATCAACCGTTCGTATAATTTACTTTTGCGTATATTTCCTCCATACTCTTGAGATATACTCGTGATTACTAAGTGAGTCAACAACTCTTCGATTTTTTCAGGGGGATGGGTAAAAGCCGCATACATGGAATATTATGTAGAAGAGAGCTTTGGAAATTCAAACCAAACATTTTTTGAAAAATATTACGTTTTATTTGTTCCAGAAGAGGCCCATGTTGCATAAAACTGCAGTTCTGAACCGAATCCATTGCGAGTGAAAGATGAGTGATTTTTTAGGCATGAATGAATATTGGGTGAGTACGAGATGAAATATTAGAAAGCATGAAAATGCGTGCACTGCAAACACTCGGCTTGTCTGAGCGACTCCTTCCAGAAATATCTCTAGACAGTCTAAAAATCAACACTGAAAGATTATGAATAAGTGACTAGTCCATTCACGTTTACTTCAAAACAGACATTGCAAAGATCTCCTATTTATTTTAACTAAGCTGAAGAAATTGTGCAAAGATTCCACTTCTCCCCTTCGCGGCACAGTTTTTAACTATTTTGTATGTTATAAATCTTAAAGACCCAAATAAAACCTGTAAACGTTGTCTTTAGAAAATAATGGGAATCATAGTTTTAATTACATTTTAAAGATGAATTTAATCTACATACTGGAAAGACAAACTTTCAATTTTCACCATTTAATAACCATTATCCAGGTTATCCCTTTTATACTTGTTAACATTCTTCTAAATATTTTGTGATAAATGAATGAGCTAAAATAAACGTATTTCTATGCCGCACATAAAACTCTCCTGAATTTGTAGTACCAACATGCTGAGAAATTTAAATGCCTCAAAGAAATTTTGATTGATTACTGTGCGAATATTTAAAATGCTTTATTTAGATCATTGACATACTATAATTATCTGCAACAAAAACTTTAATATGTAATAAAAGGTAAGATTTTGAAATTTTAGCAGGTATTTATTGCTATTCGATCAAATACATACAATTGAGCTCGCACAAGTAAAAAAGTACCTAGACCTCTAACGTGCTGCGAGGCAAACGTTTGTGAACCTGTGATTCATAATATTTGTTGCCTGTACTCGCACAAAATGACTAGCGCGACGTGGGTCTTTTATCACCGATGCTAAACATAATGAATTCCCCGCGCGGGACGTCTGCGGGAGCGCCGCCTCGGGGCCGGGGGCGGATGGCGTGGAGGGGGGGCAGCGGGGCAGCGGGGGAGCGGGCCGGGCCGTGGAGGGCTCGTTTCCGGCGCGGGCGCCCGGAGAGGCGGGCGCCGACGCTCCGCAAACACTCCCCGCCCCCGCCCCGCCCCGCCCCCGCCCCCGCCCCGCCCCGCCCCGCCCCCGCCCCCGCCCCCGCCTCCGCCAGGCTTTGCTTCACCTAGCCTGCGCCAACCCTCCCTGCCCCAGGCCCGGCCCGCTCTGCCCGCCCGGCTCTGCCGCGCAAGGTGGGACGCAATAAATGGAAGGACGTTGGCGGCGTGGGCGAAGCCAACATGCCCCGCCCCGCCCCGCCTCGGCTTTCCCCTTACCACCCTGCTCGGAACGTAGTTTCGCAAACAGGCGACTGAGGAGGCTACAGCTTTAGGGTGTTACATTCACTCAGCCAGTTACCTCCTCCAGAAGGAAGCTACATTAAAATCATGAAACGAGAATATTCCGCGAGTTCTAATCTTGTAAGTAACCGGGGAATATTTCTGTAAGCATTTTGGGTTGGGAAAGTCGTGTACGTTTTTTCCTCACAAAGGCCTGGAGCACCTTGTATTTTATCTTTCGGATGCTCAAAAAGTGTACTGCGAAAGGCAGAGGGTTTTCTCTTGTTGTTCGGTTAACCCGGTGGCTGAAGAAGATTACGTAAATGGGGTTTGGGGAGTCCTATCCAAATGTATTGCTTTTAGAGGTACAACATTGCACGAGACAGTGAACTATTAGTACTTGAAATTTAACCTTAAAACGCAGATATAAACTCAAGACGTCAATAATTCTTCATAGGCAAATGGTAGAACTTCTCAGGAGCGTTAAATGCTCTGTACAGTCTAAAGACTCTCCATAAACGAGGAAATTAGGACTGGAAATGCAACAACGCAATACAACAGCTGTCAAAAAACAATTATTTGCAGCATTTTTGCATTTCAAAATAAAAGCTTCGTTTTTCCAAGTCCATATCTGACCTAAGTATTGTTCGTCTAATGTGCTCAAGGCCATAACATACACGAGTTGCCTTCCTTTGTGTCACATTGACGCCAATCCCTCGCAGTAAGTCTGGGCATGAGGAAAGATGTCTTTGTAGAGGGCGTTGCAGATCCTTGCTCCAAGGGGTATCGCCTGGGGAGCGATGCGGAGCGCGTCATGTTAACGTCATGTTCCGGCCGTGGGCGTGAGCGAGGGACGGGGCGTGGTGGTCGGGCTTTGTGGTGGTCGAGCCGGTGAGTCAGGTGAACGGAGTCTGCGTCACGAGAAAGGCACACCTGCCGAACAAAGATGGCTTCTCCCGCCCCTGTGCCCTTTCGATTTGTTTAGAGCTGATTGAAGGACACCGACACCTAAGAATCACAAACTCGTTAATTTTGTATTAAAAGATGAAATAGTATCCTCTTTCATTTATTTAATAAACATTTAATTAATTAAAGCAGATCTCCAAAACTGTAAAATTGTAAGAAGCATATGAAAACACTAGCATTTTCTTCTGCTTTGTCGCCCATTTTAACAAACAATTTTTCACTTAAAACAACTTAGCTGTTGACGAGTTTTATCGTAGCTGCACGCTCCACTACCTTAAAACGTGTTTGAACTTTTCTCGTGTGCATGAGTGAATGTAATGTGTATTACCGACATTTGTTTCATCATGATGCAAACAGTATAAAGATATAATCATGTGAAGTGCAACTATTATTTCTCATTTCAACGTTCTCATGTACACAACATTAATGGTGATAGCGTTATTAACTCTCTCACAGAGAAGTGTGTTCTTTTAATGTAAGACCGTCCTCGCAAATCTCTACATGCGAGCTGCAAAATTATAATCAGATACATCAAATACTATCGGACAAATAGAATAATACAGGATCTCTGCCTCAAAAGCAAAAGCACATACTCCTTCTGGTTCTGATAGGCTAGTAACATCATTTTCTACCGATAATGCCTACAGCGCTTTTAAAGCAGGAGATAACATCGTAATTTTATCGGTTTTCTCTTCAATATCAGGCAAGATAGAAGGTACCTGAAACAGCTCATTTCACTCAGCTGATCAAAGAATCTGGTTTGGTGAAATTAAGTTCACAAAAATGTTTTAATCGATATGTTTGCATTGTTTTAAATAATTAAAATCAGTACGAATCAGTCATGGAGAAATATCATCTAGTCAATCGCACGTCTGGGAGAATAACTTTCCTCACGTGAGTGACGTGGTGTTTTGGATGATGAAATACCAAAGATTACTCGCTCTTATGAACTGTGTTGATGTAATAAAAAAATCGATTCTTATGCAACCATACATCACGATAAATTATCGATTTACTTGTCTAGAAATACTATATCTATCCTTGGGATGTATTGTTTATACCCTGAGGGTGACCGGGGCTGGTTGTCACATGGAGTTGGTTGGCACTCCAGTTTCTACATCGTCCATTAGCAAACTTTCATTAGCCTTAGCTATTTGGCTAGAGCTGTACAACCTAAGAAACTTTCCACATAAGTCTGATGATTTCACACTCTATGTGTGTATGCCATGATGTTACTAGATTTACGTTGTTTCTCTAATTACCAATCTACGTAGTCCTCTAATTGGAATACCCCACTGGACTTGTATATAATAAATAAGTGTTTTAGGGCTTGGAGAGTAAATTTTTCGTAGTTCATTGACTGTGTTCTGAAAAACTGAAGAAACATTTTTGGTATGTAGTATACTAACTGGAAATCGACACCATTTTTGCTCATTTTGTGTCAGTACTAACCTCATGGAATTTAAAAATTAAGTGTGAATTGGAATAGTCAAAATAACTGTGTATTTGTGAGCATGCACGATGAAAACTCGCGAGAGGAAAGGTGTAATCATTTCAAATAATGCTTGAATTGCATAAATTACTTGTCTGCTCGCGCGTACTGGCAGAAGTGGCCCAGAGCATCAACTGATGTCACTGTAGTGTCTGTGATGCCTGGAGGTACTAGGGTTTGAGTCCCAGCGGTGGCAGTATTTTCGACAGAAGCTAGATATCTACCAATTCAGTCGCTGTCTGGAGGAGAATTCTAGCGGCCGGCTGCTCTGATCTGGATAATTACTGCTGGTCCAGCCTAATAACTGGCTTAGTAGAATGGGTGGTCAAGCGTTCATAAAATATGTACTATAGTAAAAATGTAGAATAGATTTTTAAATTACTGACCAGCAATTTTGAAGTAAGTTAACAGAAGATTGCATCAGTATGTACGTTACGAAAAGGACTAATCAGATAATGGTAGTGGAGTTGAAGTGGAAGACAGAGAACAGTAACCGGTCAGAATTGTCCTTCCTTTTGTACCTAACATAAAGAATAAAATAGCAAAAGGGTACAAGCAATAGTTTAATATAGGCACTAAAGGTAAAAGTGAACCAAGAAATGTAACCACTAAGTGTAAAGATAAAATTAATAGATATGAACAACAAAATGTGGTCTATAAGATTCCCAGCCAGATATGTAATAAGAGCTATGTGGGGCAAACATATATAGAAGGTTAAGTGAACGTGATAAAGAGCATCGTAATAACGTAAAAAAGAGTAGTCGATTTCATAATTCAATCCATAAAATTAATACAAAGCATGAATTAAACTTTAGCGAAAAAGATATTTTATGTAATGAACCTAATAAGAAAAAAGGTCGAAGTTAGAAACTCTTCACATGAAGAATAATAGAACTGTACATGTATGTTGAAGATCCAATCAGCTTACAATGCGTTATGACGGCATAATGCAATCTCTTAGAGAAATGTAGAGACACAAAGATCTTAGTTGTTGCTTTGCTGCTGCAGTTTTGGCCTCGTTGCTCTTGGGTCTAGTGCATTACAATGAAGTATGTTGATGTGACAATGAAGTGATGTCATATGTTGTTTATACTATAATACAGTTACTATACTAGTTTTTTTATAAAAGTGATGGATCTTGATTATTGTAAGTACTATGTAGTTGAATACATGTGTGCGTGTGTGTCTGTGTGTAAAGTAATTGTTAATGTAGTATGAGATTATAGTTTAGTTATTTATGTTCTTTCGATTGATGATAGTGATCTAATTGTATGAAATCAAATGACCTGTGTATCATGAATACACATATATGACCAAAGTACCTGTGTATAAAGAATTTTTTTATAAAAATGAAAACAATGTATCCTGATACGTTTTATTAGTTCATGTGGGTATAAGATCGTGTGATATATTAAGACTTTTACTATTATGTATTTTGTGTTTATGTTATTAATGTGCTAATGATACGATGTGGTATTGCATTTATTGTGAATATACGTTTTCATGCCTGATGATGAGGTTAACCACACCTCGGAGCGTTGTGTAACAAATATAATTTCGAGAGTTTAAATAAATATATATTTTATATGAGACTAATGAGATGTGTTGTCGATAACTAAGACTGAATCGTTCTCACCTCTCCTCTTAATAATAATAATAATAATAATAATAATAATAATAATAATAATAATAATAATAATAATAATAATAATAAACGGCGAGACATTGGATACTTCAACAAAATCTCAACACAGTGTCATTTTGAGATATGGCAATTAATAATATGTAAATCTGCTACCGAGCCTACCCAGAAAAAAATACCACGCTATGCCACTGATTACAGGTGGCGTATAAAGTAATAATGGGATGCTCAGATTACTTCCCCGTTGTTTGCTACCCTTGTGGAAACACCAAAATTCTTCAGTTCTAAGAGTTCGTATTCTATTTGTGAGATTTCTTTGATATGTTAGCAGTCCTCACAGTTTAAAATGCATCGTCGTACGATGTATCTATGAGGTTTATAATTTAATGTACGTGTATGCACACTAATATATATGTTATAGACTGTAGCCGTGTTAACATTTGTCCCAAGCACTCAAACCGTGGATAGCGAATTCCCGTTGTAACCCGCTGAACTACGCCAATTGCATCACATTCACGCTTCAAGTGCACAAACTGAAGTGACCTAATTTTACGCTCTAATTGACCCAAGTTCCTCCGTGCTGTGAATTCTCTTTGCCTCTCCCGCTCACGAACGCGGTGCTCTCCGTCTGCCGTGCGTAAAGTCCCTAGATACAGAATGTGCTACACTCCTTGGGCCGCCGATTCCGCCATTTTATATCTACTTGTCATGAGGATTAGAACTGTGTGCTGTTGGGTGCGTTTGAAACCAATAATCTATCCAAACCCAATACGTCCTTGCAAATGTCTAAAATGCCTTCAATTGCGATAAGTTCTGTTAAACTGCAAAATTCTGTCTGAGATCGCAACGAGGTCGGATGCGAGGACAGTAATGGGCGGTGGTTGCAATACTCTTTATTATCCACGCACGGTTTTTAAACCTTCTTTTCTCTAGATGCGAGAGGAGTGGGGGGCTGATTATTTTGACGCAGGGTACATATCAAATAGTTCATTTTTCTTTGCAAAATAATTTCTATCACTCAAGAGTGAACATTTATTGTTATTTCTAGGAATAGTTACTGGGTGTTGGTCATTTAATTTAAATCATAGTTTCCCAACATTTCGAAACTTTATTATTCCCTCCTTAGGGCTATAGAACACATAATTACCCTATTACTACATAGGCCTGTTTCAAAATTGAATAGAATACATGCAAACAAACAAAAAAGAAAATGTTACGCTAAGTTATTGTACATAAAAAACATCATAAATAAACATGAAGATAATTTTTTCAGTAAATTATCTTATATCTTCTTCATGTACCATTAGTATATAATGTTGTTTTCTGTTTGTATGTATTATATCCAATTAATAACATACCTATATAGTAATAGCGTATTTGTCATCCATAGCCATGAGGAGGGAATAATAAAGTTCCAAAATGTTGGCAACCTATACGATTTTAATTAATTAACCAACAGCAACTGGTTGTTTCTAGAATTATTTGAGTGGTCCTGAATCCAAGAAGTAATTCTTGTTATTATATTTGTCAGCGAAGCTCACTTCTGTCATTCAATTCAATTGTGTTGGTAAAGGAGGAGGGGTATGCTTTCCGGTCCGCAATAAAACGTGCGCGTGTAGCACCGAGGCGGCGTATGTCGAGCGCGCTGCCCTTCGCTCCGAGACGCGCGACGCGCGGCGCGGCGGGGGCCTTCGCGGCCCCTCGCTCTCCTCCGACCGTCCATTTCGAGCGCTCTTCCGGGCCTCCAGCGTGCCGCCGTTAAAACGGCAAGACCTCGCATCTCAGAAATTGACGGTTTTGAGTTACGTGTGGTCATAAAACGTGCTGGAGAAGCTGCAGTAAACCGTATGCTAATATATGAAACGGAAATGTTTCAGGAGTACGCGATAGGCACCTGGTATCTTATTGCAATTTATTCTTAATAGCATACTACATTTTTTATTTATTCATAAAGTATGTTTCTGGTGTAACAAGTATATTTGAAATATTGTTTTCACAAGTTTCGTTTTGAGATTCTCTCCTACACGAATTATGGTCACTATCCTGGTCCCTTCCGCAGGTTGATGTCGATCTGCTTTAAGAATTTTTCCTACTTCGTGACTAACTACAGCTTTGGTTTTTCCTTCCACGCTACAAAACCCCAGGGCCAACTTGTTTTCGCAATCATTCCTGCTCCTCTCCAGAGGTTTCGTCGCGGTCTCCTGCACATTCATCTCTGCTCGCAGGGCGCCGCCGCTCCCTCCCGCCGCCGCGGCCCACGCGTCTCTTGGCGCAGGCGCTGGCCCTTGAGCCCCCGTTGCAAGAAGTGCGCCAACTTTCCCTCTCTCTGCGCACCTGCGCGGCTGTTTTCTCCTCTCAACAAAAAGACTGGAGCCTCGTTATCATTAAGGGCCGCGCTGCCATTAATACGGCTGCGTCATTATCATTAAGCGTTGGTGCTTGGTATGGGGTGGGGAGGAGGGGAGGGGAGGGGAGGGGATGGGATGGGATGGGATGGGGAGGGGATTGCGTGGTAAGCCCAGGGGCTGAGGGAGAGGTCAACAGGTGGGCGCAGCGCAGTCCAATCGATGGAGCAGACTCTGCACCGGTCGCTACACTCGCCACCGCAGAGCCGTCTCACACCTCATCCCTCCCCCTCACCCACACACATTCCTCTTCTTCCTTGGATTTGCGATACAAGCTACATAACTCAGTTGAATTTAGTCGTTGTTCGGAGGAGAATTCTAGCGGCCGGCTGCTCTGACCGGTATTTTTCCGTGGTTTCTTCGATCAACATGAGGCGAATACGGAAGCAGTACCGTCACAAACGGGTCACGGATCGCGCGCGATCTTTCCTTCCTTTTCCTTGTCCTATCCTCATCCCTTACACACACATACTAGCAATACTCTATCACATATTTGGGAGTTTAGAGCTTGTCCCGGCTGGAGCGGTGTCCGATGGAGGGACGATTTGATCCACACCAAAATAGTACTTTGTATATCGCTTGCGTCCTCAAAGGGGCAATGAGAATATTTGTGGGCCAAGTGTTAGCACTTGGCCCACAGCGTACATTTGTTGTAGTTAAACATCCCAGCATTTTAATGAAGCATGGCATTTTCTTATTTTTCATCGTACAGCACTCGCTTGAAACGTAGGTCTACGTGGATAGTGACGCCCTTGCAACGCGTTCACCGTCAGCACGCGCTGTGGGTCAAACCCCTGTCCGTATAAATTTCCGTATTTGAGTTCCATCTTTAAAGCGATCAAGTGTTTATCCTGAATGTACTTGTAGTTTCGTTGGAAGTTTGCGTGAGATGGCAACTCGCGCTGAAACTCGGTCGATGAAACTCAAGAAATCGCCTGCTCTCCGCGTCATGTAAAATTGAACGCGCCAGCCTGCCGCTTCACTTTGCGTCCTCCAGGGACCTCCTGCACCTGGCGCCGCTACCGCATTTTAGAAGTTTATCACATTCAAGGAGGAACAATGGATGTTGTGAAAGATAAAGAGAAAGAGGTAATGTTGAACAGTCTTCTCTCTAAGCTTCTCTTTCCGCATCGTTCGTTGTGGAATAGCGGCGCGCGCACGGAGTTCCTTATGACGTGCGCCTTCTGCCTCGCTCTGTTGACACTGCGCCACAGCGGGAGCTGCGTCCCCCGCTTTGAAGGCACCAGAGAAGCAGATTGAGTTGGCCGCAGCGCACAGACGAGTGCGAGCGGGGGAGGGGACGCCTGACCCGCCGGAAAGAATTCTCTTCCGAAGGAACTTCCAGTCTCCGTGAAATGCAACCTGAATGTGAAAAAGATATTTCTACCTAACCTAGAATCCTATTAAATTGTTTAAAAAGTTATTCCGCAAATGAAGTACTTAATTTGCTGAATTATATTTTTATTATTTTAATTTTGAAATTGCTAGAGTTTAACTTCTTATTTTCGAAATTTTGTAATAAAATACAAATACAGGTCATTTATAATACATTTTAATAATTTATACAAAAATATATTGATTGCTCTGTGTTACAGTACCCAAAAAGATTGGTATTGTGAAGAAGGTTGTTACTAATTTGAGCCAAAGTTTCGTGAGGGGAGTTGCATTGTAAGTTTCGTTGACTTGTTTAAAGAATTGACTTGCAATGCTCGGCGTAAATGCTTCAATTACTGGGATAAGAATCGGTTGAAGTCTGAAAATGAACGCCTTGTGCGTGCTGATGAGAAGTTTCTTCCCCCTGCCAGATCAAAAGTTTCTCTTGACCGGCGGCGCCCGTGCGATCGCACCGCAGCCGCGGGTGGCGCCGCAGATGCTCAGCAGAGCAAACAAACGGCGCGTGCGGCTCTTAAACGCAGTTCCGCGGGGCGGCACTCCGGCGCGCACGTCGGCCGACGAACCACCACCACAGGCGCGCCCACCCGCGATTTAGGGCGGGGATGAACGCGGCAGGTGCCTCGGAAGGTAGGCGCTGAGGTAAATGCTCGCCTCTTTAATGAACGGTCCACCTCGTGCGTTAGTCATCTGACCACGTTGCTATTCGGCAGCTTATGTATTTTTGTTTCACGGTATGGGCTTGCAGATGGCTAACGGGTGGAGTTATCTGCAAGACGAAGGGGAGATATCGACGCGAGTGTGTGAGTAGTTGCTAATGTGATTGCGAGGCGAAAGTTGTGGAGCGAACGTTGCAGCTTTTATCACCATATCTCTCCTTCTAACACGTTTGAGAGGTTTTACAGAAGCGTTTTCAGTAGTACCTTTAACATCCGAATGGGAATGAGGAGCGGGCGACGATAGACCACTAACACACTACAATCAGCCTAGTTACACTGTAATAATACATTAACAGTGAATAACAATGTAATAACCAGAGGTTTCAAGATGTTACGAAATAGACTAGTGTGCTACAATAGCACATACTTTCTCACAGACAGAGAGCGATAGAAAGAGAGAGAGAGAACGAGAGTGAGAACGAGAGAGCCGGACGTATGCCGGGATCTGCATGTTTACTGTATATTGCAAAAAGGATTTATACACTTTTTCGTTATCAGGACCCGGCAATAAGAGCTGTTTTATCGCGCACGATTACATAACTTTCCCTTCTTACAAAGTGTATTCGTAAGGGCAAAACAGTAAAAAGAATAATCTTTTTCATAATTCATTAATAAAAGACAATCAGGATAGTTCAGGTCGATGATTTGGTAATATGAATAAAGTTCTCAACTAACATATTGTAAACTGGATTAACTATGGTAATATTAAAACGTGTAAAGAAGTAACCCATACTCATTCTTGTCTATCACAAATAAATATTACAGATTAGTTTAGGAATAAAGATTTACTGAAAATATTTTCATTGTAATTATTTAATTTCTTTTGTGCCCCTTCGCGTCCGGCCTTTTCGGGGGCTGCGAATCCGCCAGGCCTCGTCTCCCAAAGGTGCTATCTCGCTATACGCGTTATCTGCAGCTCGCGCCTTGCCGTGTTTTGGCTCACCCAGTAGCACTTTGGACTATTTATGCAATGCAAGGCTACATGTTAAAAGCTAGCCTTAATCTAGGCCGTTAAAACTTTTCGTGTGTAGGAACGAAAACTATGTTCCTCTAGGAAACGGGACAGGTAAAATAACAATTAATTTTACGTTACTTTGCGTACAGAGAACTTTATTCCTGCATTTGCTTAGAAATGTACTCTTTGTAACATTTCCACTGATGTACCATTATAAAAATCGCAAAAAATGTGTTATCGCCTTCAGTGTTGATAATTATCGAATAAAATCAAATAAGACAACAATAAGAAAATTTTACTTTACTGTATAGAGATATTCGCACAGAAAAATAGTGTAATTGGACTACACCGTTAGAAAAACGTGATCTTTTGGGTCAGTAACTCCTCTGTTCTAGTCGAGACTTTTTATTTTTGTTTACAACACATGGAATAGATGTTTCTTTCTTTCTTTTAAACTCTGCCGTATGAAGGGCTCCTCAAATGAATCAAAACTGTGAATTTGGTTTTCATTGGAACTTAATGAGAAATAGATATTTCTGATTTTTTAAGAAATTTTCAGAAAGTATAGTTACGTGCTCGTCAATCAAATTATTTCGTTTTTTATATTAATTGTTTCTCCTGATAAGAGTGACTGATTTTTGAAATAGTGTTTTATACTTTTTCGTACCAGTGGATGCAATTAAATTACTCTTTACGTAAATTTGTGAAATGAAGTTATGCAAATAGTTTCAAGAACTTTTATTTCTTATTATTTGGATTGTCGTTTTCTTGTTTCAATATATAATAATATATTACATTACATTTTTTGCAATCATGTAGTACAAAAGACAGCTATTTCAATTAGGATTATATTTTCCAGATATTTACATTGCGTTACATCGTCGACATCGCCTAAAGCCAAATAGTTTTTTTTTTATTTTTCCAAGTGATTTGGGCGATATCCAAAATATACCTATAAGGCGCAGGCAGTAATTTTCAATTTATATTATTACATATTTTTATTATTAAACATAAAATGCGTCGTGCAATCTGATTGCCTGTTTCTTTTATATAACACTCCCTGTTGTTCAATTCTAACTTACGCGTTTCCCATATTGGAAATTTCTGTCCCTTTGTAGTAATACCTCTTCAAACAGTTTCAGAATAAGATCATCCGTACTGCAGAAAGAACACATTAGTTTGTTGCTAATAATCACTTAAACAATAAATTCGAACTACTTACATTACAACCAACTAAGCCCTTCTTTTAAATAAGATTTTAACAGGTGTTAAAAAGTTACTGTTTCTACAGCCACACGTTCTTTTCTACGTGGAAAATCCCTCAACCAAGAAAGAAGAATCCCAATGCAGATTTTCAAGGATAATTTTAAACCCGCATAAAAATCTATTTTCAAACTGTATATTGACACTAGAGGAGTTATCTCACTCTAAGTACAAAAATGTAAATTTAGCTAGGTAATATTTATGTAACACTAACACGCTCGAACACGCTGATCCGCTGTACAACAAAAGAGTGTAATAAAACAATTAGGCTCGTCGAGGCTTCTGCCTGGCGATTGCTCTGTTCGGTCGTTTTCCGATCTATTAGAACTGACGTGTCCTATCACTGCGGATATATGGAGCAGTTTGGATCTTAAAGATCAATCAGCGGACTGCGCGCGATCCTTCCTTCCCGTCCTGTTTCCAATCCCATTTCAGTGGTCTATCTTTGGGCTCATCCCCCATCCTACCATGGTCCATCAGTCATCTGGGACGTCTGTGACACTGCTTCTGTTAATGGGGAAAGGTTTGGCTGCGAGACCGTCGCGAAAAGAAGGAAAGGGTCGCCGGGTGTAAAAGAGGATATAAAGAACACTTTTATTTGGTTTCGGAGTTAAGGCGATAACTCCACTCCCGCTACGCGCGTGGTTTCTCGGGAAACATCATTGGCCTTTCTGATTTTTTAGTCAGTGCCCGTATTTGGTTCGTTTTTTTCCGGGGTAGGCTGTTTGTAATTTCTCCTCTTAGCATGTACGTAATAGAGAGAAAGTATTCAAATGCTGGAATAGAAATAGGCAGTCTTTACACAGAAAAATTCAAATTGTGGAGTCGTAGTGTAGAAATATTGGATAATTATTGTTGATATATGTAGTAAATTACTTACCTTAACACGCTGAGTAGTCAGATTCCACGTTTTCGGGGGCAAATGAATTGACCGCAAAATGACTGCCAGACCGCCCGACCAACGGTCGCGTCAAAATCCTTCCGAAGAAGAAGAAGAAGAATTGCTCGATGAGTCTGGAAAAGCTCTAAGCCTTGCGAGCCTGTGAGGGATATTTTCATTTTTATGAGTATTAAACATGAAGACACATCAATATTTTCTCAAAAATGGCTCCATATTTTTTTATTAAACTTTTCCTTGACGTAGCATAAATAATGCATTTAATCTACGTATGTCTCATTTTCTTTGAAATATCTCAAATTTTGTAAATTGAAAATGATCATATTTCTTTCGCTTCTACCGACAACTACAATTTCAGATAAATATTGTTTAAATGAAATCTGGTATTCGAAGGCATCTATAAATAACGTATTTTCAGTTTTTGAAAATATGAAGAGTTTTCCGCAATGTTGACATTAGGAAACTTTTAAACAATTATTTTCTCAAAAACGGTTCCGAATTTTTTCTTTAAATTTTTATCAAATAGAAAAATTGATGTATAAAATTGGCGCATTCTTTTTTTGGGGTGAACTCTCTGTATTTTCGAAACTTGCGAAACAATAACATATCGAAAGTACGCTACAGACGATGGAGACATTTTTTAATGACATCTGTTCTAAAAAGTTAGATATTTAAAGGACTTCTGTGGTTTATAAAAGTTTGAAATCTCAAATTTGTTGACAGATTTTTTCCGTAATGAAATCTCTTCTTAACAGCTAGATATTTAAATAACATATACGAAAATTTTTGAATTTTTCAAAATTGCAAATCCAAATGTTCAATTTTTGTTAAGCGTCAAGAAGGTAAATTTTAGATGGGAGGCTTGTGGTGTAGGGTTATGTGACTGGCGTGTTAACTCAAGGGGCTGAGTTAGAATCTCGGCAAGACGATAACCCTGTTGCTGGTTAGAAACTATTTCTTCAGGTTAATGTTTTATAATATTACATATCCATTATAGATAATGCAAGAAAGTATAAAAAACTTGCTAATAATGTAGCCGCACATGCCGATGCAGCATGTTTGGCGCCTGTGCATTGCAGTTTGCCTATACCGCGGGGAATGCGTTTGCTTCTTTCAAGGTAACCAACTCTTCAAGAGCCAGTTGTTGGATTCTGTTAACTGTGTTTAACGTTCAGATACTGTCGCACCGATTTAAGGTGTGTAGGTCGCGTTACTTAATCACTCGGAAGCTTATTGACAATTCGACCTACTTTGTTTTGGGACTCCTGAAGGACTAAGAAACCTCCTGCTTCGGTTTGGCAATTAATATAAGATGACACCCCTAATTTCTTATACTTCTGATTATTAAAATTTAAAAATCAATGCAGAAAGCGAAGTGACCTTTGTTAAAATATATATTCGAAAACATGCAAGTTTCACATACTCTAAAGTTAGAATTTCGGTATTTTCATGATCAATTTATTTTAGTTGAAAGTGCACGTGCTGTGTGTTGATCAAGTACTTTTCTGTGCTTTGATTTCTTTTCCATTATGTTAAGAAAACCTACCTTGGATAAATCAGAATATGTAAGGTTCAGAGAATAAGTCAATGGAAATATTTTTTGTGATAATGCGCGTCAGACAAGACTTTTTAAATTACACCGGGTTGGTCGCTAGGTATCCCAAAATTTAATGTATGAATTGAAAACAACACAGAGGTTAGAGAAAATAAGCAACACCAATCGTTCATTATAAATGCGTACATTTCTCATAATAACATGTAAATTGCGTGCACTAAGGCGAACGCGATCGTGGGACATCTAGTACGGCAATGATTGAATCGGGTAATCAGCTTACTGCGCGATATACGCTTGCGAACACGTGAAAACGTTACCAGATCACTGAGCGAGATCGCAAGATTCTTTCGGTGTACGTAAGGTTGAAGGAATTTGGGATATCGTTAGCAGCGTGAGTAACGTCTTTGGGAGACTTCTTCCAAGAATTTTAGACCACATTCTCGTTTGTTTTTGAAGATGTGTTTTGCTCATTACTTGATAAATAGACATATTGGAAACTCAATTTCATGCTTTTTGGTGTTGTTTTTGCTAACTTCATTGTTATTTCTACATTGTTAAAAATTATACATTGACCTTCCAATTGTTTACTTCTAAAATGTTTTGTCTCTCCAACTTTGCCGTAAAAACTTTACCACGAATTTCGAGGAAACATTAATGTTAAGTTATTTAATGAAGCTGATGTAATGCTTCGGAAGCGAAGTGAACGGGGGATGTTTGGAGTTCAGGCCCACGCCAGGCTTCTTTTCCCGAGGGTGGTTCCCGAAACGATTTCGGCAGGCGAAGAGAATTGCGTTGCGGTGTACCACCACGCGACCTCATCAGAGTTCTCAAGCAGCGCATCCACGGCAAAGGTGAGCCCCCGCGGGGCCAGCTCTCGCCCGCGCCATCGATCGCTCTCCCCCCCCCCCATCATTGTTTTCTGCAATAGCTGCGCGTCTTCATGCATGCAACTTTGATGGCCGCTATCAGTTCCTAACTTTCCGCGCCCCGGCTCGGCAGTGCAGAGGCAGGCAGGCAGCGCGGCGTCGCTCGAGGGTGTTTGTGGGATCGGAAACACCCGACGAACGGGAGGATTTCAACATCGCATGAGCTGCTGAATTTGTTTCCTTTTAATCCGAACGTTTGTTGCGGCTTAAGATTGCGGAGAATGAAGATCATTACACACGTTATGACTTTTAAGCGATCTTTATGGAAATGACATTTAAGAGATGAATTGTGTTCGCTTTTAAATCGGAACGTTCATCTAATTAGCACTGAAGTGAATTTTTGTCAGATTGTTTGATTAAAACTTCTCTCATTGTCAAAAATTTTTTACCTGGAATTTCAAAAATCAACGTAAATACATTGAAAGACATGTTTATTATAGACAAGCGGAAAGTATGCACAGAGAAGAAATGCTATTATTTAAGAACTTTTTTACTAATTAATAAAATATGGAATGCTTAATGCCGTGAAATAAACTTGAATACATGATTTTTACTGGATTTCATGTATTAAGTGCTAACACGGAGCTTACACATACGGTTCTCATTTGTTCCTTTATGGCTATTCTGTGCAAAAACAAGAGTTCACTTGCATTGTAACAGTCATTTTCTCTCACTAGATTATTGGCACACACCACATCTGAAAATAAAGTACACAGACAACATGTGGTTTTATCATACGTTCCCTGGTTAATCAATAAATTTCATTTGCAATTTCTCTAATGACTCATATTAACATTGGATGGTCATATGCATGTATTAAAACGAGGGGGTGAGATCATTTTAGAACGTTAATTTATTATTGCTACGTTCAAAATTGTATCTTTCTGCTTCTGTCTCCGTTTTAGGATGTTCCCATTTGTATTAAGATATTAATTGCATTTCTTACCAAATTTCTTTTCCATGATTGTCTGCAGGTTTACTGTTATTAATGTTTAAGTCTTTATCAAAGTACGTTTTTTTTAACTGAAAGAAGTTGATGTATTATGTTGTTATCTAGATACATGTGATGATTGTGAGATATTTCGAAAACTCCAATTATATATCCTAAGTCACATTGTTATGTTCAATTAGAGAAATATTTCTTAAATACTTTTTGAACGGGAATAATAAAAACTTCACGTTTTAAGAATATATTTCTTTGCTTATTTTTCATTTCTAAGATTAAAAGTGTGTTCCTAATGAATTAAGTAGTAATCGTTTTTGTGATTAATTCATGTATTTCCTTTTGCATTACTATTACAGAATGTATCGCATTTTGAACAATCCACAGTTATTTTAAAATACAAAACACATAATTGTCCATTCAAAATTGCGTCCTTTGACGAAAACAGTTTCTTTTCATTTACTAAATGTGTGTATTTGTAACTAATATGTTTAATACGTTGTACTTAGTGTAAAATTTGTAACAAAAAATTACCATTCTATTCACTAAGGATTATTTGTGAAAAGACCAATTTTGCACTAACTCATGGACTGAAATAATCTTATGATTATTGTTTTTACTTGAAAAACTCTGCTTCTCGAAGGCGTAATTTCAAATTCAGCAGAGTGGAGAATGAAATATTTAAGAAACCTCTGCAGAATTTGTAAAATGTAGAGATCACATAGGTTCATCGTAATAAATCTCTCAGCAATATTTTGACGTCTCGTCGTGTTTTTAATGTGGTTGTATATTATTCCAAGCTCGTATCAGCTTCTTAATACAAAGCTGCCACGAGTTGTGTGCATGTTCCCGAGCAGCAGGTGGCGATGGCAGGTCGGATATTGCAAATTATCCTCGAGGTGGCCGCGAGGAGGTGCTTGGGCCCCGCACGCGACGCCTATTGACCGTCTGGAGAGGAGCCCCCGCGTCGCCTGACGCACACGGCCCAGCGGTGATCTCATCCGCCCCCGCCCCGCCCCACCCCGCCACCGCTACTCCACTCCCCGCCCCGCCCCCGCCCCGCCCCCGCCCCGGCCGTCTCGCCCCCGCCATCGCCGCGCCCAGCCCCTGGCGGTCCATCGGGGCTCCCTTGCGTCGCGAAAATTCTCGCTCGCTTCTCACTCCACCCCGTACAGGGAGAGGTGTCATCGCAGTGCTTCTGATGCTTCAGCATAGGTTCGAGCGCCAACGGTGGCACGATTTTTAACACTAGCTTGTCAGCTAGGTCGAATTCCGTCGTTGTCTGATGAGAGTTCGAACAACCACCTGCTCTGATCGGTAGTTTTCCGTAATTACTCCTATCAATACTAGACGAATGTCGAAGGAGTACCCTAACAAACGGGCCACGGACCGTGCGCGATCTCTTTTCCTCTTCCTTGATTTATCCTCACCCTTTACACACACTTACATTAACATGCCCTACACAAGCACACATGCTGGGGAACCGGTCCGAAGCTTAGAGCTTGTCTCGGCTGGGGCGATGTTCCGATGGTGGGAGATACCTGGTTGGGGAAAGCCATGCTAGTCGACGGTAGGTAGGCGCCAGATCTCGCCGTTCAGCTGGGGAACATCACAGTTACCTCCCGAGGAAAAAATGGGCTTCACTTACGGGACTAACAACCTTAGCAGTTGACGCACCCGGAATCACAATCAATCAATCAATCAATCAACTCCACCTCCGCATGTACCCCACCCTCGCTTCGTCACACTCACTGCCGGTCGCTGCTTCCCCCCCCCCATCGGGTGGCGTAGGCGTTGATCCCCGCTATCGTCCCCGTTCTTGCCCCTGCCTCCGCCCCATTATCCTACCCTGCCCCGGACTAAGACCCCGAGAGCCCAGCGGAGTTGCCTCCACGTCGCGCAAGTCCCCTCTCCCCGCAGCCGCTCCGCTCCCGCTCTTGTCTCTATCTCGCAAGCACATGCCCCCGCCCCAACCCCCGCCCCCGCCTCCACCCCCGCCTCCGCCCCCGCTGCAACAACGCTACTTCACCATCGCGTCGCGTAAGTGCATGTCCCTGCCGTCCCCGCCCCCCATCCCCGAGCGCTCCAACAAACCATCGGGGCTTTTCCTGTGTCGCGTCGCGTCTCGCCAGCGCCCGCCGGCCCCGCCCCCGCGACCCGCCCCGCCCCGCGCAAATGAAAAACAAAGCGCGATAGCATCTGCGTCCCCGCGGGCGGCGCGCGTCGTAATGAGGCCGCGCGGGGGCCGTTCATCAGCTCCCCCCCCTGCTCCGCCACGTCCCCCACATTTCCTCCTACGAGGAGACGCTCACCCGCATGCGATCTCCCCCCCCTCCCTGCTCCGCCCCGCCGCGTCGAGCAATTGTCATTGATATCGGGGTTACCGGCGACCTACGGTACCGCACGTATAGCACGACGACCTCCAACGCGATGCAACATTGCTTAGTTTCAAGCACTACACGTTCTAGTGAAGGTGGCGTACCCTATTTCTTTTTATCATTTTAAAATATCGTGTTTGAACCCTCTATAAACATTCAATCCTTTGCGTCACAAAAATACAAATAATGAAACCTATCGACGAACTTGAGGACTGCCCAGACACACAACTAATTCATGAACGTTACTAAATAAATGTACTTGACGCAGTGTCCACAGTAAACCGTTCCAGTATTTTCGCTTGGCACCTTCTTGTCTCTATCTCGCAAGCACACGTCCCCGCCCTCGCCCCGCCCCGTCCCCGCCCCCGCCCCGCCCCCACCCCGCCCCCCCGTCCCCGCCCCCGCTGCGACAACGCTCTTCGAGCACCTGTTAGTTTGCACCTGGCGAGCGAAGCCGTCATGGGCTTTCGCTCGTGCGAACGAAGGGGAGAGGAAACAAACGGACAGCGGTGACGCGAGCAAACACGCTGAATTACTGCGCACACAAAGATGGCGGGTCACCGATAACCCCAGAAGCGGTTTCCAAACGAACCGTCCAATACAGATGAAATTACATTCGAGTATATTTAATGGTAGGCGTTGCGATCGCGTTTTAATTAATGATGGCAAAGGTTAAAATGTTAAACATTTATTTAATAAATGAAATTATTTTGGTAACACAAGCTTCCAGAGTAATGTTGGCGAATTGGCCTTCAGTTAAACTAGCTAGAATTTTCTTAATAATTACACAGTCCAAAGTCGCCTGAACAAAAGCGCTTAAGAGATCGAAGCGGTTTAATGAATTATTTCACGCTACTGCCTACAAATGTAATGTTATCTACATTTCTCATTTCAGACGTTTCAAAAATTGAGACGAAATATTATCCAAATGTAGGATATTAAAAATATAATTTTCTGAGAAAAAATGTGTAAAAAAAATACTGTTATATTGCAATATCTCGAAACAGAATTTGGGTGATATTATACTCAAATACAGAAAGAAAAATATCGGTATGAAAAAACGATATATTAATGCCTCGGGTAGTTCTGCCGCAGCGCCTCCCGCAGAGTGACAGCCGCAGCTGAGGCTGCATCACCCCCTCCCTCGGACGTCTCCTCCCCCCCCCCGCCCCATCCCGAAGCGCCACGAATGCGGCGGGCGATAATTTCGTTGCAAGTTGCAAATGGCGGCGCGCCGAAACCGATCGCGGGGAAATGAAAATGCTAAGTCCCTTAATGCATTCAGCGCCCGCCAGCCGCTGCTCGGCAGCTGAATCCAGACGGCTCGGTGCTGCGCCGCCGACTGAGACAACCAGCCCCGCGAGTTTGCATTGCTATGTAGCTCCAAGCAAAAGAAAGCAAACATTTGCAGCCATTTATTCCTTTTCATAAATCTGTCTTGATATAAAATCTACTTAACACCACCAAATAGAGACGAGAAAAGTTACAATGAACGGTCTGCGTCCGTTAAGGATTTAAGAGTTCGCTGTCCGTTAAGAATAATCAAATCAACGACTTGTAGTTAGAGATGGTGGGTGAGTTTTCATACTCTAAGAAATATCATGTATATCACCGGCTTATGTGGATTAGGGCAACAATTGATATAAATGCAGTGCTTCTGACTGGGAGGTCCTAGGGTTTGTGTCTCGACGTTGGCAGAATTTTCGCTACAATTCAGCCGCTGTCTGGAGGAGGATTCTAGCGACCGGCTACTCTAATCGGTACTTTTCCGGGGTTTCTCTGATCGACACTAGATGAATGTCGGAACGGTACCTTAACAAACGGGCCACGGACCGGGAGAGATCGTTCCTTCCTCTTTTTTCTCCTATCCTCATCTCTTACTTTCGCACGCACACTTACATTCACACGCATTGCACGATCACTTATCGGGAGAGCAGTCGAAAGCATTGAGCTTGTCTCGGCTGGGGCGGTGCCACGCTGGTGGGAGATACCTGGTTAAAAAAACAGCAAGTCGACGTGTAGGTCCGCGACGGATCGCGTCATCTGGAGCGAAGTCACCCCGTCCCCCGCGAAAATATGTACTACACCTTTGGAATTAATGACTTTGGCAGTTGACGCGCTAATCCAATACCATTCGCGAAATACCAATCAACTAATCATGTATGCCATTTCTTATTTATATGGTTTATTATTATAATTAGTTACAAGAAGATGGTATTACAAAAATATTGAACAACACATGGATGATAACGCAAATAAGACTTAATAAGTCTCCTCCGCTACCGCCTTTGTTTACATACTTCAACTGCGACTGTTTTTTCAGTTAACGAATAGGTGGTGATTCCGTGCACTGAACTGCGCCGTAATTATGTATAATCTGAATCAACGAATGAAGTTCTTTTATTTGAGCTCAGAAGTTTCCACTTCTATGGGTATTTGGGGTGTCCCGAAGCAGCACGGCGCGATCAGTTCCCGACCCAAGAGTTCAAATCCCCTCTATGTGTAACAGGTGCATGAAGCTACTAAGTGGGTTCGTAGCAGCTTTTACCGCTTCCTCTCCATTTATTTCCAACATGGTTTAATAATTTTTTGCCATTTCCATTTGTGTCATCTACTTATTAACGTATTGATAATATGTATACTACATCTCAAATTCACTTACAAAGTATCACACACAAAAAATTGCATCAACTATATCCTATAGAAATGAGAGTCGTGAGACACATATTAAATCACAATAAACTACTCTTTATAAGGGTCATCGTTTAAGTGAAGATTCACTAAGAAAAAAACATAAAAGAAAGACCGGAATTTTATCGATGTCCAAAGTGTACCATTGGGTAATAAAATAACAAGGGAAGGCGTATTCCATTATGTTTCAGTGCCCTCAACTACAATTACACGCCGCAAATAAAACATCTTTTTGTCTTGACTGAGCGTTCGGATTAATTCGAGCGGTACTGTAGATTTATAGCCTCTAAAGGGACACTGGCAATTGTCATGCAAAGTTCCCTTTTCGCCCCCCTCTCCACCTCCTCTCCAAATTCGTCGCTAAGATCCTCCCCCAGGGGAGGAGGGAAAGATCGATGGTGGCGATCCAGGCGGCGCTTTTGGAAAGGAGCGCGCCGGAGGTCTGCGGGAGGACGGGGGGCTTTGGCAACAAAAGACGAGAAAAGGAAGACAGATCTGTATAATAATGAGGCGTGTTGAGGATGTTAATGCGCGTTGTCCGCCTTCTGCCGCAGGGTTTCCGGAAGAGGCGAGGAGGCGACATGGCAACGCCCACGCTCCCGGCATGAGGCCCGCTCTGCTGCTCGTCTTCCAGGTGAGTGCCCCGCCCTCGCTCCTCCAGCCACCCCACAAGAGCATTGCATTGCTGGTGCTCTATGCGAGCTAGCTTTTATTTCGTTCTTACAAATAATGCAATAGTAAAATATTATACAAGACGATAAAAAGATTCTTGGACTGCGAGAAGAAGGCGTTACCTCAAGAACAGTGACAGGATTACCTTTCTCTAGTAGAAAATGAATCTTTATCGTTGTGTATTTTTTTTAATTTTTAGAAGAACAAAAAAATAGTTACTTATGATGCGACTGGTAACAGTGACGTTTTTTTTGCTAGAAGGAAATGTTGTTACACGAGACGGAAGGGCCGAGTGACGCAATCCTACGAGCAAAATAAAATCACTTTTACCACGTGTGTGTTACACTATTTTTTTTGGCAGCCTTACTGACTTTCATATCATTTTAATCCAAGTAAAACGATATATTAAGGTTAGTAGTATGTGGTCGGGCGAAAGTATTTTGTGTTCCTTTGTTGCGTTCGTAGATATCTCTGAACAGTACAGCATCTTTTCCCTTTTTGCACTATTGCTAAAAATTAAACATTTAGCACGCTATGAATGCTTTGAAAGAATTCCTTTTTCTAGTAATTGTGAATAAAAATGTATTAGGATACGCTAGGACAAGTAGTTTGCGGCGCCTATACCGAAAGCGCGTGCGACACCACTCCGAGCGCTCAAGAGAGTACATGAAATACTTATTATAGGTGAGTTACTGTAGAAGCAAATAATTAGCCATCAAGAAGATATTAACATTTTAAAAATAACAATAGCAGTTTGGCACAATGCAAAATCTCCAATAATCCCTGTTCGTCTATTAACTACTTTAAACATCAGTCTGCCTCTTTCCTAGGATGAAAAATTAACCAAAATTTTAGCTCATTGGTGTTTTTGCAAAGTATGTAAAACCTTGTACTGTATTCATATCGTCACATCTTATTACAATACAAAATTGCCTATTAAACTCTGCCTAATGGTATCGTTTGATAACGATCTTTCTTGAATAACGTATTGGAGGAAGAAAATAGTGAGATGCCTTACGATACATTTTTCGAAAATTATTGTAGTATTCGGGAGCAAAATGAGATTTTATTCGCCGTATTTTTTACTCCGACGTGTCGAGAACAGCTGAGTCTCATTCTATTATACAAAATCTTTTACTTTAGAGTATTAATCGCCATTATTAATCCATTTCCCATATGTAAAAATTCCAGAAAATGTCCATAAATGTCCACTAAAATATTGCATTTAAATAATACTATCTAAAATTGCGAAGTAAATACTTAAACAGAACACGTTTTAATGGGAGATTTAAGGAGACTTAAAAAAGTATCCATTATGATATATGTCAATTGTCGCAGCATTGAAATGAAATTTATAGCAACGAATTATTATTTATGCCACTCTAGAAAAATTCGTTATTCATGTGTCCAAGGATATCCATTTCATAAATGAAATGGATAAACAATATTTTCGTTCTGGAGGGAAATTAAAACATTCAAAGTTGAAATTCATACGCATATCCAATTTACATAAATCGATATATTTCAAATCTGCTTCTTCCTTCACAATAATCACGTAAAAACAACGAAAACTGGTATTCCGTGAGTGAAGGGGAAAAATCTTGCATTTATATTTAATTGACATTTTATCTCTTTTCTTTTTAGTGGACACAAAGTAGTGTATTACAAATGAATATAAACATATTTTTCTTAAGAGATCAAAATCTACATTTGCTCTTATCTAAAATAAATTATTGTCATTTAAATGTTACGGTGTACATGCGTCAATAGGACGTGGCATTAATAAAATTTTAATGGTTAGCTGGTGAGAGAGTTGCACTACAACATGGAGATTTTAACCTAAACTATATGGCAGAGATTACAAACGCCTACGTATTTTAAATTGATTGTAAATGAGATTGAATGAAATCAATCTGTATTTGTTACTGCAAGGAAAGAAATCTTTAGTATACTCTACAAATGTTATTTTTATAGCCTTGAAATGTTGGTTCCCGGCCCTCCATCATTAAAAATTTAAATAATACTCTTGTATGATAATTGTGATTGTCCCAAGTGGTTCCAAGTAGTAGTAAACGTTCCACTACTCTCGTACGAAATGGTTAATTTTAATTATTGTCATCATTGATGTAAATTAAATGGATGCCCAATTACATTAATAGTTTATATAAAAGATTTTTATTCCATTGCTGCAGTAGCAAATACAGATATATTTCTTTAAATTGCATTTAAAATCTATTAAGGATGTCCTTAATTACCTCTCTGTATTAGATGTCATATCTAGTTATTGAGCTAATGCGAATTTAAATATTTAGACGTAGGTCTAAGAGTATATTTTAACATTCAAATATTTCATTAAAGTATTAATAACTTTTCAAAAATTCGCAAGTGATGAAAACCTGATGCCCTAAGTTCATCAAATGAGTAAAAGAGTTCTTTCTCTTGTGTAATGGTGGTATTTCAGACATGTCTACACTTTAAGGTTGTCAGAGATCAAACATTCCTCTTTATCTGACGCGCTCATGGAATCCAGTTCCGTACATTGTTCATCATAGCTTGCGAGCATAAGAGACGTATCGATATTTCCAGAAGTGCCCAAAAGTATTTTATACGAGGGTTGCCTTTTATATTTCAAGATTAGAGAACAAAAACAAATATTAATCATCGAAAAACACTTTATTGTTTTTCAAAATATTCCCCATGAAGATCTATACACTTTTGCATGCGTTTGAATCAATTGTCGAAGCACTTTTGCCACTCTGATTGAGGTATCTCCAAAACATGCATTCTGAATGCAGCAACCACTTCTTCAGGTGTCAAAAAACGTTGACCTCTTAGTTTGTGTTTTACGTACGGGAATAAAAAGAAGTCATTCCGTGCCAAGTCAGAACTATACGGCGGATGACTCATCAAATCGATGTTTTGGGTGCTCAAAAATGCAGTTGTTTGAGCCGATGTGTGAGAGCTCGCATTGTCGTGGTGAAGAATGATCAGTCTTCGACGGTTGGTTTTCCTGATTTCTTGGAAGACAGCTGGCAAACAAATCGTTGTGTACCACTCAGAATTCTGCTCAGAAGACTGTTCTGCGTTGTTCTAGTGGTACGGTTACGACATGTCCAGTTTTTCCGAAAACAGAGGCGACCATCTGTTTGGAAGTGCTTCGTGCGCAACTTTTGTTGGATTTTGCTCATCTTGAAACACCCATACAGTCGACTGCTGTTTACTTTCGGGCTCATACGCGTAAATCCACGATTCATCACCTGTCACGATGTCATAGACGTGTTTCGAAACACCGTGATCGTATTTTTGAGCATATCTTTCGACCAATCGACACGAGCCTTTTTTTGAGCGATTGACAAATTATGTAGGATCCAACGCGAACAATTTTTTTTGACAGTCAAATGTTCATGCAATATTGAATGTATGCTGGTACCACTAATGCCTAAGGTTGTCTCAATCTCACGATAGGTCACATGACGATCTTGCAATATCAGTTCACACACAGTATCAATGGTTTTCGGATAACAACTAATTTTGGACGACCTTCGCAAAATTCGTCTTGGAGTGAACTACGACCACGATTGAATTCACCATACCATCGATAAACACTGGTCCTTGATGGAGCTTCATCGCCAAAAATTGAATTAAGTTCATCCATGCACTGTTGCTGAGTTAATCCACGTCGAAAGTTGTAAAAAATAATCGCACGAAAATGTTGACGATTTAATTCCATTTTTGGGCCAAGATGAATCTTTAAAGTTACTGTAAACAACACAAATAGCGCTCGTATGTCAAAACGTTCTGAGTACGTATGATTTCAAAATATCCAACTTCACAATAGAGCTGTCAGTTGCCAGATTGCAACACCAGGGTTGCCAAATTCCGAAACAGAAAAGGCAACCTTCGTATTACAAAGCAAAGAAGTGCATGACTTGACGGGAGAGTTTCGAGGCCGACTTTCGGACAAGGCCGAGTGTGGGAATCCCGTCGTGTTTTGGAAAGTCACTTTCGTAGTGTAATCGTATATATATAAAATACAATGTTTGTTTGGTTGATTCATATTTAATGTGCTGCCGTACCGTTAATCCGATTACAATAAAACTTTGTCAACTTATTGCTTGCACTTTCAGAAAGAATATATGCCTAGCACGTTGGGAATGAGCATATACCTGCGCACATAGACACGCGTTGTTGATAATTTTATGCTGACTCAAGACGCTGTACGTAATGGCGCTTGACGCCACCCGTTGCACACTGAAGTACTATTATTAAGACGTCTTCATTGCGCATTCTGCCCCTGCGATTGTGAAATGTGTCCCTGGAGAGACAGATACAGGGAGAGACAGAGGAAGACAGAGAGTCAGAGAGAGAGAGTGAGAGAGACGGACGGAGAGACAGGGTGAGAGAGACGGAACCACACTCGTGAGAAAGTCTTTTGTCTATTGAAATTTTTAGCGTAGTATAAAACGTGATTAACAATCACGTGACCAATAGCATGTGATATGTAATGCATTGCAATAGCGAATCATTGCCGGGTCCACTAGTGCATAATGTTTTATTTCAGACCCCAATTTCATGACAGTTTGTGTGACATACAAATTTAAATGTGGACCATGATAACCTGCTACGTATTTTCCCGTTGGTACATATTTTGTTTGCTAATGGATGTACTTTACTGGTTACTCACTTACATTGCTATGGAAGTATTTGTACCGAAAGTACTTACTCTAATATTCCAGGATTGTGTTGAAAACAATTGTACTTTCATGTCCGAATACTGTGTCAATACCGAATCTTATTGTGTTGTCATTGCTCAAACGTGCTGTAAATGCAATTTATGTAAAGATTCTATTATTAAGAAGCCATCGACCCAAAACCTTGTAAATGTTTTATGCTGAATAAGAAATTACCTCCAAAGTGTGCATGAAACATTCAAGTCAAAAAATATGAATGTTTATAGATTGTACTATAAAGTCGCACATGTAAAGCGCCTCACAAAATTTTAAGTATTTTTGTTTGTTAATAAACGCTTAGCAATGTGATGTTTACATACTTGCTTATGCTGTAAAGCACAATTCAGGGATATCCGTTCGACGTTAGGTTTTAGTGTGAAGCTACTAGTATTTTCACTTTGGGAACAACCGTTTACTACGGGAGAAATGTTCTTACATAATTACGAGAAGATATTACTTAGTCCGAGAGACTTTTAATAATATTGAATTCTAATTTTAAGATGAGATATATTTTCGTAAAATTAGTTACTTTCAGTAATCATACTGTATAAAAATAAATTAATTAAATGAAACCGAACACACTGATTTTACGTTTGTAAAATTCTAGTATTAAAATGTGAATTATTTCTATTAGTCATAATATCAATATTCATTATTAGGATTTTTTAATATTAGGCGACAAATGTAGACATTAAATTGAAATTATTAATACAATTTTTTGTTGATGTTTTTCATTTAAAAAGTAAAATCCCTTTTGGATGAAACTACAAAAAATACACTAAAAAATAATTTCGTTTTCTTGGAGCAGAATAGATATTGCTATCATCTGCTCGTGTCCTCAAATGCTCATTTTCAGAGCTACAAAATGGAGAAATGAAACAAATTAGACGACCCGTTGCGATATAATTGCGGAGTCTCGTGCATTAATTTTTTTTACATTAAAATTCTTCTCAACTTGTGCATTTTTATTCAGTCAGACACAGGGATCTATAGAAGTTTCGTTAGCTTGAGAGCAAATGAAGCAGTGGTACACCATTCGTTGCGAAGAACAATTTAAATTCATGTTTCATGAAAACGTTTCTCTCATGAGAATAATAAACCAATATTTCCTGATAATATTATCGACCTATTTCGCGCAAATGCTACTAAAGCCTGTATTGCGCGGTTCTTTCTCGTCGTTATGGAGTCAAACTGGACGTAACCTGCACAGAAAAAAGAAGCCCGCATAATTTTTCTGCTCGAACTAGTTTTTGCGGAAACCGATTTCAATGGGCGTGCGTCGGGGCGGAGCACTCGCAGTCGGCGCTGGGGGCGCAGATAGAGGTCTGCATTCACCGCGCTTTTACCGGCTAGCGCTCGCTCGCCTCTCTTTCGACAGAGTGCGTTGGACCGCCCGCCGGCGACCGCCGACCGCCGACCGCCGAGCGCTCAGTCGGGCACCAGCAAGGATACTCGCAAAACGAGACGCAGGTCCGTGACGCGACGCAGTGTGACTGCGAGTTTCTGATAACCACTGCGCTCGTGCGCCGGTCCAATAAGCAGTGGTCATCAGAAACTCACCATGGGTCACACTGCGTCACGTCACGGACCTGCGTCTCATTTTGCGAGTAGCCCGGCGGACTCTTAAGTTTCGGATCCCATGTTTCAAGATCAAGGAGAAGTGCCGAAATATAATTGAAATACTCGATTAGCAACATACATGTTACAAAATTTAACTTCTAAACGAAGTATTGAGTATACTTCATATTTTAATATTATTTACAAATGCAAATTTCATTTCAGCTCCCCGATGCACTAGAGAACCTGAATTTTCTTGAGATACTGAAGTTCTTCCGTGAATTAAAACAATAAGGATTTACGTGGTTATAGATTTTGGGATTTATTATTATTATTATTATTATTATTATTATTATTATTATTATTATTATATTTAAAGGCTATTGGTAAATGTGAAAGAATTATTAAAAATTTTGACCAATTTTTATTTTGCCTATTTTGACATAATTGTATTTGTAGACATTAATTTTTAAGCATTTTTCATTCAATGTATTCCTATTTTCTTCTACAGTGTCCAAAAGGTTACGGTTTTCATTAAAAATTGTTATTCTGGTACGGAGATGCCTCCAACTGAATTTTTGTCATATTTTTTTCTGATATAATTTTCAAATCAAGACTATACATTAATTGTATTGAATTAATAAATATGGTTCATATTAAGATTTGTAAGATACTTAAGTTAAATTGCGAATCGTATTGGTTTTTCCTAATACTGTATTGTGTTGTTTGATCATTTGAAAATGTACTGCAGGCCTAAGAGATATTTGTACCTTGTATTGTGTAATAATTAATAATGTAAAAGAAATGGACGAAATTTTTTAAAAGATTTTTTGTTCTATTTTATTGTTATAGGTAAAACGTTTATTTTAAATTACCATTCAAACTCTCTTTTATTTGCCGTTAATTACTTCAACATTTGTATTCTCTTTTGTTACCCACTCTAAATTTCTTTCTCATTGGTCACTCATTTGTTACTTTTCAACCTATTAACAGATCAATTGAAATAGGATGTTCTTTGATTATAATTAGTCTATTACAATTAATCGAATGTGTTTTGCATCACTATGAGAGTTGGCTGTCGAACGTGGGGCAGCGAGCGAGCGCCTGGCCCCGGCCGCGCGCCCGGCGACGCGACGCTCGCCTGTTCTGCTATGTGCAGACCGAGAGGTGCAAGGCGGCCAGTCGAAATGTCGCTTCTGACAGTGCGAGGTCACCCCCTCCGCCGAGCGTGGGCGCGAAGCCTCGCCATTCTCGAACGGTTGTCGTCGTTCGAATACAGAGCTCTACGAACTACGCCCGATTTAACTACCTCTGACTAGACTTCCTGGAACCTTTTCTCACACGTTTTGTACGATTTGCTCATTTCATGCGTGAAACGGCCTTTTAGTGAACGCGTGCGAATGTGTTCAAATGCGAATGCGAAGAAGTAAATTGAGAATAATGTAACTAACTGTTTTAGTAAGTCTTTAAGATTTCAGTCTCTCTGACGCAATTCGTATTCAAACCTTCTCAGGATTTGCAATTCATTCTCACATGTTAGAACCCAGGGTTTCCCGCAGACATAGCGTTTCCTTTGTTTACTCATTTTGACGCGCCAGAACGACTTAAGTGTTCAAGTAGCCACAGTAACGCTAGCCGCCGCCGTAGACACTTCTTTTCGGTTCATTGCAAACGCAAACCATAATACTACAATATTTCACTAAGTCAGCATGTGCGGCATCCGACTCTTATCGCAAATTGCGACCCACCCAAATTAGAGTGGGCGGGCGTGGACAGCGCGCGCTGCCGCGTGGTCGCTGACCTCGAGTTCAGCCTTCGCGCCGTCGGGGGCGGTTGACCACTCGCGCGCGATCTTTGGGACATTTTCTGTTAACATTCCGGAGATTATTGAGCCTGTAAAATCTAACCTAATTCGTACGTGATAATTGCTGAGATTTGCGACAGACGATGATAGGGCAATAGAGGAATGAGAGACAGGGTAAACACCGAGAAAACCCCCAGTATGGTAATTAATTAGTAGTGGCAACTTCAGGCGCATTATAAAAGAAAACTCGTGGGACTACAACAGTACACGCATCCTCGCGTTATTCGTAACTTTAGTAATTCTTTTTAAAATAGAGAAATTTCAACGAAAATGGAATCTGCACCAGATGCCAATAAGCGAACTTTACACTATTCTACAAACAAAATTAAATTTAAAAAATGTAGTTGTTTTACAAAAATTCGTGTTTTTAAAATTGCGTTAATTACATTCAAAGTTATGCAGAACCACTAATATTTTCAAAAATGTGTCCATGACCTTGTTTAACGATCAAATTATTTACAACACATTAACAACAAAACATTAACTTCAACAATTTTCAAGTGGTCACTACTAGAACAAAGCTGGAGTGTGAAAAAAAGTAATTAAAAAATAGAACAAAATTAAAAATTTACCATTTTTTTACTATGAGGTCGATGTTTGTTAATGGCTCATTAAGTTTCACATATCTAGTTTAGTACTGTTGTCCAATAAATTTGAGAAAAAGTATGAAAATGTTCTTAACTGCGGACATTACTAGTGATTTCCTCTAATCCACCGCACAGCGCGCCTAGGTCTGAAGAGCGGGCCGGAGGGCTCGTCCTGCGGGAGCGGCGCTGGCCAAGGAGGCGTGTGCGCGCGGCGCGATGTTTCCCCAGGGCAGCGGGCGCGGGCGCCCTCCCCGGTGTGTGCGCAGCGGCGCGGCCCGCTGCCAGTGCATTTGATGTGGAGCGCAGCCTTTGAGCGCCGCGCCGGTGCAGCGGGTCGTCGGCGACGGCGACGGCGGCGGGCGCGCGCGCTCACATCGATCGCAACGGGCGAAGGGCGCTGGGCGCGTATTTCCACAGCAAACGGCGCCGGCCGCTCGCCTTCCGGCACTTACGGCGCCCGTCCCCGCCCCCGTCCTCGACGACCTCCTCTCACATGGAAACGACAAGGCGGCGGCGGCGGCTCATGTTTAAGGAAGGAGGCGGTTTCGGCGGCGCGTTGCCTCCGCACCTGCGACGGGGGAGGGCACGTCGCGCCCCGCCCCCCTCGGGCGCCCTAAAACTGCGGCGGGCGCTGCCCAACGACCCGGCGCACGACGCCCGCCCTCCGCCCCGCCCGCGCGTCGTTTACTCCATGGACGAGCGCGCGTTATCTCTCGAGTGAACGACGCGTCCGTCGTAAGCGATGCCGCGTTCCTTTGTAGAAATATCGTTCATTCATAAGAAGCTCGCACCCGACTAGGATGTTCCGTTTTATTAGGAAAGATAGGGGAAGAATCCAAAAGGTGGAGCACTTTTGTGTGTGTAAATCTCTTCGTTATTCAAGAATTTACGTGATATATTCTTTAATTTATGTTATTGCCAATTTTATGATCTTTTTGAAATAATAATTTGTACTGAAAAGTGATTCAACCAAAGTAACAAATAGAAAAATTTTGAAGATATATTTTTATTGATGTATCTAGTGCAGGGATTTTGTCTTGAATCGACCCCTTTTTAAAAAAATGGTTTCCTTCATCGGCCCTCGAAAATATATTGCATACAACATAATCGTAATACAAGAATTGCATATAACCGACTTCAAAATAACGTTTTCACAGACAAATTGTCGTATCTTGACTTCCAATTGATAGAGATGCTTCCGCTAGTGAGTTGTTGAGTTACTAATCTTCATTGTTGAGTAATGGTTGTGTAATGGAGTGAACTACTATTATTTATTATTATTATTATTATTATTATTATTATTATTATTATTATTATTATTATTATTATTATTATTATTATTATTATTATTATTATCATCATCATCATCATCATTACATATTGAGGTTTTATATCAGAAAACATGTTATTATCAACTTCTTTAACGTTTTTGAAATCAACGGAATCTTAATCTTGATTATACCGCCTTGTCGCCAGTTTATATTCGGCTGTTGACCTTATTTCACGAAGGGGTCGATATCGACACCGTTGGGAACTCTGGTGTAGACTATTTAAACCTTAAAGCGATTTCGTTTTTGAGCTATTGTCTATTCCAATTTTAAAAGCACACATACTCTTATTACATGAACGGCAAGCTATAGAGGATATTAATGTTTATTTACGAGATGAGAAAAGGGTTCACGCTCGCCTTGTGCAATAGATTGCTATCGTGCCAATCAGTTCGAGCCGCGGAAGATTGCAATGGGCTCTGCTGCAAATTAGTGAGAGGGAACTAAAAATCGACACTTGTAAGGTAACATTCTGGAATGGTGCGAAAAAGATTTAATAATAGAGGTTTAATAAAAAATAGCAATATGATTTCGAATCGACAGCGAATTGAGTATTAAAATTTTAAACATCGTCCGTGAAAACTAAAGCATTCACACAAAAGTGCTTTTGATCATTTGGGCATCTTCTCCAGAAGTGGTCACTCGCATTATTTACTTACTCGTACATTCATAACTGCTGTACCCTCTTGTATTATTTATGACAAAACATGACTGAAATGTTACTTCAGAGCCATTGCCATAGGAACGCAACTATGACAGCATCGTCTGTGGAAAGTCTCTTTGAGAATTCTTTTCAATTGCGGGGCTTTTGAAAACATTAGTCACATCAATTTCATTTCCGTTTTTCTGTATCGCTAATGGAATTCGCCATGAAGAGAGTCCGCCGTTTCATCTACAAAGTAATGGGGAGACAGGACCTTTCGTGCAAACGTTGAAGGCGGCAGCGAAGAAAGCCAAATATACAAGGTTAAATAAAGATCTTCACATCGCACTGATGAGACACAGCTCAGTGAAGATGCCATTGGAAGCCGCTAAGACCCCCCGTATCACTGCTACACACACAGCGCGCACGGCTTCGTGCAAGGCAGAGGCGGGAAAGAGAAATGTGATAAATCATTTAAGCGCAGTTCCGGCAAAGCGTCCAAGTAGCTACAAAAGTGTAGGGAGAGAAATGAATATTCAAGTTGTAAGCCCCCGCTTGGTGTCATACAACTCCTGATGTATACAAGCCAAGAAAAAGTAAAAGGTCAACTGTCCCACACATGCTTCTAAGATGCCTGTGGGATCGTGGAGAACAAGGCTCCTGATGAAAATGACCAGCAACTCTTCCGGTCATTTGGATGTCTGATACTCTTTGAAGGGCTGTCTCAGAAGGTTAGAGCACTGTAAAATCCCAGATTAGGTGCGCCTGTGATTTTTGTTCTTCTGGAAAGCACGGTTTGTGTTTTACGAGGAGTCGTTGCAACATTCCCTTTTCCGCGAAGTGAGGAGATGAATCATGAATTTTTAAGGAATGTTGGTACGAGGCGTGCGAATCCCTTGGAGGCTGAGAAGAAAGGAAGATACATCCGCTTCACACCAGATTAAGAGAGAAGCTGCAAGGATAGCAATCTACGTTTTGTAAGTACACGGTATCTCATATTCGAAAAACAAATTGAAATGTTTAGACTGTGATAACTATGGAATGCAATAAAGCGATTTACTGTTAAAGAACTGACTACACACTTTTAATGACTAAAATTGGGTTATTCTAATACACATAAAGTCTATTGATTTTATTGCAAAATGTCAGGTAAAAAAAAAGAACAACTCGAGAAGAATTCCGGCTTATGTGGCTCAGGGCATCAGTTGACATCTCAAAAGGTTCGAGTCCTGACAGTAGCAAAATTTTCGACCCTTTTGTTAGGTCGACTTCAAATACTGTCTGGAGAAGAATTCTGGCTGCCGACTGATCTGATTGATAGTTTCCCGTTGTTATTCCGATTAATCCCAGGTGAATGCCGGAACATTACCCTCACAAACGGGTCACGGACCGCGCGCGATCTTTCCTTCCTCTTCTGTGTCCTATCCTCACCCCCTACTTACACACACTAACACATACGCGCACTGCACTACCACACATGTCAGAGGGACCAGTCGAGAGATTAGAGCTTGACCCGGCAAGGGCGATGTCCCGCAGGTGTGAGATACCTGGTTGGGGAAAACCCCGCTAGCCGACCTGTAGGCGCCGGATTTCGCCATCCAAGGGAGAGATCACTGCCACTTCCAGCGATATAAACATATACTTCGCTTACAAAACTATTGATCTCAGCCGTTGACGCCCTCGGAATCACCAATTAATCAATGAATCGAAAGGCAACGAGAATGGAACTGTGGGAGGTTATGATATCATCTCCTTATGTAGTGGGCAAATCAACGACAAAAATTCTAATGACTCTGGATGTGGGACAGCGGTGATAGAATACTGGAATAATGTAACAATATTGGTAAGAAGCAGGAATATGAAATTTTCTGATGTAATCATTTAAAGTAAGATTCCACTCGAAAAATATCGAATTTGGTTTTTTATCTTTAGTGTACAAATGTTGTTTCTACTTTCCTACGTATATACTGAGTAATAGACGTAGTATAGGGAAAGTTATGTAATGCGAAAGTTATATAATAATATTTTTCCAAAAAGTCAGTCCGTCCGTCAGCCCGTCCGTCAGTCCGTCAGTCAGTCCGTCAGTCAGTCCGTCCGTCAGTCCGTCCGTCATTCCGTCCGTCAGTCCGTCCGTCAGTCCGTCCGTCAGTCCGTCCGTCAGTCCGTCCGTCAGTCCGTCCGTCAGTCCGTCCGTCAGTCCGTCCGTCAGTCCGTCCGTCAGTCCGTCCGTCAGTCCGTCCGTCAGTCCGTCAGTCCGTCCGTCAGTCAGTCCGTCAGTCCGTCCGTCAGTCCGTCCGTCAGTCCGTCCGTCAGTCCGTCCGTCAGTCCGTCCGTCAGTCCGTCCGTCAGTCCGTCCGTCAGTCCGTCCGTCAGTCCGTCCGTCAGTCCGTCCGTCAGTCCGTCCGTCAGTCCGTCCGTCAGTCCGTCCGTCAGTCCGTCCGTCAGTCCGTCCGTCAGTCCGTCCGTCAGTCCGTCCGTCAGTCCGTCCGTCAGTCCGTCCGTCAGTCCGTCCGTCAGTCCGTCCGTCAGTCAGTCCGTCCGTCAGTCCGTCCGTCAGTCCGTCCGTCAGTCCGTCAGTCCGTCCGTCAGTCCGTCCGTCAGTCCGTCCGTCAGTCCGTCCGTCAGTCCGTCCGTCAGTCCGTCCGTCAGTCCGTCCGTCAGTCCGTCCGTCAGTCCGTCCGTCAGTCCGTCCGTCAGTCCGTCCGTCAGTCCGTCCGTCAGTCCGTCCGTCAGTCCGTCCGTCAGTCCGTCCGTCAGTCCGTCCGTCAGTCCGTCCGTCAGTCCGTCCGTCAGTCCGTCCGTCAGTCCGTCCGTCAGTCCGTCCGTCAGTCCGTCCGTCAGTCCGTCCGTCAGTCCGTCCGTCAGTCCGTCCGTCAGTCCGTCCGTCAGTCCGTCCGTCAGTCCGTCCGTCAGTCCGTCCGTCAGTCCGTCCGTCAGTCCGTCCGTCAGTCCGTCCGTCAGTCCGTCCGTCAGTCCGTCCGTCAGTCCGTCCGTCAGTCCGTCCGTCAGTCCGTCCGTCAGTCCGTCCGTCAGTCCGTCCGTCAGTCCGTCCGTCAGTCCGTCCGTCAGTCCGTCCGTCAGTCCGTCCGTCAGTCCGTCCGTCAGTCCGTCCGTCAGTCCGTCCGTCAGTCCGTCCGTCAGTCCGTCCGTCAGTCCGTCCGTCAGTCCGTCCGTCAGTCCGTCAGTCCGTCCGTCAGTCCGTCCGTCAGTCCGTCAGTCCGTCCGTCAGTCCGTCCGTCAGTCCGTCAGTCCGTCCGTCAGTCCGTCCGTCAGTCCGTCCGTCAGTCAGTCCGTCAGTCCGTCCGTCAGTCCGTCAGTCCGTCCGTCAGTCCGTCCGTCAGTCCGTCCGTCAGTCCGTCCGTCAGTCCGTCCGTCAGTCCGTCCGTCAGTCCGTCCGTCAGTCCGTCCGTCAGTCCGTCCGTCAGTTCGTCCGTCCGTCCGTCCGTCAGTCCGTCCGTCCGTCAGTCCGTCCGTCCGTCAGTCCGTCCGTCCGTCCGTCAGTCCGTCCGTCCGTCAGTCCGTCCGTCCGTCAGTCCGTCCGTCCGTCAGTCCGTCCGTCCGTCCGTCCGTCAGTCCGTCCGTCCGTCAGTCCGTTCGTCAGTCCGTCCGTCAGTCCGTCCGTCAGTCCGTTCGTCAGTCCGTTAATCAGTCCGTTCGTCAGTCCGTTCGTCAGTCCGTTCGTCAGTCCGTTCGTCAGTCCGTTCGTCAGTCCGTTCGTCAGTCCGTTCGTCAGTCCGTCCGGCAGTCCGTCCGGCAGTCCGTCCGTCAGTCCGTCCGTAAGTCCGTCCGGCAGTCCGTCCGGCAGTCCGTTCGTCAGTCCGTCCGTCTGTCTAATGTATGTGAACAACACTAGGGCTTAAACCATGCGAAGGATATCTTCCAAATTGAAGAACCCCCTGACAATTTTGCTTGAGTCGAAGTTCGGCGATTTTGAAAATTATTCATTTGTTTATGGGAGTACTTTACATGAAGCTTCTAGGTCATTTTCAAAATTTTCTCAGAAACTGCTTCAGTTTTTGTCTTTAATTTCTTGTTAGAATAGAGTAAAATAGACTTGTAAAGGTGCCATAGGTCCGATTATCGCTGTTAACTCTGAATTTTCGAAAATTTCAAAAGTTTGAATTTTTGGGGTCTTCCTACAACTACAAAATTAAAAATAGAGATATTTCCTTTAAATTAAACTTGTTGTCCATAATTTGTTCTTTCATTAAGGCCAGGTACATTTTTTGAAAATTTCAGTAGATTTCGCACAATATTGGGTGTAATTTGTGCAATTAAAAAAAATACAAAAACAAGATTTTCTCTGAATCTACCCAACATTTTTTTCTTTATACTTTTGGTTGGGCTTGGTGCTAAATGCAGTCTATGAAGTGACATAAACTTCATATTGCTCGATTTCTCGTTAGATGTTATATTTTTTGTGTAATGTGTTTTCAAAAATTACAAGTGTGTATTTTTTGACTTTCCTTTCACGTTGTTAATATTTTCATTAACGGCAATTTGTTCACATTATTATATTTACGAGTACATGTGCTTCAAATAGAATCGCATAAAGCTACTCGAAAGCGCAACTGTTTTCTGTCAAAACTAGCTCAAAATTTTGCAATATCAGAAACGCTCACACGCCATTTTCGCAAAATCGGCTCCAAATTTTTTTTCACACTCTTCGAAAGTACAGTGGTAAATGCACTCTTTAATACGACAAAAGTTCATTTCGGGGTATTTTGTGTTGTTTTTTCGGAAAGGTACACAAATGTAATTTTTTGAAATATCTTTCACGCCGTTAATATGCCAGCAATTTGTAATTTCCAGCAATTGTAATTTCCAGCAATTGTAATTTCCAGCAATTTGTAAACACTACTGTATTTGTGAGTTCGAGTACTTTAAATTACTTCAAAAGAAGTTTTTCGAAAACTCAAAAGGTTTGTGCGAAAAAGAGCTTCATATTTCGAATTTACAGTAGAGCTTATGCCAATTTTTTTTAAAAACGGCTCCACATTTGTCAAAGGAAGTTACAATTTATTACGATGTTTTACCGTTTTGTGATATTCTTAAAATAATATTTATGTTCTACTATTACCGAAAAATTAAGAAATTTTCAAAAAACGTACTTTGGGCTGCTACAGATGGCAGCTGGCAAAATTATGTCGCAAATTCGCATAGCTAGCCGAGATCAAAAGAAATAGAAAACTAATATGGGAAAGTCTGTGCCATTCTGTAACACCACTAGTTTGATATTTTACTGCGTTTTGAATGTGCATCAGCACAGACAGGCTGATGTTTCAGAAGTGCCATGGTTTCACAGTTTCATATTATCTTGTTTTTCTGTGCAATTTAGCGGACGTGTTGTTCTGTATTTTTAAAGTTAAGTATTATTTTTCCTCTTGGGGTAAGTGGTGGAATATCCTGGTATGAGAAAAAATGTCAACTAGTTCAACTCAAATGACAAAACCGAAAGAGGTTTTATATAGCTTATGAAGAAGGGAAATAAATGCAGTCGTAAAGACTGTTGTCAATAATATGTGTATTGCAAAAAATACGTTCAGTAATGAAAATTATAACTTCAGAATTGATCCAGTCAAGCCTTTCCCTTCCCAGACGGATTTTTCAGCTGAGGAAACAATCAAAACAGCCGGGAGAGAAAACCGCTTCCAGCCAGAAGGAGCATAATTCACAATATGGAGTAGGTTGTTTTTATGTACAATAATACAAAGAATAGGATAGGTAATTCCTAGTAAAAACTTTAGGAGCATTTTTCTGAAAATAGTTTTTTCATTACAAATACCCCGTTTTCTCATAAACTATTGAACCTATTTTATTGATTCCTATACGGATTCCTGAACTAGATAACGCGAAGCTGTGGATATATTTGTAAAGTTAGCATTATTTGTTTCAATTTTAGTAATAAATTTGTCATTACATTTTGGAGGTCCGAGAAAAAAAATCAATTTCCTGCCAAGCAATTCTTTTCAATATACTCGTAGATTAGTACAACAAAAACAGTAAAAATTTCAGATTACAGATAATATACAGTAAAAATTTCAAATTGATATCTCCAATAGTTTCTGAGATAATGGGTCATTAATATTAAGAATTTAACATTTAGGAGTGGGAATTTCACCTTAAAGGGATTCAAGAATCAATAATTAGAATTATCATTTAACAAATTACAAAACCTACAAAAATTTTACGTGCACAACAAAAATCGCCATATTATGCTTTTCAGCTTAAATAAATGGAGTTTAAAAGTTTTCTTCTCTTCAATGACTCATTGTATAGTGCGCAAAGTGATGAAAGTACTTTGAAATGTTTATAAAAGATGGTAGATAAAGTAATGAATCAACTGAGATGTTTTATACTAAGACAATCTCTGGGTATGATTAAGTGCAATAGAATCTCTGTAGATTGTTTTATTTAGGTAAAAGTTTTTCAAGCTACTACTAATTTACATGTAGTATATCCTTTCATAGATAATTACTAAATAGAATATTCTTCAACAATTCGTTTGAATAATAATGATTCTTATAAAAATTAAAGAAATGATAAGTGTTATCAGCAACACGCAGTAATATATGGAGTCAAAACTGATCTTTGTAGCTAATCTTTGCTCTTTTAGCAATAGGTTGTGTGAAAAGCGACTAATAATTTTTAGCTGTTTTCATGTCAGCAATGAAGAATGTAAATGTGTTACGCTCCATAATTGAAGTTTCCGGAAGCAGAATTCGCCCGGGTTAATTATTGAGAGATGTTAATTAAGCATCCATCGACCCTTTGATCTAATGAGAGGGGGAAGAGAATCCTCTTTGAAAATCCCTGGGCGTGGGAATGGGCGATTCGCATGTTGCAAAGAGGACGCGCGCTTTGTGCAGGCGAAGGAAAGTGTCTTATCTCGCGCAGAGCTGAAACGTCTGTGCGCACAGAATAAAGTAACCAGGAGGGCGGACGGCGCCCCAAATTTCTCGGGTCACGCAACGGCCGAGAGCGTCGTGACGAGGAGGGTGAAAGAGGGCGGACATGAACGCGAAGGGACTGGTTAGGTCGAGGTGAGGTGAGGTGAGGTGAGGTGAAGGTGCGAATTTTCACTCATCGCGTGGAATGGAACGCCACTAGGTGAAGGTTAATTGGAAGATTAAATGGCCAGGCGATAGATTTATTCTGTAGGATTGGCGCAGAAATATTTCACAAAAATGGCATACCTTGGACAGCACCATCTTGTAAAGAAAGGCTGGAAAACAAAAATGCAGTTCACATTAGGTTTTCTGTTTGCATTTAATGTTAGAGTAGGAACATATAGAAAGTGATATGCAGATCGTATCGCTGAATAAAAAACAGTTGAATTTTAAATGGGTGGGTAAAACTGGACTCAACAAAACCTGAAACTGGCAATTACGAGTTCATGTGTGCAAATTTATTCTTTTTATAAACACGAAATTAATGTATGAAGGTAGTTAACAGTAGGTGAACTTTATAAATTCATGGCTTAAACTATAGAGAAGAGAATGTGGAGAAAAGAAATACAAGTACTAGATTGGTTAGATATGAGACAAATAAGATGGAAGACGAATAAGAAATAATACATTCATGGCTTTCTGCACAAAATGTAGTAAAATATATTACAAGGTTAATTTGGAGAGAAAATGTAAAGTATGTAACGTCGTGCATGAGAAATTTCTTTGTTAGAGAAAGATACTCTAAATCTAAACAGAAGGAATTTGTATAACATCACCAAAACTCCAGAAATACTAATATCTTTGTTTTAAAACTTTTATTTGCCATTGTCCAGCACCAAAAGCGATGGGATGTGTTTAACCTTGCTTCAGCAAATTCAGTATATGAGATACTTGCATCGGAATGCGCTGAGTGGCATTAAATTACTACGTTGATTTATTGTTGTAAGCTACGGCAAATGGGTGGTATCCCCGCAACAGAAGGGGGAGCGCTCGTGGTCACACTTCCCCGCCCCCTAGGGAAGTGGGAAGGGCAGTTGAAGGGGCGTAGCATTCTTTCTTATCAAACAGCTCTTCCTGGATACATAAGCGAGGGGCAGAAGCAGAGCGCTGAGTCACAGTTCTCATGACTCCGTCAAGTACATGACCTCTGCGGGCGCGTACGCCACCAGGGCCCGGCAACTCTCCACCAAAATTAGGGACAAAGCTAGAGGTTGCTACTATAGGATGCGCTAGTGTCGCCGGATACAGCTGCTGGTAAGGCTCGTCAACTTTCGCATATAAAAATTAGTCAAGAAATAGGAATACACTCTAATCATGAGCGATTTCAGAAATAAATGAGAAAAGAAGTTAAATACTATGCGTTTATCTTCTAAAATTAATTTATTCATAATAATGCACGCATGAAAGAAAGGGTAGCGCGAACAGCGGCGCGATCTTTTGTGTCAAGCGCGTGTGTTGGCGTCCCGAGAATCCACGCACGTTTTAAATAACGTTGGTAGCAGTTCGTATTTCAGATCGTGTAAGAAGGTGATGCTCTAGAGCGCGCCACTGTAATGTTCCCCACCACGATATATGGGAGTTATAGGGCCCTGTACGCCACTCTGCGTGTACCATCTCTGGTGGGAGGCTTTCGCCAGCCGTTGGACGCTTCCCAGGCCGCCTCCGACCGCTCGACCGATCTCGACCGAGGAGCCGTCCTTAAGGGCCGCGCCGCCTCGTCGTTGGGCCGTCAGGCAGCGGCCGTACACTGAGGTTACGGGCAACGTGCAGAGGCCGGCTTATCCTCCGACCTTTCCCCTCGAGAAGGATCAGAGAGCGACCTCCTAGTGTCGTCGCGTTGCCAATAGAATAGTCAAGTCTTTGTTCATTTAGACCAACAGGTCTCCTTGTATATTTTTGTATGGTTTTGTTTACATTAGTTTTCTTTGATTAATGTGTGGTCTGTATACATGTGGGAATATTATTGTCTCTCTGAAATATTGCTTCATGTTTATCTAACAAAATAGAATTACGATTTCAGATGTTTCAAATTAGTTTCGTAATAATAAATTAATAGTTAAGAAGGAGAAACGTTTTCAATACAGTTTTTCTTTCCAAACCGACAATCGCATGAGCCATTGCAAATGAACAATATACGATTTTCTGAAGTTATGGTAACAGAATATATGTGTCTCAGAGGATACTTTTAGATTGTAGAAAAATCTTTTACGAATAATAGGCAATTTCCAACCTCATGATTTCTGCAGGTCTCTCTTAATTGAGATGGGAATCTTTCTCTGCGTTGTGTATTTATTGACAATCTGTAGTATTTGACAAGGCTGCCTTACTTAACTGTGTGAACATAGTTTCGTGCAAGACTGATTACAATTTCAATAGACATCGTAGAAATCACATCCATCAGGTGTCAGTATCAACGGCTTAATACAAGAAATCAACATATAATACACCGAAGAACAAAATATTGCAACCCCGATTGCATTGTACAATTTATTCCTCCGTACTACACATGATTACATGGACAGAGCCATGTGAGACTCGCACGTCCAGCAACAGAGAGAACCTTGGATCGGAATATACTGTCGACAGAATCCGAGCCTTGATTATCACTAGAGTGTAATTGCAAAAAATATCTGAACTACTTTTTACCCTGGTATAATTTGCTACTACGCCTCTCAGCAAGATGAAATCAACTAGACGCGAATTTTATTTGCTTCAGTTACCCAACATGTTGGTTCTCCAGCCGAAAATGTTGTTGAAATGAATTCTGAATATTCTTCGGTGGAGGTCTTCATACTGGATCAACAGAGCAATGAGTGTCCGCGAAATTAGACAAAAATGTTAAATGAAATTCAACAAAGTTATGTAAAATGAATGCACCACATTCGACTCACAAATACCCTTATTTCTAAGGGTTTTCTTTGTTAATTTGTAAAACATCAATCATTAAAATTACATTCACGAGAACACGTAGATGTTTCGAAATAATTTTTGTTTTAGTCAACAAGCGTGGTACGTATGTCAAGGGGTTCGTGATGCACGAAAATTTCATTAAGGGTTCTACGGAAAAATAATTTTGGAAACAGTTTTCAGACCTCCCGTTTATTGATTTAATGTCCGGGACAACCCAACTTTCATTAATCATCCAGTGAGACAAGGAACCATATAATAATGTCATGCTCAAAAAGGGATGCTTGACCCCACACGAGCTGTGAGCAGTCGAGAAAGGGTCAGCGTCGGGGAAGGGTTTGGGCAATGCTGGGGCTGTCAACAACACTCGAAGTGAACAAACGCCCAGACGATATCAGATAGTCGGAAAAGTGTTTAAATGGAAACTACTTATCTTGAAAGTCAAGTTAAATGCGCACAATAAGGAAAAATATGAACACAGTTTCGAAATGAAAATAATGTATACTCGTAAGTACGAATGGACATCTTTTATTGTATGTATGAAGAAGGATTAATAAAAAATGACATTATAAAAAATACAAAAAAATCAGAATAATTATAATACGATAATCAGAAAATATGGCGTTTATTTCTCTTCTTCAACGTGGTTAAAAAACCCAACATACATTTTATTCAACGACGGCCTGTCCTAAAGACGCAGTACAAGTGGCACCTGTAGCGGATTGCCGTTTAGGTTCCCAGGCAATGTAAGCGGCTGGGAAGGGAAGCCAGGGCGACAGGAGGCTGCGCGCGGCTCCTACCACAGGCGGTGATTGTGCCCGCGCGACACAAAGCGCCTGAACGCGCCCGCGCTTCGCGACTCCGCGCCCCTTCTCCTTTGCGCTACGCCTCTCCCTCGCCTCCCTCCCGCCCAGATTACCGCCTCCCCCGCGTCAAGCCTCCCTAACTTCAGCTACCATCTTCCCGCCGCTCCTCTTCTAGCCACCCCCACTTCCCGCAAACGTTACTTTCCGTCGCTCGCGCTTCCCGCCCACCACACTTCCCGTCATTCCAGCAATCTGCCATCCCCTATTCTGCCATTCCAGGTCTCCGCCATCCCCGATTCCTGACATCACCCTACTTTCAGCCACCTCTCCCGGCAACTTTCCTTCCTTCCCGGCAACTTTCATTTCATTCACACTTTTAGTCACCACTGTTTTCTGTTATCACAATTAGGCGCCATCTTCGATTCTGTCATCCAGATTTCTGTTGTCCTCACTTCAAGTCACTCCCATCCACTTACAGCCACCCCACATCCTTCCAATCTTATTTTCCGTCATTGCCGCTTCCCGCCAACTCCACTTCCCTCTTAAGTCCCAGTCCCAGTTACCCGCCGTTGCCATTCCTGTCATCCCGAGTTTCCGCAACTCCTCCTCCTGCCATCCTGACTTCAAGTCACCTTATTTCCAGTCATGCCACATCCTGCTTTTCTTGTTTTCCACCGTCTTCACTTCCCGTCATCCTTGGTCCCCGACAGCTCTGCTTCCTCGCTACCCTGCTTCCCGCAATTTCGCTTTGGGTCATTCCCGCTTCACACTGCCTCTGGTTCCGTCCCTTGCTGCCCGCCAACCCCACTTCACGTCACCTCTGCTTCACGCCAACCCGGATCTCGCTCTCCCGCTTCGTCCGCTTCCCTCTCTGACACCGGCCTGCCCGCCCGGCCCCCGCGCCGCCGCGGCGTGAGAGCTCCCGCGGCGGCCCTCGGCTTTCTTGTGCGCTCCTCGAGTTGACTCCGGACAGCGACGACTTCAAAAGAAAGTTCGCGGCCGGCGAGCAGCAACACGAAACTCGGTTGCGAGTCGCAGCTCCATTGTCTTCGCCTGGCAGGAGGGGCGCCGCTGCGACGGGACGATTGCAGAGCGAGGGGCGAGAAGCGCTGGTTAGAGGGCGCTCTCGGAAAGTACAAGCGCACATAGGCAGGGGCTCTGGCAGAGGCCCGCGTTCCTGCTAATCCCGGGGGCTTTCGGAACTTGATGACGTCAAGTTCTCTGCTCTAGGAGAAGAAATCGTGCGTTTCGTGAATTGGACACGGAAAATGACACTCGCCACTACCTTTACACTACATTTCCTTACACTACCTTTCCCCTACATTTCGTACATCTCCTTAAATTTATGTACCGCCATCCACCCATACATAAACGTTGTTTGGGATATTCACTAATCCATTTCTAATTTAATTTATTACTTTCTCATATACGCACTGAAAAATATATGTAGCATTGAGAAAGTTATGTGATACTACGGAAGACGAATTTCGTCATTTTAACGGATTTACACATTTACAGGAAAAGTGTATTTTTTCAAAACGTTCCTCTGGTTGCCCGTCCATTAGTCTGTCAGTCATCAGCCCGTTAGTCACTCCGTCAGTTCGTCAGTTCATCCGTTAGTTCGTGAGTTCGTCCGTCAGTCCGTCCATGGGACACTCCGTTCGCTCGTCCGTCCTGTGGACACCACTAGTGCATAAACTATTCCTAAGCTTTTTTCCAAAATTAATATTCCCCGATTGATCTAACCCGACTAAAAACCTTGAAATTTTGGTAACCTTTCTTTGAATTTTCAAGATTCCTTACTGAATTCCTTACAGAATTTTCAAGATTCCTTACTTTAATATTTCCTCTTGGGACTTTTTCAAAATTTTCTTAAAAATGTCTCCATTTTTACTTTAATGATACCAAAAATACCCTTATAAAGCAGGCAACAGTCGGTTTGATTTATACTTCTCAAATATTATTAAATATTTTGGATTTACAGTTACATAATTGAACTTGCAGATTTTTCTTCGAATCAAAATGTTTTCTCCATAAATAGTTATCTAATTAATACCATGTACTTTTTTTGAAAATTGTAGATTTGGGGTAATTTTGAATGAAATATAGACAATATTAAAAACAAAATTTTCCCACAAACGAATCAATTTTTAAACTTCTCATATGAATGGTGCTAAAGGCACTAATTAGCATGTTAACATAATTTCAATGCATTCTTTTGATTTGTCAAAAAAAAGTATGTATTTAAATAGCTCTGAGGTTGTTAATATTTCCATCACGGATGTTTTTAGACATTGTTGCGTTTATGAGTGATGGAGATTGAAATAATGTTTTATAAAATTTTGCGAAAACTGAAAAGTTTTTTGAAAAAACCAAACTTTGAATTGTGGATTTTCAGATACGCTTAAACGAAGTTTTATCAATACCCGACTCCAAATGTTTCAGTGAAAATTTGCGTGTAGGAGAAGGTTTGCTTTTCTGTAATATTCTTAATTCAATTTACTTCATTATTACTTCAATTTTTTATTAGGGGACCACGTTTGTCCGTCTGCATGGGGGTGCAGCGGGTTGCGGCCCTGTGTTCCACAGGAGTTCCCTTGTGTTTGTCACTTGTTTCTTGTGAAAAAAATGTTTTCCTCCTTCGCTGCAGCCCCTATTTCCATGTAATCATAAAAGGTATGTTCAACATTGTACGTGAGAAGTAAAAATGCGCAGTTTTTCTAAGGCTATAGAATAAAGTAAAATTTATGAAAAATAGTAAATCAAGGGGGTTCGGACGACATTTCTACGGACGTAATTCAACTAGTAGGAGAGGCAATATTACCGTACCTAATTAGAATATTTCACTTATCCATTAACAAAACAAAAGTACCTGAAGATTGAATATTACCTATTGTCCTACCAATTTTTGAAAATGGTGACAAAACTATATAAAGTAATTATAGGCCGGTAAGTCGTACGTCATTGGTCTGCAAACGTATGGAGCATCTAGTTGCGTGTTACACTAAGTAAGAATGGGAAATCAAAAAATGGCTCTATGATGTCCAACACAGATTCAGGAGTGGTTTTGCATGCGAAAGTCAGGTAGTCACGCTCTTTCACGATCTAGCAGATGAAATTGACGCGGGCGGGGGAGTAGACGCAATAATTATAGATTTTGCCAAAGCGTTCGATGCCTCTCCCCACGATCGGCTTATACAGAAATGAATGAATTCAGGCATCGATTTCAGAGTGGTGGCGTAGATTAACGATTTTCTGAAAGGATGAAAACAGAAATTCCGAATTGGCCATGAGTTTTCTTCCGGGTCAGCGTTACGTCAGGAAAGCCTTCCTACAAAGGTATGTTGATGCATTATATTACTGGGCAGAAAATAATGAAATGACTATAAATAGCTCCAAAAGCAAATCTATCACTTTTGGCAGGGGTCATAATTACAGAGAAACAAATTACCGTTTAAATAACGACATTATTCAGAGTGTTTCCTCATGCAAGTACCTAGGAATCCATTTCCATAGTAAATTAATCTAGAAAAGTCACGTAGATTTTGTTTTAGGGAAAGCCTGGAGATCTCTTCACTTTGTAATGCGCACCTAAAAAAGAATACCGCAAAAACGAAGGAAATTGCTATATTGAATATGGAACAATTTGTTGGGATCCGCACAAAATTATGTAGTGTAAAAACGTGGACAGGATTCAGCGTGGGGCAGCTAAATTTACTTTCAGGGACAAGAAAACGGCAGAATGGGATTCACTCGAAAACAGGCGATCAGTAGCAATACTCTTGGCTGTGTATAAAGCTAACAGCGGTCATCCAGCGTGGAAAGAAATTAATCGGCGGCTAAGTATTCCTATGTACATCAGTAGAGGGGGTGGTCACAGGCACAAAATAAATTTAAGACCGCAGAGAACGGATGTCGGAAAATTTTCTTTCCCAAATCGAACAATAAAAGACTGGAATAGATTGCCTGCAAAAACCTTTGAACCCTTTTCTCGAAGCGTTCAACAGTTTAGGAAATTAATTCATGGTATGAATTCATGAAGTTAAGTGAATTGAATTGCTGTGTATTTTAAAAGGTATTTATTAGTTTAATATTCCGTCCAGGACAGTCATAAAATGTAGAGTTAATGCTGTTAATGTTATTATTGTCTTTATATTATTATTATTATTATTATTATTATTATTATTATTATTATTATTATTATTATTATTATTTTCATTATTGTTATTAATGTCTTAAAATGTTTTAAAATTACAGTGTATTACTATTCCTAGTTGTAATATGTAAATTGTAATGTTCTGCCACCAGGTTGTATACCTACCTGCAGAAATAATAAATCTATCTATCTATCTATCTATTACTAAGTAAATGAGGGGCTTCACTAAGAATAACAGGTTGCAGAGCGAAGCATAAGTGATATATTGTGAAGTAAGGTGTCGTGTAGTATAGAGCAGAGAAATAATGAAGGAAGTGATTTAAGGGTCATAATGAAGTGAAGTGAAGTGCTGTGCAGAGCCAGTGCAGTGTGGTCTCAATTGAGTGCGGAGTTACATCATAGAAGTTTCTTTTTCCGGGTTGTACCCAAATGCAGTTCGAATACATTTATTTTATCTTGAATGTTGCAAGAACGGTTCTGAAGGAGAAGTTCAAGAGGAGCACTAGAGACTCGCAAAGTAATGGACTCTCCCTGAAGAGGAAAGTGAGTAAATATCGTTCGGGTACAAAAATAATGGCATTCTCAGTCTTCTGTACACGTAGGCTTCCGCGGCTCGAGTCCATTACTTCTAGGATGTCCGGGTGACGCCGCGTCGTTGGCAGATAGGCCGACGTTTCGCCTGTCATGTCGCAGGCTTCTTCAGGGTAGTGAGGTTCGTCACTACCCTGAAGAAGCCTGCGACATGACAGGCGAAACGTCGGCCTATCTGCCAACGACGCGGCGTCACCCGGACAGCCTAGAAGTAATTCTCAGTCTTCATCTTTGCGGTACATAACGGCGGTCATTTGTCTGATTAGACATTACGCGTGATGTCATGATTAATAATGGAACGATTGAATGCAGGGAGAATAATTGAATCTTTCGAATTTGATCTGAATTTTTCCTTTTATATTCCTTTGTCACGTTTGCTCTGTTTATTTTTTCAAATTTGCTGCAATTTCTTCAAAGTGGATGAATTATTTCCTTCAAGCGCGGGATGTATTTTGGTCTAATTTGTACTTATTACAGTGTATTGGCAATTGAAAAGGAAAATCAGTTACTTGAATCCCTTTGAATGATTTATTCAGCCTAGTGTAATTAATACTAAAGCATGCATCTTTGACACACCATGCGTGATTCATCTTATTAGCGGTATTCATGCATCAAGTTCCGATTCCTGCCATTTCCCTCTAGCGCCCTTTCGTTCAAGCAAAGGTATCATCTATTTCCGATCGCAGCGCTACGAAACATGGTGAAATGCTATCTGGATTGTAGGGATTACGAGATAGGAAATGTCGAAAGATTGCACCACTAGATGATAAGCGTTCTGAGAACAATTTTCCCCGTCTGTTCTTCCGTATGCCAGTCCGTTTATCTTATGTGCGAATTTTGTGTCATTTAATTATTTTATTAAAATAATTAAGAGAATTATAACAAAAAAATAATAGAACACAACTCTTGTAAAATAACATAATCTATGTATTATTATATTTTTTCTGGACAATTTCCTTTTAATACTAGGATTTAATTTAATTTTTTGTTCTTACCAGCTCAAATAAATGTTATGAATATAAACCCAAATTACATTCTCGAAAACTTTTGAGTTTTATAGAAACTACATAGGATATCATCTTAAGCACTTGCGCTCAAAAATGCTATAATGTATAAAAATGTCCATAATACGAGTATAAATATTGGCGACATGAGAGACGTTTAAAAATACATTTGCGCATTTGTTGAAAAATCAAAAGAATACGTCAAAATGTCGTTAATGTTATTCAATTCTGTACATTTATCACCACCTGTACCAAAAACGTAAAGGAAAAATGGAGCTGTTTGTGAGAAAATGTTAGTGTTTCTGTGCATTTGCAATCAGGAGCTCAATTTCGCAGAAAACTTTTGAATTTTTTGAGAATTTTATAAAAATTCATGTGAAACATTTGTACTCACAAATGCAATAATGTATAAAAAACGTCCGAAATGTAAATATCATTAACGTAAGAGATATTTCAAAGATCTTACATTTGTGTAACTTTTAAATATCAAAATAACTAATTTAAATAGCGTTTGTGTAATGCTATTCAATGACTTTGGTACAAAAGGATAAAAAATAGAGCAGGTTTTGAAAAAATCATATTTTAGTATGCCCAGATTTAATTAAAAATGCACAAAAACTTCTATTTAAAAATGTACTTGGAATTAATTAACTAATTGTGGAGGAAAGCTGTTATTATAAACAATTTCTATCAATTTCTATATCGTAAAGTCGCCGACATTTTTTTAAACGTTTGCAATTTTTGAAAATACAGACAATTCGAAAATGAGACGTGTGATATTCTTATTTGCGTATTACTCTTTAAGGTAAAGAAATTTTCAAACTTAACCGCTTTTTGTACAGTGTTATCGGAATTCAGAAAATAATCAAGTTTCATGTTGTCCAACGTAAACGTTGTCAGAGATTTGGGCATTCCCAGGCAAATTGTGGTGTCAAATGTACCGGTCATCATCACTACTCCGAGTGTACCAAAATTAAGTCTGCCCCCCTCCCCAAAATAAAGTCCTTAGGAAGTCAATTAAAGCTCCATGGTTCCAGCTCCATCAAATTCACAGAGAACTCCAAATGGAGACCGTGCTAGAACACATAAAAAGAGTAGCAAATAATTTATATTCTTCCCTTCCCTCATATCATCCCGCTCTGAATTTCCACATATACTGAACAGCAAACATCCCAAGTCGTTTCAAATCTAAATTTCCCAAAGATATGCTTAAACCTAAGCTAATAATATCATCCTGTATCTCTGTAGAATCTTTATTGTTTCCCTTCCTACTGCTCGACAGGGCAATCCTAACAGTTTATTCCCCCTCCCCCCCAAAAAAATCAAGATTAAATTCCAGTCGCTTCTAGAAGAAAACGAATGAATTAAATGAGCCAGAGTATTTAACCTCTATTTGTCAAGGAATGCCTAAATTCCAACAGAAGTCAGCATGTAAAACTGAAACACCTCGAAACGAACTCAAACACCTCGAACGAGAAGAAATGAATTTAAAAAAATCACTAATAAAATTTAAATCTACTTTAACAAAAAAATATACAAATAATTTCTGAAACAAACAACTCGTTTCAATATAAAAGTTGAATATGCCGCCACTTCTATGCTTTGACTACAAAAAACATACCCCTCTCGTTTTGAGAGCGCCAACCAAGAGCGGTCAGCCTCTCTATGTAGTGATAAGAGACTGTGGTAATAGTCTATCTCGTTGATTAGGAACCAATTAGTAGATATCAGTTCTGTCGCCTTGTTATTGGCCTCTGGCGGAATGTATTAGGAACCCCCGTGCTCTTAGTAAGACACGAAAAATAATGATCGCGGTGAATCTACCAACACATTATTTAAATTATTTATTTTCCACATTTGTCTTGTATCAATCTTTACCAAACATCCCAAGAACACTGTGACAGTTCTGAAAAAAGTCTAAAAAATCATATCTATTTGTACACTATTTTTTGTGGTATCGATGTGTTTCTGTGCATCAGTTACATGTCGTCAAATTCACTTTTATTAGTTTAGATTTAAACCAAAATCCTGAAATAAAAAAATCAAGATCTTTTTACTTGCAAAAGTACCCAGAAAGTTGGGTAAGGCTACCGTCGGCCGTTAGATGAGCATTGCAAAGCGGTATTTATAATGTATTGCTGGCAAGCGCCAGTGCCTCTCCCATCCGCTCCACTAATCGTGAATTTTCTGTGTTTATCCGCAGCCCTTCTTCTATTTACTTCAAATTTGACCCTGTGCATTTTCAGTTAGATTCCGTCTATTGGTGAATTAGTCGTCTCGGCGTGATCCATGTGGCCATGAACATCGGAGGCCTGAGGGGAGAGGGCGGGTGCGAGGGGCGGTTCGCGATGAGGGGGTGGAGCGGTCGCCTTATCGCCCTTCCGCTTCGCCACGCGACGCGACGCAACGCAACGCGACGCAACACAACCCAGCCCAACCCACGGCATTGTGGCTCTCGGCCACTTGCGCACCCCCCAATTGGCCTCCCAAACGCAGCTGCACGAGCGCCACGTTGCGGCTTGTGCCTTATCGCTTGGCCCTCCGACCCCACTGTCAGCTGCCGAGCTGCAAACAAAAGGGCGAAATTCATTCCGAAAGTAAATCGGGGTACACTGGCTGTAGAAAAGCTAAAGGTAGACAACATGGTAGATTTAGTAAAGATTCAGTCTCGAATCTCTAGAAAATTTCTGCAGACAATAGTGCAGTAATCATCTAATAACTCGGCGGGGTGTTATATCTCGGGTTGTTTATTCACAGTGGCCTGACTGAAACATTTTCCATGTTTATTATTTTCTGCACCAGAAATTTTATACGAGTAAGTTGTTGCAACAAAGCCTTTTTCGTATCGTGTTATCAAACTATTTTTTTGTATTCTGATACTTTTATACTCATACTTTCTTATAAACTGAGGACGAAGTTTTCAAAACAGCCTTCTAATCTCCCCGAAACAATGAGTCGAAGTTATGGTACCTGAAAAGCTTCTGATGCTGTGGACTTATAAAGATTTCCTGGTCGACTTTAGCGTTACTTAAATAAGAGAATTTCTCTCGTAAGTAAATATAAGTTTCGTCAATTTGATTAATTCCCTTCAGGATATACAACTTTGTACTTCAGAGGTAGGATAAATTTTCTGCCTAATAATGGGATATTTTCGACATGCTCACATGTGATTGAAACTAGTCTAATGCACAGAGAATGTGATGGACGGGAGTTGTTGCTCTCTTTACACATCATTGCTAACATTTACTACCATCATTTTTGAATGCATGTGTATATTAGACATTTATTTCGATCTTGATTTTGATTTTGTTTCGGTCATTTCTTTTAGTCTGTCTGGCATGCTTTTCACTAGCCTCGGTATCTAACCAGGCGAAATTTTCGCCACTATTTTTATCAATTTTTGTTTGAAGAGTTCTTTGCCTTGAATAAGACTGTTACGTACTTGTTTATTGACTTAATTTCTTAAATTCTCTTTTGAATTCAATTGTGGTAATTGTGTGGGGAATGGATCTTGATAAAATTATACAAATATTAATTTCATTACATAAGCAACATGTTTCGGGTCAATGTCGTGATTGACCTTTAAAGATTTACAAATGTTCAATATATATGCAATTTTATTTTAATTTATTTTCATTATCTGCTAATAAAAGTATTTTTCCGTAGTATAGTGTATGAACACAGTTTCCTTTAATCTCTTCGCCGACCTTGCACACTCGCTCTATAATAGTACCATCAGCGTTGTCGCTGAAGGTTACAAATTGGCTTATCAATATTCTTCGTTTGTTTTTCGTCATATAAAAGTTCTTCCATCTGAATTCAACACTGTGAACTTGCTCTCGTTCATTGAAATTACGTGTCACCGCCATTCCTTGTCCTTCTACTCTTCAAGTTAATTCTCTTCTTTTTCTCTGAATAACCTTGTCTATGAATAGTTTTTGCTTTGCTATGCGGTCGGGGTAGGTTCTAAGCAATCTGCACACAGTCTCAAGATGTACAACTGTCGCATGTTTCCGATGTTACTTTGGAAGCGATTTTCCAAACAATTTTTAGAATTTATTCTTCACCTTCCGTATTATGAACATTTCTTGTCTTAGCGAAAATGTTTCTCGAGCGTCCATTATTACACAGGTAATTCAACTTCTTCCTTTTCGAATCATATAATAATGTTGAATAATATTGTCTTTCTTATTTTATATTTCTGCGACCCTTTTGTACACTCGTTTCCTTTGCGCGATGAAGGACCACTTACGCATTTCCAGGAAAATGCCCGTATCCCGCCGATCCAACTTGTTCAATTGTCACCGGAGCGACTTCTAGCCGAAAATGATGATTGCAGAGAACATTTGTTAGCTTTGTGGCGTTAGTGTACTTCTCCTCAGAAAGTGAGAATTTGCAATATATTGTGGTAGTTAATTCATGTGCCAGTGATGTTGTTAAAGTATTGGAGTATGAAAATAAAACAGTTCGAAACACATCGTCTCGCATCTTGCAATTATATGTTAGTAACCGCATTTATTTTTGTTTACATAAACAACAATCAGTAATTTCTTCAATAAGTAAATGCCTCAACATTATTTTTCAGTTTCTGCTCTTGACGTCTAAAACACTATTGCTCTCACCGGATATGAAGCGAAATGCCTGAGGGCCTACTAGAAATAGTGCGTACAATAAAGCAGTTTAAAATGAAAAGTAAATCAATTTTTTCTTCGCTCTCGTTTCAAAATAGATCTTAATTCGTTGCCTCCGTTGAAGGTACTATTACTGCGCAGTGTTGTGAGGGCGGTGAAGGCGCCGGGCTGAGGGTGCGGGGGTGGGGGTGGGGGCGTGAGCGGAAACAAGAGCGGGGCGGGACTGACGTCAGTCGCGTCTCTTGCCTGCGCCGCCGCCGCTGCGCTGCGCGGCGTGCAGAGAGGATTGGAGCTGTCTCCGAATCCAGTGGCGGGGGCGGGCACGAGGCTTCCGCTAAGCATGCTGAGGTGGGAACCTGCGCGGCCGGAGACGGAGCTGCTTCAGGAGATAGGAGCCCCCCGAGTGCCGGGGCGCGCCAGGGGGATTCCCTCGCCCCCCGCCCCCCTCGCCAACCCTCACCACCCTCACCACCCTCGCCCCGCACGCCCGCCGCCACCCGACGCTGGCAGCGGCTTACTCAGCGCCCCAAATTTCCTAAAGAGGCAATAACTCTAAAACATTTTTCGATCTTTAACATTCATTACTGTTAATAATTTCAATATATTTGCTTTACACTATTCAAGCGAAGCTGTCGGAGTCGAATAATTGGGAAATAGAGGTTAATATTCGACGTCTAGTTAGATTTCAGTGCAATTAATTTAGAACATTCCTATACAAAAATAAAGCTATTCGTGCTAAAACGTGGCACATAGTTTTAAACAGTTACAGAAAATGATAATGAATGATTCGCAAATTTTGTGTTTCTAACTTGCGCTATAATAGATAGACTGACGTATAGACTAATCGGATATCTTGGGAGAAACAACCTTCTTGTTGACATTCCCTAAAAGTCTGTGTTTCTGTATATTAAAAAAAAGTAATTTACTACATGTAGGGGCAAGAAATGTTCATAGTGACAAAAAAACGCAGTCAAAAAATGGACACTGTATTCAGCAGCTTTAAATGACTTTATCTTACTATATAATATTAATTCGAGAGTAGAAATTATAAAAAAATACAAAAGAATAAATTTTAATTTGTTTATTGAAAAAGATATTTAAAATAATTTAAAGACTTGAATACAGAACATATAATGAATTTTAAAGCATTTTTTAAGATTATGAAATTAGACTATCCTAATCTCGTTTTTTTCTCTAGGTTCGAATGTTCAAAAGTCTCGTTTGCTCATGCATGCATACTTGGAATTTACTCAAGGAAAAAACAAATACGGTTTCGCCTTACCTAAAATTAATTAGCCTTGGAAGAGTACAAACCATACTATCACAACTATATTCTTCACCTACGTGGCAATGGCAACTTTATCAGAGGCCAACCTGCGAACCATGTGAGTTGTATGTTCGTTTTGCCGGCATCCTTTCCTTTCCGCTCCATGAATCATGATAACAAACGATGATGTCACGTTTGCACTGCGAAATTGCACGAAGATCCATTGCTGAAGGCGGGGTCGCTTTAAATACCTACGGTGCGAATCGTTCGCTTGAAAATGGAGCTCCGATTAATAAACCCGCGAAAGAAATTTCAATCTGCAGCGTGGCTCGGAGGGATCGAATTGGCCGGCGCGAACCTGCCTGGCAGACCGGTAATGAGGCTTGCGCGTACGTACGGGCGGGGAGGGCGCGGCGGGTGAGGCGGGACGGCGCGGCGCGGGAAGTCACTCGCGCAGGACAGAGGGGCGGCGAGGGATGGGAGATGGAAGCGGAGATGAGCGCGGAGTCAGAGGTAGAGACAGAGGGTGCGCGAATAGAAAAAGAAGAGAGCCTAGGGGAGGCCGAGGGTGGTCCAGGAGGGGGAGGCGGATGTGAAGGCTAGGGCGGAGACGGAGGCGAGGACGGAGGCGAGGACGGAGGCGAGGACGGAGGCGAGGACGGAGGCGAGGACGGAGGCGAGGACGGAGGCGAGGACGGAGGCGAGGACGGAGGCGAGGACGGAGGCGAGGACGGAGGCGAGGACGGAGGCGAGGACGGAGGCGAGGACGGAGGCGAGGACGGAGGCGAGGGCGAGGGCGGAGAACGAAGGAGTGGGGAAGGGAGTGAGCGGAGGTGAGGGCGGAGGTCAGGGTGAGGACGAGGGAGCGGGCGCCGAAAATCCAATCGCGCGGCCTCATCTGCATGCGGCGTGGGGCGCGCGTCCTAATGGGGGCGCGGAGGAGGGCGGCGTGCGCGGCTTTGTTTGCAGGCGGCGCGGGAGGCCGAGGCGAGGCTCGTCCTGGGCCTGCGAGGCGGCGGCGCCGTTGCCACCCGACGCGGCACGGGGTCGCGACTGGGCCCTCGCGGACAGCAAGAGAAGCGCCTCTAATTGCACCCTCGCATACATTAGCCGGCGAGAGATAGGACTCACAGCACTTACTTGACACATGCTACAATTAAATAATGAACATGCTAATAAACTCATTGAAATGGTAGTTGGGAAGAGTCTTTCTGGTTTAAAAATAAGACTAAATTCTTTCCTTCATTGTTTCTGACAGTCCGCGACGGGGAGGAAGATTGATTGATTAGTGATAACGAACGCGTCAGCGTGTCATTAGTCCCGGACGTGTTGTGGATGCTTTCTTTCAAGTAGTGGTGGTGATCTTCCCCCGGTGGTTGGTGATATTCGATGCCGACCTTCCTGTCGGCTAGCGGGATTTTCCCAACTAGGTACCTCCCACCACTGGGGTACCGCCCCAGCCGGGACAAGTTTAACCCCTCGACCGGTATCTGACATGTGTGGTAGTGTAATGCATTTAAGTGTGTGTAAGTAAGGGGTGAGGATAGGACAACGAAGAGGAAGATTGTACGCGGTCCATGCCCCGTTTTTTCGAATATTGCTCTGCATTCGCCTGGTATTGACCGGTGAAACCACGGAAAACTACCGATCAGAGAAGTCGGTCGCTAGAATTCTCTTCCATATAGCGACTGAATTCAACCTAGCTATCTAACTCGTGTCGGAAGTCTTGCCGTCGGGAATCGAATCTCTCAATCAGAGGCATTGTAGTGACGCCAGTTTAAGAGCGCCTGACCCACCTTTTCCGGTCCGTGAGGAAGGGTAGGGGCGGTCTGTGCGCATCAACGGAACGTCCAGTTTTCCTTCATTCATTGAACAAATACAGTAATGGCCCCTTGTTTGCTTCTGGACATAAATATGGAACACCTTTCATAGAGTTCTCTTTTGCTACGCGGGGGAATAATCAGTTGTGTATTTTTTGGGGGAATATTGCGAGTATATAATGAACTCTATAGTTTGTTTGCTGATGCAAATATGTATTAATTACTAGAGACACAAACTTTATAGTTTTCAAACTTTCCAAATACTCTTGTTTGTACTTTCTTTAATCATGCATAAGACTGGGGTAGCGATTCTAATACATTCCAAAGTCTCTCCTCTTTAATATTATAATGAAACATAAATAATTAATACAATAATTACATAAATTAAAAAAAGAAGCAAACGTTTTAGTATCTATGCAAAAGTAAGTCTAAGTACAAAAATATTACAATGATCAAAAAGAAGAAGCCTGTTGAAAATGCGAGTAACTACGGAAGTTTGGTGAAGTGTTGTCTAGCGGTGGGAATTTGGAAACACTATAATTTTATTCAAGGCTGTCTCAAAAGAAGCTAATTGTTGTACTGTTTTACGGCAAGAAACTTGTTCATTAAAACACCTTTCTGATGAAAACGTCTTGTATGGATTTTTTCAATCCATTCATTATAAACGACTTTTTTCCTTTACAAGAAATCGGTCGCGAAAGGACATCTTACGGCACCGATTATGACGTATTTGCAGTTTTGGTTCGAATAATTGCGTCGTCACACATTCAGCCAATCGCAGAGAGAGAATCGTGGACCTCCCGCACTCACCTTCATTATCCACCAAACAATAAGCATAAATAAGGTTTAATCATAATAAACATCATGAACTATTATGAGACTATTTATTTGACTAAACATATAGTCAAGACATGAACCCCGTTAATGAATTAAATTACTTTAAAATTATGCCAGTGTTATTTTAAATTTACTAGGACAAAAAGGACTACATTCCAAGTAAATTACAAAGGGAGGACAGAAGAATAATATTAAACTAGTGGTGCTACAGAATGGCACAGACTTTCCTGTATTACTTTTCTATTTCCTTTCGTCTTAGCCATCTTTCGCTGCCCAAAGTACATTTTTTTGAAATGTTCTTGATTTTTCAGTTTCGAAATAGTAGAACGGAAATAATATTTTAAGAATATTAAAGAACAGTAAAACCGCACCATAAATGACAATCTTCTTTGAAAAAATTGGAGCCTTTCTTAAGAAAATGGCGTTTAAGTGCTAGAGTAAATTCGAAATTGAAGCCCTTTTTCACAGAATATTTTTGAGTTTTCGAAAAACTTCATTCGAAGTCATTTTAAGACTTAAATTCACAAACAAATACAATAGTGTTTACAAATTGCTGGAAATGTGTATATTAGCGGCCTTGAGAGAGATTTAAAAAATACATTTGTTTAATTTTTTTAAAACAAAAAAACAACAACCGAAATTAGCTTTACGTCATATGTAAGAGTGCAATTACCACTATCATTTCGAAAAGTTTGAAAAAAAAATTGGAGACATTTTTGAGAGAATGGCGTTTGATAGTTCTGAAATTGCAAAATTTTAACCTACTTTTGACAGAAAACGGTTGAATTTTCGAGAAGCTTTATTTGATCTCAATTAAAGCACATACATTCATAAATATAATATTCTGAACAAACTGCCGCGAATGTAAATATTATCAACGTGAAAGACAAGTAAAATACATTTTTGCAATAATTTAAAAAAACAAAAGAATAGCGCAATATGGCGTTTATGTCATTTCTTGGAGTGCATTTAGCACAATCTTTACCAACAGTTTAAAGAAAAAACTTTGAGCAGTTTTTAAGAAAATCTTGGTTTTGTAATTTTTTAAATTGCACAAATTGCACGCAATATTGCACAAGAGCTACTAAAAACATGTGCATGACCTTAATGAAGGAACGAATCATGGGCAGCAAGTGTTATCTGCAGGAGAAATATTTAATTTTGAAGTTGTACGAAGACCACGAAAAATGCTTTTGCAATTTTTGCAATTTTCCAAACTTTAGAGTTAGCCATAAAATTCGGACCTAAGCCTCATTTATAAGTGCATTGGATGGGCAGGAGATTCTTCAATTTGAAAAAAAAATCCTTCGCATGGTTTAGGCTCTAGTGTAGTTTACGAGTACATACACCAGACAGCCGGTCGGACGTTTAAAAAAACACTTTTTCTGTATCATGGGTCCTCAACATGGGTATTTTCGTTTAAATCTAGAAATCGATTTTCCGCAGAAATACATAACTTTCCCAATACTACGTATATTACTCGGTATACACGTACGTATACGGGAAAGTAAAAAGATTAAACCAAGCGTGGTAGAAATTTCTTTCTTTTGGGGTTGAATAGAACTGGAGATTCCACAAGGCCTCGCCACTAGTAAATCAAACTTACCTTTCATGCATTTATAATAATAGCTACAAAGTTTGCGACTCGGTAACATGCAAGTGGAAAAAAAGTAACCTATTTCATTTCTTCTACTGAATGTTCTAACACTGACAATCTACCAACATCATACGTTATGGACAACACTTCTTTTAATAATTGGTAAGTACGAATTAAATATGCAATAATCTGAAGAAAAAATGGTCTAATTCGCAACATTACATCATGTAATAATAGAAACACATTTTTTAAACTTTTACGACTAGGCTTTTCTAACGATAATCATTTTATACGCATATCCGGCACTATTACAACCATGTCTGAGGCGGCTAAAATCTCGAACTTTTCATAAAAATCTCTGTAACTTCTAGATGTTGGACTGGACGAGAAGATTGCAGAACCTGGACACAAGATAGATGATTCCTTCTTGTGTTCGAGGTCTCTGCCGTCTGCAAAATGAAGTTGTAAGATTGTAAGAGGAGACGTTGGGCGGCGTTAGCACTTCATGTCTACAGGAGACCTCGCCCAGGCTCAGGCTGAAGCGCCTGCTCACGACAGCGACGGAGAGGCGATGAACCGTCGGGCGACGTTGCAACTGCGGCCACACGATCAGATTTCTTCATTTCGCTCGGGAGATAGCGGAAGATGTGGTTCAGGGTGTCACCAGCCGCGGAAGCGTGTCACGTGACCACCAGTCAAGTCTTTTTTTATACTGTCACGATCATTCTTGTCGTAAAAGGTCACCCCGCAATTCACCTAACTTGTTATGATCTACTAAGATTTTATTTGTTAAATTTATTTTTATTCACTTATCAGCCCTAAAGCTTTACACGTTAAATTTATTTTTATTCACTGATCAGCCCTAAAGCTTTATACGTGACACTTTCAGAGTTACAAAACACAATCATAGTACACACCATTTATTCGACAACTTTACATTTGCGGTTAAACAGTTGGGCTCGTGCAGTGTTTGATTTGTTTAAGATGTTGGCATTTGAGGAGTGGCATTGTCATTGTCATTACTGGTGGGGATAAAGGGGCGAGAAATGGCATTGTGGTTTGTAGAAAGTTTAAAACATTATGGGTGGTATGCCAGTAAGTTTGCCTAACATTTCAAAAGAGAACGTATTATGTGGTTCACGTTGTGGTAATCAATTAGTCAATAGCTGTTAAATGATGTTTGATGATGAAATATGTATGAAATTAAGTCAGATTGAATGTCAAGAGCCATGGGGGAAGTTGGTTGTTTGGTAGGGGAGATTTTCAGAGATTGCGCGTGTGTTATTCAATTTTGCAAGCCAGATACATTCGTATTATTGGTATTTGACACATGGGATCCACCACAGTGTCTGTGGATGAGTAGGGAGAGAAGGAATGGTTGGTGATACAGGTGGAGAACTTGAAGGTAAATGCAGCTAATTTTGCTGGCCGTTGGGAAGAAGGGTATAGCATATTACGTCTGGATGTTAAGGATATAATACGAAGAGTCTCGCGCTTTTTCCCTGTGATTTGCTTGCAGATTTAGGGAAACGCTGTTAACAAATTTCGCCAGTAAATCATTAGATAATGGACACTGCGACCAAGACTGTATATCTTACGCAGTAAGGTTGGTGACGAATAGTTTTTAGTATGACCAAAATCCTGACAATTCAGGCATTGCATTGGTCCAGGTTGGCTCCTTCTAGCCTCGTACTTTGATAACGCAGTGTAAGAATTGTTGAAATGGATTATTTCTTTTCCTTTGAGTCTTATAACAATAGTCACAAAAAAAGTTGGTGATCGTTATTTGTATAAACTGTTCACTCTTTTGGTTCGTAACCCTGCGAATTTAATTAATCAAATATAGCGTTTTAAGAAATATTTGGTGGAATGTTTTTACAAATTACTGACAAGTTCGTTTCCGGGCAACGTGCAAGAATCATTGAAAGAAGTTTTCTTGAATTATGTTGACTTCAAGTTCTTCTGATATAGTAATTAACGAAACGAGTGTATAAATGGAGGTATAATTGCATGAGTGATAAAGACAAGAAAACGAGCGACGATAGGAGCGAGTTTTCTTATTTATCATGAGTTCAATTAAATCCCTTTATACACGTTTACGTGCTATACATTTTTCGTTTCCATTAAAGAAAAATTTTAACTTTTTTAGAAATTCAATCATATCTTTATAAAACAAAGTCGTGTTGGTTACACCATTTATTACACAAGAACGGCTGAATCGATTTTAATTGTCTCTGATTTGTTAGATTCATCTCCACCCCGAATAGCAAAATAACTATTAAATTATTCACGAAAAACATATTCAAAAAATAATATCGCCTAAACCAAGCATATTAAAATATCGCACAAACAAAGCTTTCTACGGCATTAAAAACTGAACTCTTGAGACCAAAGGACTCACATAAACATTTATAACACTGTAATCTACAGAATGAAATCTTTTCGAACATTCCTGTTACATTTTTGCTGGTCCGGCGCTTCTCGATATTACCCCACCTATTCAAAGACGTGCAGAATCTGCAACTAAATGTGTATGAGAGAGACAGCGAGAGGGGGTGGAGAAAGGAAGAGAGAGGGAGAGGGAGAGCGAGAGCGAGAGAAAATCGGAAATGAAGGACAGAACATTGTCTGCGGTGTTCAGCTAGTGTTTACCATGTATTTGATGAGGATGACATCATATCAGTTCTGAACAAGATAGTAGGCTTTGCAGGGTATATTTATGATCGCCTTAGTGTATTAGAGAATAATGTATGAAATAAGACACGTTTTAAAATGAAAAATATTTAACGTATTCCGGTTGCAATATTAGAAGAAGCTGACAAAGCTATGAAAACATTACTTCATACGAAAAGTAAGGGCATGCATGGGAGAACAACACGTGTTAATGTTGGAAAGGTAAAATACGATTCAGTTCTGACTCAGAAGTTTTGCTGGTGTACTTTTCAGAGCGGGTAAATACAACTGACGATTACATTTTTATATTTGTAATATACTAAGACGAAATATTTTGCACGTAACACATTTATTCATGTTAAATATTTTTTATTGTTCCATTAGTTCGCTATTGTCAAACCAACATGTTTATGTCATACTTGTTTATGTTGAAGACGTGGCGTGTAAAGGAGAATATCTATATTTTATACTAAACAATTTACTAGATTTTGTAAAAAGTAAAGGAGTTTTGCCAAAATAACTGCTCTCTCTGGGTCGTCACGTTCAAATAGGTGAAGTTAACGTATCTGTGCAATGGAAGGCGACTTTTTGGTTAGGATGACTGATGTCAAGTATGAGTGGGATAATAGTTTCTAATTTAACTACTTATATTACACGTATTAACATGATTGTCTAAGGAGTAGTATGAATTATTCGTTTATAATGTTGTGACATTCGTAAATTGATTATATGTTTTTGATGTTCGTAATCTCTGATGTGGATTTTAGTTCATGTTTCATGGCCGACGGGAAATACCTTAGATATGTATGTTATAGATACCACTAGTCTGCGTCATTTTTCATGTCTTAAATTATTATTTGCTTTTTATCTGTTTTTCGCGCTGATTTCAAATCTGCAATATTAATTTTCGCATCAGGTCCAGTTTCTCCTCTACAAACCAATATATGTTTTTGACATTTGTAGTCTTTATTAGATTTTAATGCTAATATGCTTGTTTGTTTTTTTAGACAGATTTTTTTAATTCCTAGAGTTTTATAGTACATGTTAAAGATAAATTTTATCAATTAACATGAATAAAATGCAAAAAATGCAAACATTTTACAGTATAAATTACTGATGAAGATGAAAATACGTTCCGAAACAGTAATGTGCTTAACATTTTTTTACAGGTTATCTCGCTATTATTGGGAATACAAGAAGGTTACACTAAACATCTCTGTTTTCTTTGTTTGTAAGATAGTCAGGCAGTCTCAAGTTTACATAACATGAATGGCCATCTCCAAACGTTTCACATCCGGTAGAAACAATATTGTTGCCAACCCATTGATTGACCCACAAAACATTTTACTCCCACCTATCCACATAAAAGTAGGCTAATGAAAAATATCGTTAAAGCAAGGAACAAACAGAATTTAGTTTTTCTTTATACAGTGAAGATATTTCCGCACTTGATTGAGGCAAAATTGAATGCAGGTATTTTTGATGACCTCCAAATTACAAGATTGAGGAATGACCCCGAGTTTGAAAAGACTATGAATGAAATAGAAAGGAAAGTTTGGCTTGATTTCACAGTGACTTTAAAACCATTTCTTAGAAAGGAACGATTATAAATCTATCATTCGAATTCTCCTGAATAGCTTGAAGAATCTAGCATGTCTATGAAACTGCGTTTTATGAGTTCAATTTTTTTCCAGACAATTGTGGGGATTGTAATGAAGAACAAGGACAAAGGTTCTACCAGGACCAGGATGATGGAAGATAGGTATCAAGGACTCTGGGACATCAACATGATGGCTGAAGTTTTTTGGTGTCTGAAAAGAGATGAACCTGGATCCGCACATAAACGAAAGGCCTTCTTATAAAGCGTCAGCATTTTTATAAAATGAATTGCCTTATATGAAAAAAAAATTAAAATATGATAAAGGAAATGTGAAATAGGTACATTTATTTCGGTCATACACATACATTACTCACGAGGGATGCATACTGAATGGAAGTAAGAAAGTATTTATTTTTTCCACAATATTTATGTTTTTAAAATATATTTTCTAATAACAAAGATTGCGCTGAAACTATCTTTATTTTATTAACTTAATACTTACCTTAATGCAATCTATTGTTGTCACGTCTGGTATCCAGTTATTGACCTTCTATAAACAGAACATGTCCAAATAGTAAAAACAGTATGCTTAATAGCCATAGCGCAAAAACCAGAAGTGATTGAGGAAAACTTAAAATTATTTTTGAGTTCAGCGTGGTCAATTCCTATAAAAAACCGTTGAAGTATTTAAACATCGAACTTTTTTTTAAACGCAGGCCAGTGAAACGATGGCGATCAGTTTTCTGAGTTCTGTTTGGCTATTGTAGACTTTTAATTGCACGATTAGGTTTTAATTGCATGCATTCAATGAACATAGTGATAATCAACAATTTTTCTTGGAATTAATTATCATATTTAGTTAACTAAATGAAAAAGCATGAAATCTACTTTTAACTGGAACGTGTAAAATATAATTTGGAGTAAATTAGATGGGAATTTAGAATTACTAACAAGCACAATGATTGCAGCTCATTTGTGAGATGTACCTATTGGGAAAGATGTGAGTGTTGCACAAGCCGTTTTATTTGCTTGGTGACTATCTTACTGCGTTTACCCTACTGTCATCGCATCTTATTCCCTTGTTGGAGTACGCCAGTGAAGCCAGAGACGGTGCCTGCTCTGGCAGTTGCATTTCCTTAAGTTGATTTTCTTATCGCTGTTGCTAAATTTGCCATTGTAATGGTTGATTTCGCTGCAGCACGATTTGCAGTTTTGCACTTCAGTCGAGAGAACTTCGTTTTCCATTTCTTTGACGTCAGCCTCCGGGGTACGATATCGCGAAGTGTCACGAGCACACTTCGAATGGCTTGCCCCGTGTCAGGACAGTTGTTCTTCAACGTGCACTGATATTGAGTTCTATCACTTGCACTGTTACAATGGTTTATACTCGTATACACTGTCACTGTCATTAATACAAAGTAGCTGTGAGGATATTGAACACCAGTATAACATCGTCGCTAGCGCTAGAAGCTGACACTTTTCACCTTTACAGCGGAGCGACTTCTCGAGAGAGATAGGTCTAGAGGTCTGAACTGCTCGGATGCCAAACGTGGAATGTTCGATTTTCTGAAAAAATGTCTTTTTGTATTATCAAATAAATTTATTTACGTGACACAGAGGCTATGAGCAATTGGAGAACTGTCCTAAATTCACTACTACCTACCAACTTCAAAGACTTGAGAGAACAGTACCTTTATACCTCTACGTTTTACGCAAATGTTCAGCATGAATATTTGATTTGTAAGCTACATGAAGTATGTTCATGCATATTCATTAATGAATATTTGAAGCTTCGTTGATAAGCAAATGAATGCAGAAATCTTCTTACGCAAGTGCGTTGGCAGAAAGATGAAATATTTGCGACACTTTCCAGTCATTGGTTTTTCGAAAAATATTATTAATGTCGCATTATATATTATTAGTTGCAAATAAATGTATTTTTCTCTAGTAAACTCAGAGTGCAGAGCATATGTTTGATAATAGTAAATCATTTGTAATACATTCACAGTCATAAGAAAGCCTGTACAGAATAATGGAGGGTACGTCTACATATCGAACAGAAAATGTTTTCAGAATATTATTCTTATTTCATATTTAATAAACATACCAGACCTCCGAAAACATTCTGTAACGTCTGTCGGTTTTTTGCAATATATTTTGAATAAGAACATATTTTATATTAACAAAATAAAAATTGATAACATCTTTTAACATAAACACTTTGTATCTCTCCTGCCTAAATACGTGTCGCTGAAAATCATTAAAATCATCGGTTAGTTGGAAAACCAATATTTGCGACCACGCAGAGATATAAATAATAAAAGTCTAAATTAGTTGGCTTTCAAATTTCCATCAATACAAAGCCTTATGTTCTTCGAAAGAATTTGAGTTAATTGAAAACAATAATTTATCCAAGACTTGGCGTAGATTTTCTTATAGTTAATTTAAAATCTTATGAATTTTATTAAAATACATATTTGTTTGCAATCATCTTCTATTTCAAACATATATTTCTGACAATAATTAAATAATTTTTAATTAAAAATGCTCTAACAAAAGCTATCTACTTGAGGTAATAAGACTTTCTCTAGTTAATTCCCTGTATAATTGTTGGCAGTGTTCCGGAATCCTTTTTTTCGCGGGAAGTACTTTTGACGAATTTTCATCGAATCTCCGTTTTGTGATGCCAATGTGCCCCCGTCTCCAACATCCGTAACGTTGCGTAAGAAGCGGTAACAGCATTTGCATGTGCAAATAAATGTTTCATAATGTGGCGGCATAATCTCTTTGCGGAGGAAACTGCGGCTTGTCAGGCCGCAAGGCGGCGCGGTGCGGCGCGGCGCGGCGCGGCGCGGCGCGGCGCGGCGCGGCGCGGCGCGGGGACAGCGATACCGAGAACCGCTCTGCAAATGGACTGCGCGTGTGCCTATCATCACGCGGCACGCACGGCACGCACTGGGCTCGCACGCATCGCACCCCCCGCACCCCCGCGCTGCTAAGCGAGTACGCACTCGCACTGATCGATCGCGCGCCCACGCTCCGGCAGGGGCAGGCGGGGCGCATGTGCCCTCTGCACTTTTAGTCAACGTCAAGGCCACGATACGACGCGCGCCGACCCGGCTCAGCCCCTGTGTTGTGTTGTGAAAGAGGAAACTCCTTAATGCGCGTTGACAAGAAGTCCCATTAGAGTAGTGAATTTTCATTCCGGGAGGTGGCGGTATACCTCCCCTGAAATCCGGTGTCGACCTGCACGTTGGTTTGAGGGAGATTTCCCCTCCAATAATCTCCACCCAGCGGGGCACTGCCCTAGCCGGGACAAACTCTAAGCTTCCATGTAGAGTCGTGTAGTACATGTTAAGTATTAGTAGTAAGTGATGGGGAGAGAATAGGAGAAGGAAGAGGAAGGAATGATCGTGCGCGGTTCTTGGCCCTTTGTTGGGACACTGCTCCGACATTCGCCTCAAATTTATGGGGGAAACTACGAAAACTAATGATGGGAGCACACGGCCGCTAGAATCCTCCTCCTCAATCGATCTAGCTGTATAGCTAGTGTCGAAAATCCGCCATCGTCAGTACTCGAACCCTAGGACCTCCCGGTTGCAATCTCTGCAGAGACAGCTGCACTACACTCAGCCGGTGCCTATGGAATGTAAACCCTTAAAAATGTCTAGGCTAAGTGTTAAATGTTTATTAACGTTGGTAGCAAAATAATAAGCGGGTTTCAACATTAACTGGATAATAACAGCATCTACTATACGACACAAGAGCGTGGCCGCTATCCAAATATGGTAGCACTAGTAACAGTTCGAAATGAAGACGAGAATTGTAGTAATGTAGTGATATTCATTGTTTTGTGCTGTGATAAAATGAAGCTCACCGAAAAATGCATCGGAGAATAAAAGAGAGGTATTGCGCGTATTTCAGTACCACGCACGTAGGAGGGGACGAGGAAATTTCAAAATTGTGAGATGCGGGTGACTGGCGCTCGTCGACATGGACAGGTGACACGTGCGGAGAGTGAATGACTGCGCTCAGCGACAGAAGACATCCCAGAGGTACATGCAGTTTCTAAATCGTAGCAATGAATCTCTTGCAGACTCACTGGTCAGAATTGAGCCTTCTCACTGCTCGGAATCTGCAAGCCGTTCCGGGTTGTTGGATTGGAGGACATAAGAAGTCATATATGCTCCCGAATGGAAGCATTTATATGTTCGTCCCCTTCAATCTACCGCCGTCTAGTTGTCACTGTCGCAGGCGCGTTACATTCAATATTGTGATATCTATTATATTACGTTTGACCTTATTTATTAGAGTAATAGGTAGCAAATAAGTATAACATCTAATTCTGCAAAATTTTAATGCGCCATTTTTGACAAGTACATATTTAATTCAAATCGAGGTAGATCTGCAGGCAGAGAAAAAATAATTCCGTGGCATAATACTTGTGAGGCTTTTGTAATATATTTGCGTTATAATTTTTCAGTTATTCTAACTTTGTTGCATCCATTTTCTGCTGTTAAAGGTTGGTCCCTCCATATAGTTGAGTATTTTATCTGGTGTAATGAAGCCGAGCAGCGGTGCGGCTTATTGCTTTACTCTGTGACATTTCCTTGTTCGCTGTTACTATTCCCAACCTCAGAGAACATTTATGTCGTTTTGACATAAAAACGCGGTTGAAATCATGCTCCACACAGAGGCAAAGTTAAATGAAGTAGCTGAAGGCCGGAGACTCGCCACCAACCACAAAGTAAGTGCGATAGAAATTTAAATCAATGTGGCCCGAAAAGTATTTAGGTGTGAAACGCTGGACAGTACTGAGAATGCTCCTTATGCTTGGCGTGATATTGCGATAGTATTTATCGTTTGTTTCATAAGTTCCAAAGTATAAAAGGTTATAGCTTTACTGGATATTGTTCGGTCTCTGCTTTGAAAGTTAGGAATGTTTTGAGAAAATATCTGCAGAAGGAATGCGACTCGGTAGCTAAATTCATAAATTAGTAATAAGTACTAACAATATTTCTATTGTTTTGAAATTGATGTAGAAGAATCCTAACATAGAAACACTTACGCTTCTCTGCGTGAATTCACAAAGTGGAAATTATGAAAACCATACAAACAGCTACAAATGTTGCAAGTAATGTTGAAGGAAACATACTAGACCTGTGCAACGCGCAGTGAAATCGGGCCTTCACCTTGTTAAGTGTGCCCTGATTTTGCCACTAGGGGGGGTGATGGATTGAATGGAGTACATGAGGATACTTGTTTCAGATTGTTTGGAAGAAGTTGATGAAGGGAACTGAAATATTCTAATACCCGGCAGTATGCAACGCCAATGAACGACGAATAGTCATCGACGTGACAATAATAGACTGCTTAGCTTCTTGGTTAGTAGACCAACAGGAATACTGACACTGACCTACCCTTAACTGCTTCTATGATCTGTATCTGCTGCGCAGAATTACGAGATCCCATCTCGTTGGCCGTTTACTACCGCCATGTCAGGCACAACAGTCCCATGAACGCAGTCACTAGCATGCGGAATTGCAGACCAGTGCTTTCGAGCGAGTTTCGGCTAGAATGCATTGCAACTGCATGAAAAAAAACGAGCTGAGCGCTATGAACAATTTCTTGTACGATTCGAACACGCTGTTCAAAGTCGTGACTATACATTGTGTCAGAGTTGTATATTTAAGTGAGAATTTATTTTTCTGAATTGAAAAACGTACGTTTATTAATTTTAAAACTTGCACAATTTCTTAAGCGAAGGCAATACGCAATTATCATTAGAACCCGGAAGTTTGGCAAAACACCGATTTATTGTTATGATTTTAAGACTTTGGACAATAGGAATAACGTACTTTTAGAGCTGGAGATGTTTTAGAAGATAATCATATTGTCTTCTTTGTCTAACTTGGCCTCTGTTGCCTAGTTTTAGTACTTTGACTTACTTTACCTATTTCGACATTTTCGTTTTTCTCCTGGCGGTCATCCGTATCGTATATGAAAGCCTAGCAAGATAAAGGCTTTGTGCGTTTTGCATTTCTTTGCATGCGTAGACACTATATTAGACAAGAAGTACTGAACCATGAAAGCAACGAATTGTTAAAAATCACCGAGTCAAATCATGTTGATAACTCAAGGTTTTTGGATTTCTTTCACTGAAGCCCACATATTCCGCTTTGCCTTTGAAAATAGCCTCCAATCCCTATTGAGGACGCGGCTCCCGGCCATGAACATTCCCTTTCAACACTTTTTCATGACAACTGCAGAAACATGTTTAGCTCTGTTTTCGCGTGTTCAGGGATTGTCTTGTTCCAGAACTTGAAAGCCTTCCTTTTTATAAGTCTTGGATAATAGGTACAGAACCACATAAAACAATACATTTGGGTTGTCGATTATCCGCAGAGAGCATATTAGTACCTTTTTGTTGTCTACATTTCTTTTGGTACGATGTATTTGCTTAGATTCAACTAGTGGGTATTAATGCACTCCTATGAAGTTTACAGCACACTCTCTTTCTTCGTTCATGTCTCAATACACTGAACATGCTTCTGAAAAGTCGTTACATCATTGTTTCCAAGCATATTATTCATTTTCGTATAGTTTGTAATTTTAGTGCATAGTTTCAAAACAGGTTTATTATTCGTTAAAAACTCACTCTATCTAATGGAGAAGTTTGTTTTCGTTTGCAATTTATTGGTCATAGAAAACATGGTGCCATAAACCCAACTCATTCACAAACAAATTTTTGTAATCTCTAACCTTAATACGACGGATGTGTTCAACGAATATAACAAATTACCTTTATGAAATAATGTAGCAAATATTTTATTTTACAATGGATTACATACAACGCTACTCGCTCTTTATATAAAGTTTATGAATTAAAAAAGGCATTTATCAATTGTACAGACATTTATCAGGATATATTTTCCTATATCTTCAATTAAAATACTTAGAAATCTACTGATTTCATTGTGTCTGTCTAGATTGTGTCATTGAGGAAATCTTCATCCTATAGACATTTGTAATGAAGAGCTCTAACATTATCTCTTCCGAAATACGCTTTCTCGTGTTACCATTGGCAAACATCCTATGTTTTTAATTATTCCGTTTGTTTTTCGAGAAATACATTTTTTAATCGTAACTCCAGATTCTGTTATTACTCTGACAAAAAATCCATATATGCTGCAAAACACGTTTTTCGACTAAACAAATCCCTTAGCACCATCTAACAAGTTGATGCCAACTTGTCAGTCACTAATATTTTGTTTGTAATAATTCTAATCACTTTTAATAATTAAACATTCGGAAAGGAAAGCGCAATGTGGGTAAAATTATGGTAACGTGGAATTATACAGTGCTGCGTTCAACCGGGATATTAAGCTCTTTGCATTGCTGTTACATTAACGATAATGATTTCTCCCTCGTGAATACGGCTCTAGTTTAATCTCTTGTTTTATAAATGAATATATGCTGGTACGTGGCGCGCTCTTTCACGCTCATAAATATTTACAAGCCACATAACTGAGCGCGAAAAAATTTGAAACATCTTCATTAATAGTGTTATTCATATTCCAATATTCCGATATTTACAACGCGCGTTAAACTTGTTCAATGTCACGGAAAATAACGAATAAGTTAGAGGTTAGTACTGGGGCTTGCTCCTTTCATTGTCTCTTTGTGCGGCAGGTGGCTTCTTCCGTAAAGCATTTTACTTAATGAGAACTGGATGCTCTTGTCAGCAGATTAACATAGAAAGTAAATGACATAGAAGTATGACACATCACTTACGATTATAAAACGCGGTAATAACATTCATTGATTTCTTCAGTACAACAGTGGTAGAAGACGAGTTTCGGAAAATGCAATTTCGATCAATGAAAAGTTGTAGTCACATAGTTAGTACTATTTTGATAGGATACTAGCTGCTGCAATAAATAAAGAATGTACTGTAGTCGTAAACAAAACTTGGGTTAGAAGTGTTAAGAAATAGCAAAACAAAATTATGTGGGTGTTTAGGGATATATATTGAATACATTTTGTATTTAGAATGCAGAAAAGTACCGTGGAACAGATAAAATAAAAATGAATATCAATACAATTACTTATGCATTTCTCTCCTGAACAAGTAGTGCCTGAGCTTCTAAAAAGGAAAGCATAGCAAGCTAAAGCGACCTGTGAACAAAGAAATGACTGCAGTTGCTTTTATCATTGCGACGCGAATTCCGAACGAGCGCCAACCGTTCAAGAAGGAGAAACATTGTGCAGCTGCGTCAGCGGTTCGTTTATTTTTTCTTTAAACGTCTTTGACCAATGACCCAATGATTTTTATGATCACAGAAGCTTCGTCCAAAGAAGTGTCCAATTTTATATATGTGTTTTTGATTATTTCCATTTTTCCACTTTGTTTTTATTTTCCATTAAGTCAATTTTTGTTATTTGTCCAAGAATAGTTTGAACTATAATATTAAGTATATTTACTGAAATTGTATTAAATTGTGTTTATTGTCGTACTTCACTGTTGCAGTAAATATTTAAAACTGAACTTTAAATGTTCCATGAAGTGTTCTATCATATGAAGTCATAGAACGTCAGGAATATGGAAAATCGAAAATCACTTTTTAACATATTTTAAAATAAATTGCAATAAAATAGTAATTAGCTTAAGATATCGAGGTATGCTTACAGAACATCGGACCAAAATGACACATAACCTGTGACCAAAGCATCGCTGAACATGCAGAATACTTGACTTACAATTTTAATAAATAATTATTAACCATTAAACATTAAATAAACAGATGATCGTGAATAAAACGACTTTAGACTTCAGGAAACATGACTGTACGTCATTGTTAACGCCATGACGAGACGTCGTGGAGCCCAGCTTTCATTGAGGAAGACAGTTTTCCTTTCGCTGAACGCGACAGAGGCTAAGCGGATTTTCTGCGATCATCAGCGCCTCTGAAATCCCCTCGTTTTGTGACCCAAATTACCAGACTTACAATCATTCGCTTACTGAGCAGCAAAATGTGCAGCGTGAAATGTATGAATATGTATCTGCATTTATATTCATAGCCATGCAAAGCCACACTCATGGCACCCGGGTGGGCTATTGACCTATACTTCTTTATTTTTTCCTGTGCCTTTTATTATGCTATTAGTGCTGGATTAGTTATGCAATGAAAATGCATTAAACAGGAAAATATGAGATAAATGTATTCATTAACCGCTTTCTTTTCTAGTAGAGCTGTGTTACAGAAAAATTGTGACGTTTGTCTCTACCTTTTCTTCGTTATTTTTACTATAGATTTGCGTAATATTTAAACGATTAATCATTGATATAATTATGGTTTGAAGAATGCAAATGTTTTCCTGAAACGATCATAAAATACAACTTTCTTTGTTTATTTACCTCTGAAAGTTGCACTTTTTTTACTGCAATAAGAGTACAACTTTGTACCGACGTTTATACTACTCAGGTTTTTGTTTGGACTATTAAACAAACGTTTACTAACATGTTTTTCTGTGCCAATATTTATTGAAAAATGGTTGGTATTCAGTTAAAATATTTTTATATATGCACTAAATGTAAGAGTTTGATTTATTTGATTTAGTTTTTGTCAAAAAACATTGAAAACTGTATATGACGTATGGTAACAATTATAATCTGGGCACGGTTTCTTGATTTCCCTATCCCTCCCTATTACCATTTATACTTGAATGATAAATAAAAGTACCAACAAAGCTTTGTTAACCTCGTTTGAAAACTAGATTAGGGATTTGGAAAGATTTGAAAAGTAGCATAATATTTCATACATAAACACTTGTAAGAACATGGTGTAAACCTTATAAGAATCATTAGTAAACATTTAGTTAAAAACAAACTCATACTCATACTCATACTCATACTCATACTCATACTCATACTCATACTCATACTCATACTCATACTCATACTCATACTCATACTCATACTCATACTCATACTCATACTCATACTCATACTCATACTCATACTCATACTCATACTCATACTCATACTCATACTCATACTCATACTCATACTCATACTCATACTCATACTCATACTCATACTCATACTCATACTCATACTCATACTCATACTCATACTCATACTCATACTCATACTCAAAGTATTTATCTGGCCTAGTGAATCAACAGAATGTATTTGACACTTGAAAGTACAAGCAATGATGTTAATTTAATTAAATAAGGAGGAAATGAATGCAGGTAAAATATCAACGAGTTGATTGAACTGTAAATAAGAAAATATGCTAGGAATAAATATAACAAGTGAGCATCCATGGACAAATGAAATGGACTAAATTAGTATAAACATGGGTAAATATTTTGTTAAAGGCAAATAACGGATGGCACATAGTTAAGTCAAGGAGGTTATAAAGTTTTGACTAATAAATTGAGATTGACGTTCACAGACCTTTAATCATTGTTGCCATGTTCATTTATCTTCAGGTATCATTAGTTGTCTTGAAGAATGGAATCTTGTTACTGCGCATTTCATCTCCGCATTTTTAATGAACTAGTCTCACAAAAAGATTTTACCAGCCTAATTTAAAAACCTAAACTTTCCAGATAATTATCAGCGCAGAAATTAATGTTTTAATCTTCAGGTGTACCAAAAATAGCATTGAAGCATGCACTACATTTGCGTTAAGTAAATGCAGTTGAAAAAATTATACTGTGAAAAACTTCCTTTAGATGACGTGTCTGTAACCACGTGTCTGCAACCACTTAGATCCACGCGTCTGCAGCCTGAACTGTTCATCACTATAAATTAAGCACTGTAACGCAGTTTTAATTTATACTATAATGAGCCTCCATTCAATATTTATGAATTTTGAATACACTTCTTATTTTGATATATTAAAATATTCAATGGAAGTGCTATTGTCAAGTAATTTATGTGTGTGATAAGTTCACATCGGTTTGATGAGGACACGTTATAGAGTTTCAATTTCAGTCGTACTGTTATAAACAATATTAGTGTTTTATGTACATTATTAGTATAAAAAGGAATTGTGCATGCTAGTTCTGAAAGCATGTCATTGGATTCCAGAAATCAAGAATAATTCTGGTCTTTACAATAAAACAAACAGCTGACTCTACAGCAGATTTCCAAACGACGTAATACCCGACTTTCCGGGAATTTCCCTTGCTCCACTGCGACAAATTCGGGCCGGTCGACTCATCGCGATAATCACTTGCTCACGAGATTTGCTCATCTAAAACTTCCACTTCTTCTTCTCGCGGTGTAATCCTCATGGGTTTACGAGCTGACATTCGCAGTAATGCCGGACTTTTTCTTTATCACGGGAGGGCTATCGCCCAAGGCCAAGGACGGGAGTGGAGATACAATGAAGCGGAAGTCTCGCAAGCAGTCAATGGCACAGCGTTTTAACGTACTACACCGGCGTATTCGTGGAATCGGTCATGAAAAAGAAGATGGAAACAAACGAGCAAGTGGCGCCTTCTATTCGCATCCAAGCAGAGGCCTCGTCCGACCCAGCTACTTCGCCGCGATGGAAATTCCGCTTTCTTTGGGACTCAAACGTCAGACTTCGTGATGTTCGAAGCCTCAGACGCTGACTCACAACTAAGTACTACTTAAATTTATTTTTCGTAATACTGTTCTGTCACATCGACCTATTGCATCCAGTTAGAGGAATGAAAAGCCATTTTAAACGGCTGATGTCCATTACGATTTTTACAATTCGCCGTCCGTTAAGAACGATGAGTTGTAGCTAAAAATTGCCGATGAGTACTCCTTTTCCAAAAAAGGTATTTCTTAGTTACATTATTTTTTCATACAATACTGAGCGATACACACTCGATATTACGAATAACGGATTTGGTTTCCTCGGCTAATATTTCGGTTTCCAAATTTTATCGGCGTCAATTAGCAGCTGTTCATCGACCTAATAAACTACCAGGGAAATATTTTATATCCTTAATTCCGAAATATTCTATCAACAGTGCTATTATATGCAATATCTGTTGAATGAAAAAACCGCTCAGCATCTGCAAAATAAAGTTGATTCAAATGAAAAACCTTCTTAAATAATATTGTATACACGTTATTTAAATCCCTTATTCAAAACAGATGGTTTAAATTTGGTTATCCCTATTTCGGGAGAAGCGTGCTACCTTAAGAGCGGCGTGCTCGCTTGCCAGATTTCCCGGCCGTGACCGTGCTCTACTTGAAGTGAAGTGTGCGTGTTGCGGGCGGGCTTTGACATGGGGCGTGCAATAATTTAAACGCGAGGGCCGGCGGGAAGGGTTGGGGTATGGCCGCCGACTGCACGAGGGGCCAACGCAGAGGCTTCAGGACACCCACACGCACATCACACATTTCCTCTCTCTACAACAACTTTATTGTGACGTACGTAACAGATAAAAATAGTGGTATGTTTAAATCGGATAATGAGAATTATCTCGATTTAATTGGAGGGTTTTTTACAAGAATCTAACTAGTTCAAATTCGATATTTTTTAGGAGGCACCAAAAACTTCATTGCGTGGACATGCGTAGTAATGAATTTATGCTTTTCCACGTCTTATATCTTTCAATGTGTTTGGCCCTTGCCAAAAAGAAATGTCCCAGCAGATAGCGCCAATTACAAAAAATATCTTGAGGAAATATATCAAAATATAGAATTTTGGACTTGTTTGGTTCTTTTAAGAAATTCTTCAATTTTTTCTTGTAAGTTTCTATTGGTACAGGTATCTGTATTTGTATACACCCCCTACGTAATTTTTCATGACAAACAACTTGATTTCCAGTAATACTTAACGTTTTGCGAGAGTGAAAAGTTACAAACGACTTCATTTCTCCAACGCAGCGGCCCCTTTCACGTGATTCGTGTTGAATTGAAATGCTTACTCTTTCGGATGAATGCATCTCTTTCCTCGAAGTGCAAGTTGCTGCCCCTGGAGGTGCGTCGTTTGCTCTCTTGTAACGAACAGGTCCATTTCGCTGCACATTTGGGCCAGTGCGCGGGCGGGCGGGCGGGCGGGCGGGCGTCGGACGCGCTGCCCTGCGCCTGTCAGCGCCCCATAAATAATAGCGCGAATCTCAAGGAGCCCCGCCACGCCCCCGCCCCGCGCTCGGCCGCCGTGTTTAATTTCTCTGATGACGTCACAAACAAACACTACCCGCCACGAATGCGCGTCTGGGCTGTGTCGCTACCTGCTCGCATTAGAAGGATCCGTTCACCGGCCCTGGGATTCGTTCAAGCGCCTCGTCGCAGGGGCCACGCGGGCCGCAAGCCTTCTTCCCAGTGCGCGTACAGGCGGCTCACAATCGCCCATGGAAGCCTAATTTCCTACTTGCGCTCTTTCTGTGTGGGATTGTACTGCTTATTATGAAGTATTGAAGAAACAATCAACAATATTGCTGGCGATCATGATATTGTTATGTAGTGTATAATTACATACAATATTAAACAAAAATTAAAATGACACATATGCATATATTGAATTCATACTCGTCTCATTGACACCGTATGTTGTTCCCCCTTCGTAGTCAGAAATAAAGGTTTATTTAGATAAATGAGGTAGCTAAAATGAATAGTTTGCCAACGCCTCCAAGACGTTTCCACTCATTTTTTTCTTTACCCCTATTAACATTTGAGCCCAACCTCGAAACCCAGATTTGAAACTGAACATCGTAAAGAATCTTGTAAGTCGCAAGTAAGTCTTAATCAGTAAATATAGTTGTTCTAATTTTTGAATAAGTGTTTCCACGTTCTTACACACAGTTTAACAATTTTCTAATATTTGTGAATAAAATTGATTCATCTTTCATCTCCATCATCTACTACAAGGGCACTTCATCAACGTAAGACTCTATATAAACGCTTCTGGAGTCCCAGAAGCCACACTACGCATACGTGAGTTTTATAAAACTCCAAAACAGTTGTCAAAAGGACGCGTGTGTATCGGGTCTTACGCTTCAGACCCGCCAGACCTTAACCCCTAGATGAAGTGATACCACCCGCGTTACGTCTATTCGCCCTTGCCAAAGGCGCGGGCATGTACTAATGGAACAGAGGCAAGAATTTTAAATATAGGCTTTTGTCTGTTAGTTATTCTAATAGATCATTCAATATTTTCATTACAATATTTACTAAAATATCTCTTTACAGAGTACGGGTTTTATAATGCTGTAAGTGTTGGGGTAGAAACAGTCTCGGCAAGCGGGAGTGGCGCGTACAGGACACGTCGCGAACTGTTGGAGAAACGCGTGTTGTTTCGTCGTAAGATTTCTTATTTAAAATGGAAAAGAAAATTAATTCAGAAGGCAACTCAGTGGATGAATGCAATGTGTTTAGTGGGACATGAGCAAAGGGAGTGAGATATGAGTTAATGTAAAACAATATTCTTCTTACTTGATAAATCCATCGCTCGTTCTGTTTCTTCCCACATATTGATAATAACACCTGTATTAAATCATGGGTGCTTTGAATGCGATGTCGAGATAGTACTTCATTTATCTGCAGTTCCCCCATTCAAGGTGCTAGGTGGCTATGGCTGTGGTGTGAAAGAAACAAATGCGTTTGTTTCAATTCTCGCTGTTTCGCTTGCTGAATGCTAATGCCCATTGTTGTATATAATTTTGTTTTCTGTGCGTTGCGACATGTCCTGTTTTTTTTCTGCCCTTAGATATATTTTCCTCTCAGCTATCTGACGTTGATTCTGGTGCAGTTATTATCTCATATAGAAGTACTGCTAGTAATCACGATTGAAAAAAGTATCAACAGTAACGTGTGTACATAAACCCATCACTGAACTTGAAAAGGGTGATTTACTCTGAAACTGACGTAGGATTTGAAACGCAAGTGCTGGCGTATGCCGCATCTTAGAGGAACCAAATTGAAGCGGCCGCTGTAGAACAAGGCAATTCATCTCGTGTAACAGCGTTAGTGGCAGATTGGATCCTCATTATAATGGGAGGAGACGCATCCCTTGATTAGAGGAAACAGGGGTTTTGCCAATGAGGGCGCACAGAAGACGGAGGGGAAATCTTTGCTGCAAGTAGAAACTAATGACGTTCTTGCTGACACTAAAAAAATTTTCTTTTATGTTAATCTTTGTTTGAGACTAAAACGGTTGTGGCAAAGAATTGCACACGACTACTCACACCAAGTAAGATTCAATTTCCAGGTATGTATATAGAAATTAATCCCAAATGAGTTTTTATGTAAAATTACTAAGATTTCTTAACAGTAGCTTTTTAGTCTCAGTATTTGATTGTAATGGTCTTCGACTATCAATTCCCATACGTAAGGATCGCGTTATACGCACTACCAATACCTCGCAACGCATGTTTGGCTATGTAGAACAGGTTTATAGGACCATTCCCTATTTAAGTATTTTTAAAACCACACGTTACCTGCTGTCGGTGAATTGTTCTATTATTTGCAATAATCCAAAACCGTAATTAAAAAGTCTCATTACTTCTTTTAAATACCGAAATTGAAGAAATGTAAATTAAGTCACATCTTATGCCCTTAATAAACGTGATTATACTGCAAAGACAAGCCGGGCTTGGGTTTCATTGAACACATATTTATTTCCCTTTTCCTGTTTGTAATGTAAGAGAGAGTTTATAACAGAAGCCTATATACAGAAGTGGGCGGTGGAGAGCTTCACCTACTGAGTATGTACAAGGCGCGCGCGCGCTGTCAGCGGCGACAGGTGAGCGCGCGCCCCACGCGGCTTAGCCACAGGCGCACGCGGCGGCCCAGCGGCGGCGGGCGGGGGTCGTGGCCGGGAGCGGCGGCGGCGGCGGCGGGGGCGGGGGCAGCCGCAGCGGGCGCGGGGGTGGGGGCGGGGGCTGCCGCGGGGGCCGACGGCGGGCGGGCGCGAGGCGAGGGCGGCGGCGCCATCGTCTGCGTCGACGCTTCGTGCAGGCTCTTGGTGGGCAGCAGGTCGTCGGGCGCGGCGGCCCGAGGCGGGGGCAGCGCGGCGGCGGCGGCGGCCACGGCGGCGGCCAGCGCGCTGGGGATGGCGAGCGCCGCGGCAGCCGCCGCCTCCAGCGCGTGCGTCGCCAGCATCACCTCGCTGCCTCCCGCGAAGCTCCAGTCGCTCGACGAGCCCGACGAAGCGCTGGACGCCGTGGCCGCGGCGGCGGCGGCGGCGGGTGCCACGTGCGGGCGCGGGTGGGAGCGGGCGCGGGCGCGCGCGGACGGGGGCGACGCCGTCACGCCCAGCAGCGCCGGCGGCAGCGCCAGCGGCAGCAGCGGCAGCGACTGGCCCGGGGGCGGCAGGCGCGCGGCCGCCTCCTGCGCCGCACGTGCAAATCGCGCACAGGTTCAACATTGCGCTTCATTTACCAAAGCTAAACTGTCGACAGGCAAGAGCAATAAAATGTTTGGTCTCCGCCTGTACGAATACTGGCCGGTACACCCAATGCGAATTTCGGCGTTCGCTGGCTTGTGTATAAATAAATGTTTGGTCGCAGGTTTATTTTAATCTCGTCGCTGACCGGATTGAACCTGTGCGTTTGTGATCCCGTAACTGCACTTTGTCCGATGTCGGTTCAGCGCAAGTCCCAGTGAAGTTCGAGGCCCACGCAGGTCAATATTGTGACGGGAGAGATTAACAGAGACGGACGGAAATCATTTTACCATAAAACATTCTCCATAATGTTCGTTATATCGTGATCAAGTCGAGTTTTAGTATACATTATTTATAGAAAATTAAAAAAAATATGTGTCAGATAATGTATTATCGCCAGTAATTAAATATTAGTATCTCAATCGCTAAATTTTCACGTTTTCTTGGTAATTCAGTCATTTATATTTAGTGTCTTCTTGTGTAATTGAATGGGTAATAAAGTTGTTTTGTGTTTTTGGCATCAGTTTCATTCTTTCCCAATTTAATATTGACAATGACATAATATTGACGTAATATTGACAATATAGTTTTTTTAATTATTTTAAAATATTTTGTTTCATGGGAAGAGTTTATAGTCGAAAGAACATGACATTTTGGGAAAATGGAAAGAACACAAAAACTGAAGCATATCGTTCGAATGATAGACTTTACACACTTCATTCACTGTACGTAACAGGTGGAACGTGATTTCCTGCGATATAAAGGAGAGAAAAGTGTTGAGTAATAGAAAGTGTGTATGCTATTGAAACAACTTCAATTAAATATTTAAAGGTACATACAAATACTGCTGAGTGCGTTCAAAGTGAAAATAAATTTAAATGACTTCTTCTGAAAAGTCTTCTGGCGAATTATGAATAAATAATAAATAAATGTTCATGAAACACTCGCAAATAAATACATGAAATTCTACGAAAATGTAAGTTCAAACATGAAATTCCTAGGCTTGGAACGCCATAGTGAAATAAGCCTAATCTGCAGCAAGATGCTCTCCAAGTTCAGAAATGCCTTTCACCGGCTATACTTTACAGTATAATCTTTCTATATTCAAAATACAGGAATTATTAAAAGATTTTTCCCATTGAGTAATTTAATAAATTATTTACCGTAATTCATTGGGAGTGAGAACACTACTCTCACAAAGAATTTCACAAGGTTAGTCAGTAGATAATTTGACTGAGAAGTTTTTGATAGTATGCTTTTCCATTTCCTTCCTTGTAGTTTCATTTGATAGCGAATTATCGCGGCTCATTTACGTTTTAAATTCACTCCTCACAAATTAGTTTGTGCATTGCAAGATAAACTGCGCAGTTCGTACGGTTGGTTATGGACTAGAGGAAGTGCTAAGCGAAACGCTTTGGAACTAGTAACCCGTTTCTTTTCATTATTTCACAATCTGACATTACTTTAAAAATAGTTTGGCGGTGCGACTGATTTTTTAAGTGCTACTCTTTCTGTGTTTTGAGCACATTGAATCTGTTCATCTCTTTAATTTTTCTCTTCGGTTTGTCTCCATTCGACACGTTGCTGTGAATGGCTTTTTCCAAGAATATGGTGCGGTTGCTTCACATCCTTTAAATAGTTGAGTTTCATTTTAAAAGCCCCTCCTGGCTATTTTAATGTGTTTCTTTATCTGTGTTCAAAGTATCTTTAATTTCTGGTTATAATCAGTTTGATACTTTTCGCCTTCTACTTTGCTTTTGTAATTTGCTTGAAATCGCCGTGAAGAAAAGTGACGAGCAAGCGTTAATCGTTGTCGCAGTCGCTATTGAAGTTGGCGTTGGAGCTTACATCATGAACGGTCTTCTCAAAATGCCATTAGTTTGCGTATTTCTCAATTTAATATTGCTCTCTTATTCTGTTGAAGTGTTTTATTCAAATGACTTTCCTTGCGGATTGTTTCTCAAAATAAAATTTTGATGAATTACACTGTTATTTATTCTAGAATTGATGGAAGGAAATGAAGTTTAAAGGAATATAAGATCCTAACAAATTGAATATATCAAAATATTAATTTTTTCAGAAAATGGAAGAAAATATCCATCACATCTACTTTTTAGTGTAACACCGTATCATTTTATATTTAGATAGTTGTTATATTCTCCAAAATATTTCGCTTTTCACTTCCCAATGATTTGAAAAAAATAATTGTTTTCTTCATGTGTACGTTTCGCGAAAAAAGTAATTCACAATAATTATTTACCGTTTTAAGTTATAACGCATAATGTTTATAAATTTTATTTACATGTTTTGTGGCACAACAGCACACACAAAACCCACAAAAACAAATTTTAACATTAAACAGTTTTAAATCTAAACATTACGAACTTGTCACTGGTCACACTTATTGATGAACTCGTCATTGTCTAACTGGACATTCTCTTCTTTATAGAGGCTTGCTTTTTGAGGACTTATTTGTGTGAAAATACTGTCTTTATAAAAGGCTCAATTTGCAGCATCACATCAGAATGGCAAAATATTGCAGAGGTCATTTTTCTTTTGTATGCTGAATTAACGAATTTGTATGGCGTAGTACATTAAGTTCGAAAGTATTTTTAAGGATGTCTTATCCCTATTAATATGAGTTCTACATACTTCAAGGAAATTGCTTTTTAGTTTTTAATCATTCTGTGCCACTTATTTTCTCTTCCTTCTTTTCCTTTATCTTTCTTTTCGTTACCCATTCCTCTTGGGAATTAATTTTTTCTTCGCCTTGATAATTCATTTTACAACAAAGTACAATTTCTACAGCACATCAATCCATTAAAAATGTTGAGAAACAATGATCTTTATCTATATATTTAAAAAAACAGCTTGACATGGGACACGTACGATTGTTTCTAGAAACAACTTTTGGCACTAATCCGCATTGTGTACAAATGCAAGATTTTCGCACATGAATTTGAATGTGACAATGTCAATTTTTATTGTAACATGCTATGTTAGTAGGTATATTCCGAATAGGAGGAAAATAATTTTTATTCATATTTCATGCGAATTTTAGTTCATCTTTGTTTCTTTTCTATCGACATTTTAATATATCTTACAAGTGCTGACAGTTGGCGTTGGCATTATGTGCGATGTACGAAAAAAATTCAGTACAAGTTGCTCCGTTACTAATTTACCGAAATTACTAGTTTCACGCACAAGTGGCCTTTGAATTTTTGGTACAACTATTATTTTTTTAGGTTATTTTTTATTATTTTATGATATTTTTGTTGTATTACTAGTGGTAAGAAATCATGCTCACCTTGACTGTTTTGTTGTAAATTATGGATAAATAATTCACTATGTATGTATTGGTAATATGTTAATATCATCGTAACATAATATTTATCGAACTATGTACCACAATAATAAGTAAGATCTTTTAACCACCTATGTATGTAAAGCAGCCAGCAAGTGGAGTTCTCATTCCAAAAACGTTGTGTGATCCACACAAGTAAAATTGGAGTGTCTATTTTGATGGGTCAAACGAATATAAATAAGAGAAACAGAGGGCCAAACGAATATAAATAAAAATGTTATGAAAATGTGTGCAATGTCAACAATGGGATCCGCAGTAGACGAATGGTAAATACATAGGGAACAAGAGATTAAGGAAACTGGCGAAGAAAAAATAGACGAGCAAAATAGAGTAAATTATTTTAATAATAAACTTATAATAGACACGTGAGGTATTTCCGTAGAATTATAAAAATCATAAGAATATGGGGAAATATGGGGATATGAAAGAGTAAACAGTATATGGCCCCGAGGGGCAAGTATCCAATCAGAAGAGAGGTAGATATTAGAGGTAGGAGAAAATCGGAGCAGAAGTACGAAGAAGAAACGAGATGGGACTAATACTGCGCTTTGGAAGTAAAGAAGCGAGGGGCGCGGTTTATGAACTGCCGGGACCAGAATCGCTTCAACTGTGGCGTTGCTCTGATGGGCTTGTAAGCTATCGAACTGTAGTGGTGATCGAATGTGCCAATATGTATGATGTAATAGTCATCGCTTAATACCGACGATGCGTTGAAATACAAAGCTGATGACCGGGGAGTACCTCCTAAAATCGTCATCCAAGAGCGCAAAGCTCTTGAGATGACGATCAACAAAACCAGGGAGGTGATAAAGAGACAATAATAATAGTAATATTTGTAGGAACTCCAAGTTTTGTGAAAGGGATTAAGTGATTCAAATTACTATATTAAGGTTAAGTGGTCAAGTGTGTACGGGGAAATTAGAAAGAGTTTGTGTGTGTGTGTGTGTCTATAAATAATGGTATAAATGGTAGATGGTGATTGATAAAGGTTTTCGGGTGTTGTTATGGTTTTTTAGTATTGTTATAAACATGTTATGCGTATGATTTGTTTTGAAGTCAACAAGAAGCTCATTTTTGTTTGATTTCAAGGATGGATCTTTTAATTTCATAATGCTAGATAGAATTCTTAGATTTCATGTAAATGATAAAATAAATATTCTTTACATAAAATTTGCCGCCGCCATTCCAATCAGTCGGCTCTGTCGGCCCATAAATAAATTTTCTCCGCGGCGGATAAATAGGCTTGACTAACGAATAAGGTTTTATTAAATTAAGTAAATAAAATAAATATTTTGAAATATAATATATTAGTTGTTTATAAAATTTAAAACGCTTCGTTCGGAAAAGAAGATAATCCGTCAGAGAGGCATGCGCAACGTGAGGCTGATATATTGAGTAAAAAATTTTTTTATTACATATTACATGTTTATAGAAATAAAGAACTCAGTTTACGAGGAATAATTCGCTTGATTATCTGTGATTTGAAAATAACTCTTTATGTTCCAATTTGTTTATTTAAAGATGTAAAAAGCGATTCAACTGATTTATTTATTTTCAGTTGGAGCCTGTGTTAAGAATAATTACTTCAATTACAGAGCATTCTCATATTTTTTTGATTAATTTGTTTTACTAAATTACTTATATTTTTATAAAAATAGATAGTAAAATTTTGTTTACTTTAACGAATATATTTTTTATTTAATTTTTGTTAATTTTAATATTTCGTCCGGCTGATGAAAACAGTTTTTTTCTAATCTGGTCCGGCGGCAAAATCTGCTGGCCACACCCGGCCTAACACCTAACTTCCACGCGAGACCACAAAGATCTTTACCGTGGCTCTCACACTACGACACGTAAGACTCTATATGAACGCTTCTGGAGTCCCAGAAGCCACACTACGCATACGCGCGGTTTATACCGTTTTATACCGAAGAAGAAGTGGACGTTTTAGATGAGCGAATCTCGTGAGCAAGTGATTATCTCGATGAGGCGACTGGCCCGAATTTGTCGCAGTGGAGCAAGCGAAATTCCCGGAATAAAACGCGTAGCCCGTGCGCCCCTGCGTGGCGTGCGCGTGTGCTCACCGGCTGCCGCTCGTCCACCGTGCTGGAGACGGAGGCGGTGTGCGGGCGGTAGTAGAGCAGCACGAGGTGGCTGTCGACGGGGCTCGCGCGGCCGTCGGCGGGGCCGTTGGCGTCGGCGGGGGCGGCCGCGTCTGCGCCCGCGCCCGCCTCGTCGTCGTCCTCGAAGTCGTCTTCGGCGTCCCCGTCTTCGGCGTCGCGGAAGTCGCTCTCGTCCTCGTCGTCCTCGTCGTCCTCGGCGGGGCTGCTGACGCTCGTGCACGACACCTGCGGGACGCCGTTGATGGATTGTTTCTGGACCCGCCGACTAGCTTAGTCTTTGGTAACGCAAGAACAGTGCCTGTAATATCCCGGGAGGTACCTTCTGCGCTCAAACGTGAAATCCGGCATCAACCTATAAGTCGGTTTGCGGGAGATTTCCCTCCAGGTATGTCTTCCAGCGGCCGAGGGAAGTTCTAAGCTGGTAAACAAAAATAATTAATGTTGTCTCTTGTATAGTCCTGTTTCAGTATTTTTTCTACTGTAGGCACAAGTGGGGAACATACACAGTTTCTGACGAGCCCACCTTCCTAATCCAAATGCACAATTTCTTTTACAAAAATATATCTCATAATATACGAAACATATCTGCAAGCGAGAAGTTTTAAATTTTCTGTTACGTGACTCCTTCTAGAGCAAAATAACTTCTAGAGCGTTGTCTGATGCAGCATGACTACCAAAGTTCGGTAGAATCAGTCGGCCGTTCGCGCGCTCACGTTTGTATGGTCGAACACGGATCTATTCTGACCGAATCCTTCGGTGCCGTGGAGGCTACGTACTCTCGGTCCGAAGACTCGCTTTCGAGTGCGCCTCGAATTACGCTGGCACAACCATAAAGGAGCGAGGTGGTGCCGGCCGGACGTTTCGCCGCGAAGGAGCCCCAGCGGAAGGAATGGTCCTCTTGGCAAGTCACCTCGGTCACGGACAGTCACCTATCGTAGGCGAGCTTGGCGAGTCAGTCCGGAAATTAACGAGAAGATCCTGAAACTGATCTACGAAGGCGAAGAGTAGAACCTCCGCTAGATGATGAACGTTGATGTGGTTGTAGGAGCGCTGGACGTTACTGACGTTACCGCAGCCTCAACCATCTAAACTCGATAGTGTGTTATACTTGAAGCGGAGACACTTTTACGAGAAAGAAAACGACAGAAACGGTGGTTGTGCACTTGCTGATATTTATTCACAAACGTATGTTCCTTATTACCACCTTATTTTTCGTTAAAAGATGCTCATTTGAAGTAAGAAATGGGAATTGCCGTTAAAACTTTCACATTCCATCCCTGAGGAATGCAGTGGTGTGGTAATATCTACCCCCAAAGTATTACCTTTGTATTACCAAGAATTTTTTTCTTACGACAGGTATTTCACAAGATTTTTGAATTTCTCTGGTAATATGGTTGTGTATCAGTGTAAAACGGATATTTACGGTATTTAATATACTATGAAATTTACCTCATATTTGGACTTTTTTGTTACCAAAATAATAGTCGGTATTACTTTGGACTTTTAAATAATATTTTTCGTCTAACGAACGCAAAAAAGTTTCGAAGACAGATGAGCAAATACCGCATGGAAGTCATTCTGACGCCAGCGTGATGCTAGCGCTCCATTGCCAAGGCTGTAGCCAGTGTTGCGGCGTCGCGCAACGAACGGCTGTTAATGTTGCCTGCAGATAGCAGCGCTTTTCCTTCGCAGATGACGTTCGCATCGGCCATTGTGTTGGCGCGAGGCGGCGCGGTCGTTGGCAACGGGAAGCGCGGCCGGCCGCTGCGGAAACGGGGCTGGGCGCCCGCCCCCGGGCGGCGCGGCGCGGAGGCGCGCTTCGCCCCTTTACAGCGCCGTTCGCCCGGGGCGATGGCGGCGGACAAAACGCGCGCGACAACGGCTTCCCGTCAAATCACCGGCCGTTCTACTCGTTTGTATGGAGTCGATAAGTGCGCCACGCTAAAGCGTTTTGCAAAGCTCACAGAGAGGTGTTTTTATTTCCAAATCATGTACTAACAACTGTACCTTGAGTTCTTTTCGCTGTCACGTACGTTTAACGTAATTGCTACAAATCATTTTCAGTAAACAGCAATTTTTTTAGGAGATTAATCACGTTAATAATATTAAAGAAAGTAATTGTTCGTGAAAATTTGGCCATAAACCGGAGCACATTCTCACTTCGAATACCGTAGTGTAGTTCACTCCAATTCTGAGACGACGATACGGTACCACGCCGGAACAGGGTTGATGCGTCCCAGCACGACGCCTATGTTTCAACAATTCTCCGATTACTGTACTTACATATGTGAGAAATTAATACTGACAATGTGCTTGGCCAACCGCAAAAATACTCTGTAAATAACACGTGTTTATAATTTTGATTCTCTGGCTTCGACCAGTGCAGCGTGCACCTCTTATCAGTAGACAACAGCGAATGTATGGGGACGGAACACTCAAACTCTTCTTAATATTCTTGCTCTTTTATGACGGATATTCCAGCACATCACCACTCTCCAAAAAAAGTATCAAGACCAGAAACTACAACTGCTCTGACAAATCTAGAATTCAACCTTTTCAAATACAGACGCCTCCTATTAGGTGTAGATCAAATGGTAATGTCAATTGTCCAAAACGGCAACATTCAAACGAAAAAACAGAATGACTTTTTCCCAAAATAAGATAAAAAAATATCGTTTAACCGAATTTTCACCTCACAAAGGCCAGTCGTAAAACGCCAACTTACTGAAAATGAAAACATTCCCTCCGATTGAGCAGTTAGTGACTTTTTCATTGTGCAGGTGGTCCATCCTAGTCACAAATCAGCAAATATCCTCGAAACTGTTTGAGGTGTCATGTTGCTGCGTTTAAGTTGTTGCGTTAAGTTGTTGCGTTAAGTTGTTGCGTTAAGTTGTTGCGTTAAGTTGTTGCGTTAAGTTGTTGCGTTAAGTTGTTGCGTTAAGTTGTTGCGTTAAGTTGTTGCGTTAAGTTGTTGCGTTAAGTTGTTGCGTTAAGTTGTTGCGTTAAGTTGTTGCGTTAAGTTGTTGCGTTAAGTTGTTGCGTTAAGTTGTTGCGTTAAGTTGTTGCGTTAAGTTGTTGCGTTAAGTTGTTGTAGATTTTGGGGCGAGGTAATATTTCGTTTTCTTATTTTAACATTTGTAATTTTGGACTTATTGGCACAATATGAATTTTTGAATTGAAGTAAAAATATTTCAGCATTATTATGAAAGTCTCGAAGTGAGAAAGTCAAAGAAATACACATTGTTAGATTTTGAAAAAAAGGATAAAAAAATTGTATTCAGTTTCTTGGCGAGACACCTGTTCTACTTTTTATAACAGTTTTCGTGCAGACGGAGAGAGAAAACTGCCCTTTTCTGTCCTTCCTTTCTCTATAGATAAATCGAAATGAACTTTTTACTTTTAATTTAATTTTTTTAGTTATATTGATTTCTTACATTCACGTTCAAATTTACAAATGTTTATCTTCTTCAGTATTGAAGAAGCACACTAATATCTTCGAAACGGTTTGAGATACCGTATTAGAAAGCGGTGTCTCCAAGTTGTACAAGCAGGGTAAAATAACACAACTCATTTTCTAATTTGTAAAATTGATAATTGTGGATTTTTTTTAAATGAAAGTACATATCTTTTCACCCGGATTTTCGAGTTCTCAAAGAGAGGAATACATGTAAATATTATTAATAATTTTAAAGACACAATTATTTTCTAAGCTAACTCGTGCTGGGCATAGAAGAATGCGTTCATTAGAATTTTTCATTTTTGGAGAAAATTGCGTCTGAGTTTGCGTGTTATAATAAATGGTAGTTTGATTTTTCTACCTTTTCGCGTGCGACTTCGCTTTCGCGAGTGAACAGTGCACACGGCTGAGCATGCGTTGAATGCTTCCGAATTTGAGCTGGCCGAAACAGCGCTCGTGGAAATCGTGATTCATTAACATTATTTATGAAACTAAAATTAATATAATTTGTTATATACGTATCATGACAATTGACTGTGGAAAACAAGTGACAAACCTCGTGTTTTTGAAATTTTAATGGCAAGCTAGATATAGATCTTGATAGGATAGTGAATTCTTGCACTATCGTTAAATTAATTTCAGTAGAAAATTAATCACGACTTATGAAATGAAGAGGAACCTAAGAATGCATAAACTTTATAATTAGTATTGTAGAATCAAATTCCAAATTTACATTTTAATACTCATGTGTGACCCTATGAAAAGTGTAAATTTGATCGCTTTCAGCTTATCGTAATTGATTGCACAATACGTATGTTTGTGGTAAATGAACACGTTTTATTATCTTGCTAATTGAGTTAATAAACAATTAATTTGTTGTTCTTCAAATCAATGTATATAAAGAGATAAACACAGCGAATTAGGAGGTAAATGAAATATGCAAATAAATCAATACAATTAATTGTAGTTATATTGAAAATACGAAGTTTATGTTGATATTTTTCTCGAGAGAAGAGCCCTAAGAAGCCACCGAAAAAGATTATCTTACCGTTTGCCTGAAAATTAGGGCTTCGGAGAAAATGTAAAAACATTTTCTTCCAGTTTCTTTCCGAATATTAATAATATGGTAAAAGCTCCAGGCCCAATTGTCCCAGGTGAAAACAATTTCGTTGTTTTTCCAACTCGTCTTTTTTGGTGTGCTTATTTTATCAAAATAAAGCAATGAACGTTTTATTCCCGTTGAATGCTCTCATTTGCCCTTACTTAAAGTATCATCAGTATGTACCCATCAATGTATTTATTTTTGAAAATGTATAATTTTTCAGTCCATTTTTTGTCCCTACGTTGGTGTAATGTTTTGAACCACTACATTGCGAACATGAAAGTAAACGTCCTATACTTTCACACCGTTGGCTCACGCGATTTTTCACGGTGAACGCGACGTTCAGCTCTTTAGACGTCGCTGTGATTTATCTTTCTGCTAACCGCCTTGCAAGCATATTTTTCGTAAAAGCATGGTGACGGAGCATGTCAAAAGTAACACTTTTCTTTCAAAAACCGACATTTTTCGGTCTTCTGTCCTCTTTTAGCAAGGGATTCCCAAACTATCGATTTCGTGTACGTAACCACTACAGTAAAGCCTTTCTTGTGCGACGCTTCTTGGGAAGGAACTGAGAGATATTTACTAGGAGCTTAAGCAAGGATCGAGATGCGGATACGTACCAATTCCTTCCTTTTTTTACCCAAAGGGTAAAAAAACTATCCAAGTAGTTGCAAGAAGACACAGTAGTTCACAATATTTTTTTCAAAAAACCAAATATTTTCTTATTTTTTCTGGAATAGAGCTTAGAACGCTGATTAAAATAGTATAGGTCCCGTTTTCGTTGAAGTCTCAGAGTTTTCAAACACTGGAAAAATTACAAATATCGCAAGAAAGTAGGTACTGTTGTAGTATCACTAGTTGTTTTTCACATCCATCCAGAGGTTTATAAGAAATGTCTCTAAAAATTGTGTTTTTAAAATCTAAAACACGTTTGGGTAACGATGCTTACAGATGTGATCAATAAGCTTATTGATTCCTCTAGACTAGACAAAATGACTGGCACGATATTTAACCGAATGCATATAGAAAATTATCCTGGATATGTTCTAGAAAATGCATGTTTCAAGGGGGGATCAAAGCTTCTACATTGGTAAAACTCTGTGATAATTTATGCTGCCTTTCCATCCTTAGGACTTGATTAATAAGGTTGACAATATTTAAATCCAATAATGAAGTAAAACAATTTTTTAAGAAAGTGCTTCTGTCGATAATTTTTCCTGTAACTGCCGAGTATCTTTACACGAGAGTAGATGTGAGATTTTAAAATGTATTTTCATTATGAACTTTTATAACACTCTACAGGGTGCTGCATTCCTCGTTGCATATACAGGACCCTGTGATAGAGTACATTAAGTTATTCATGTGTGGAAAAGAAATGAGTGAGAACGCTACTCATATTTTTGAGGAAAAAAAAACGTTTTTTGTCATCGGTCATATTTTGCATGAAGGTAGCCCAAATATTACATTGAATATTGTTTCCTGATGCTATTATTATTTACTTATTTAATAAATATGAAAAGAGATAGAAAAACTGTTATTTAAGTGTTATTTAGGATAATTTATTATTTACGTATACAGCTATAATGTTGCATTTTCACATCCTGAGTCAGGGCCTCTAAAAGGGTTCAAAATGAGCTCCTCTTACGTGAACGCAGGATCAGCATCTGTGTCACACGGCCTCCGTGACGCGCACAACTTTGCTGGGTTGTCCCTTTATTTCTGCCGTTACGATTTAATGCACGGAAGCAGACCACCACGATCCAGGACTTCAGTAGCATAAACGGGTCTTTCATTAACTCCGAGAAAAAAAATCCAGCAGAATCAAATCCGGAGTCCGAGGCGACCGTGCTATTGGGCCACCTCTGTCCGATTCATCTATCTGGAAATTGCATTTCTAGGTATCTCCGAACTCCGTGATAATAAGGGGGGTTCGCCTTCATGCTGGTACTACATCTATGTCCGCACATTGGACGGGACATCCAAAGGCGTAGGGAGTACCTGAGTTATTAAATTAAGATACTGAACGCCTCTGAAACATTCGAATAAGAAGTGAAGACCGACAGCAACTTTATCCGCAATGCGAACACACCCAACACAGAGAATCACTCTTGGTGAGCTACGGGAAGTACGACGTGTGAAATTTTCTCGGTCCATAAATACAAAGTATGCACATTAATTGTTCCAATTCTTTTAAAACTCGCTTAATCTGTCCAAAGAACCGTTTCAGAAATTCCTGGTTTTCCTTGCATTTTCGCAGGCAATGCCTCGAGAATTCAGAACGACGTTGTAAGTCTCTACTGCGCAAATGCTGCACCCGCTGGAAATGGAAAGGTCGAAATCTCTCTGCATAAATTGTTCGACAACTGCGAAACGTTGACCTCGCGCGCTATTTGCCTTGTGCTCGCTTTCGAACCTTAGCAGAGAGTAATAATAAGTTTTCCAGAGAAGGTGAGCCTTAACGCAAAGTGCAGCCGCTTGCTTACCGCCCTACGTAGCCGTAGCCCGTATTACACGAGCACAAGCGCAAAGTCTATAGTTTATCGTTAATTATTTACAAAACTAAACGACGAAGAGTATCCGATTTGAGGCAAATTCAATCTATACATTGCGTAGAAGATATGTATCTGGCGGATTAGCAACGAGGACTGAATCATCCTGTATATAGCAAAACTTTCAACGAGAAAATACCCGCCGGAGTCGTCACTCTTAGCTTGTAATCACTACTGTTACAACCACAAGTCCGAAACACTCGTACATTGCGGGGGGTGAAAACATTTCGTCCGTGGTCACCATCTCCGTCATCAGGGTCAGTAAATGGAGGTCAGTTGGAAACTCCTCTACTTTTCGTGTAAGTACTTCTTGTTTGCGTTGGGTGTTGCAATTATTCCGTAATTTGCTAATTTGCTTTGCTTGTAATTTGTCCAGTACAATGTAATGTCGGCTAATTCCCAAGAGAAAAGTTGCGATACAGCAGTGTGGAGAGAAACTTTGAGATGCTAGTTGCAAAGTTTTGTGTGCGTGAAACGTTGCAAATAAGGAATAGAATGTTCAACATAAACGGAGTGGTTCTTTAAGTGTATAGCGTAATTGAAAGCTTCAAATTAGGTAGCATAAGTAGTTTTGGGTGTGCAACTGAAGCTTCGTTGGGCAAGATATCCCTGGTTCGGGTGCCGAAGCAGCATTTAATCTAGGGGCTGAAAGCACCTATTCTTGGGGCCACACTAAGCCAGCACCAATTCTATGGGCGGGCAGTTTGATCGTTCTTGTGGTTTCTTCCGACTTATCCCTCGCGGGTGCCGGAGTAGAAACTTAACGAGTCCCGAAGGGCACCCGGCTTTTCTGCAGGCAGGATTAGAGCTGCCGACTAGTGTCATAGTTCCATACGTGGAAATTCTGGTGGAGAATTGAAAATCTCCCTCCCGGGTATCCAGATTTCCCGCGATACATCGTCAGTGATAAGGTGAACGCAGTGGGGAAACGGGTTGTGGCTCCGAACCGCCCTGTTTTGCTCCTTGTGGCCCCCAGTTGGGCCTGAATACGTTGTGGCAGGAGTTGTCACTCACGAGAAATTGAGTAGAGACTTGTTACGGCTCATTGGGAGTGGATGCTTAATTCGACTCCGGTACCAAATCGGAAAGAGAGTATATGTGAGCTGGCAGAATGACCCCAACCAGGTTCAATTAGGTTCACGTTTCCGCGGAGCTTTACGTTCCGGCGAATTCGGACGCCAGTCTGGCTGTGCGTTAGTACAACCCGATGGAGGCAAGGATAGACCTAAATGTCAGGTGCCCGCCCTCGGTAGAATATAATCCCCCCTGGTCTGAAACTAAGTATAATAAGGCTTGCCCGTGAGCCCAATATTCAACATAGCGGGAGAGCTTGGCCGTGTGTACCTTGCTGCGCACGATGGTGAACTTGGAGGCTGCGAAGCGGCGGCCCGAGGCGCCCGGGCGCAGGCTGCGCCGCGCAGCGCCCTCGGCCGCCTGCGCGCGCAGGAACGAGGCCACGGCGTCCTCGCTGCTGCGCGCCGGCAGCTGCGCCGGGGGCTGCGCGGGCGCTCCGCCGCCTCCGCCTCCGCTGCGTCCGTTCTGCGCTGAGGGACACACGCGGGCTCTTCCAGTGGCCTCGCTTCTGGCCTTCCGCACTTTCGGTGTTCGGCGAGTGTCGGGCAACCGCTCGCCGAATCCCAATTAGTGTGGATGAGTTTGCTCGCTATATGCCGAGTGACGAACATTCGATGTTCGCTCTACCCATTTTTTGAACACTTTAAAGGAAGGGAACATTTCGACGAGCACAATTCTATGTTCGGGATTGGGCGAGCAGACCCTTGCAACTCGGCAAATGTTCAATGTGTGAAGCCGCCTTAAGGTCTTCAAATGCCCCACCCCATCTTAGCTTAACAGGATGCGATTTTAGAGGAAAAAATTGTTCTGGTCAATGAGATAAATAAATGTATCTAATATATTTTTTCTGAGAAATGTATCGTTACTGCACAGCAGTTTCTTAATAATTTTTCTTCTAATTTCTCTAATAATATTCAAAAAACTGTACCTGTAGTGAGTGGAAGCTTTGAGAATAGCGCTCTAAGTATTACAGAAAAAAATACTTTTTTTCGGAAACAAATAAAACGCGTATTTGTGAATAGAGAGAATAGGGGGCGCAAATCTTGTATTGCGGACGGGTCTGCGATCCAGTCCAATTTTTAGGTCGTGAGAAGATTAGCCCATGAGCAGGCCTTCAGAATTGCAGTTTACTCGCTATTTACAAACGACGTTAATAAACTTCTAAGTTAACATCAGCGCATGGAGTTCTGGGAATGCGCTCAAAGTTTTCCGCACATACAGTCTACAACGAAATCATACAACTAAAAAAACAATATATTTGGGAATCTATGCGTCTGAGGCCCAAAAGACACAGGAATTACTTATTGGTAACATTATGAAGAACATGCCGGTGTCTTTTTTAACCTGAAATGACTTAGCCATCACACATAAGCTCGTATGCATACGGATTTGCGCACCTCTTGTTTAATCGTGTTCTGAAGGCGGCTGCGAACGGCCAGTTTTGTCCGTTCCGATTTCCCAAATTTCATGCCTAATATTACATTCATCTTTACAGGTTTCACAAAACTGATCCCGGTACAGACATACAAGCACAGAAGTTGCAAACGCTTAACGGGACGGGTGAAAATGGGTGAATACATCTTCTCACTGTGTAAGTACTCTTTTGGTTTCGATGTGTGCATCGTCGCGTGTACCGTCATCTGGAGCCGCTTATTTTAGTGTGCGGGCTGTTCAGTTTCACAAGGCTGGCACACATATTTCGAGTGTTGCGTGAGATTGTCGCTCACCGGGCGCCGGGCTTGAGCTGGGGCTGGGAGCGGGGCCGGGGCCGGGGCCGGGGCTGTGACCGGCGGCGGGGGCGGAGGCGGCCTGGCGGCTGGACTGGCCCTGCTCCTTGGCCTGCTCCTCGTCGGCGGAGGGCGAGGGCGGGGGCGGGGGTGGCGGGGGCGGCGAGGGCGACGGGGGCAGGCGGCGCAGGTTGGGGCAGCTGGTGCTCCACGACGAGCGCTTCTCCATCGCCGCACATGCCGCGTTCCGCACCTGCCACGCACACGCGCACGCGCACACCTCACGGAGTGCTCTTCACTACGCGCGTTAGGTGCTGTGCCCTGAAGAAGGCCACCACGTTGATCGAAACGGCGTACCGCCCGTGAAGCTGAGCGCTTTAGAAGGTCTAAGACTCAGAAACAAACACAAACATTTCACAATGGAAGTGCAGATTCATTACATATTATTGCAAATATAGTGTGCAGGAGGGAAAATGTTTCCTAATCACTGTATTGTTTACTATTCACTGTGGTTCACTGTATTGTAACGCATATATACATATGTTTCTCAAGACTTCGTACCTATGTTGTACGCTAGAAAGTAAATATGAAGCTTTGTAAAAATTGTCGATTAACTCTTTTGTGAAAAATACCAAGAACTTACAGTTTATAAGTGATGCCTGGGATCGCGTTCTACTTAAAACTCCTTCGCAAATTACCAGTTGGGAACAACTGTTCCACTGAATTCCCTTGTTCTTCACCAGACGCTTCGAGATCCTATGACACCAGTTGGAATCTGTGATCAGTTGACTCACACTGCAGTCCGATCTCATGTGATAAATAGGCGTCGTTCCTTTACAGTGATCGACCGTTTTATATGGTGCCAAGTACAAATCATGAGATATCTCAATAAACTCACTGTCATTTCTTTTTGAATTAGTTTCCAACTTGTATTGCCTGCTGTCTATACATAGAAACCAATTTTTTAATTTCAGTTTTATTGATAGACTGTTTTCGGGCACGTCAACTGCTATAGTCATTAGTCCCGTTAGTGTAGTGAATGTGTTATCAGGAATGTTGTGCTCTTCCCTCGCTATATAGTGAAATCCTGCGCTGACTTTACACGTTGGCGTGTGGGGAATTTCACCCTCCACGTGTATCACGCCCCCCTCGGGACAAGGTATTAGCTCACGACTGTTCTTCCGAAACGTGTGGATGTGGAAGTGGAAGTGCACGTAACGTGTACTGCATGCAAGTATGAGTGTATTTGAGCAAGTGGAGAACAGAACAAGGAAGAGGAAGGAAAGATTGCGCGCGGTCCGTGGCACATTTAATAGAGGACTGTTCTGACATTAATCGGGGAAACTATGGAAAAACATCGATTAGAGCAGACTAGCGCTAGGATTCTCTTCAAGACAGCGGCTTAATTCGACCAGCTATATGTCTAGTGTCAAAAATATCATCATTGGTCCTAGAAATATAGGTCATTTGCGAGAGCGTCTATGACAATACTCAGCCCAGTTTAGGACTCACTCAGCCTAGAATGTAATGATGATGATAAACGTCTTATACTGCTGTCCAACAGAAGTGAGATGTGCATACTGCTCAGAAGCTGTCAAGAATGACGACTCTTGTACCGAAATCTAGATAAAATTGTCGATAAAATCTGAGACCAAGATGTGTGCTGACCGGAAAACATTCCGGGGGAATGTATTACAAATTAAATGGAATTTTCCTGAGTAGTAAAACAAAGTTAACTTATCGTATCGTGATTCTGAAATAATCACTACAGGCCACGATGGAAAGAAAAGGCGATATTTCAGAGAGTATCTGGAAGACATAAAAAGCAATATAAGAGCAGGAAAAGCAAAACAACTACTGTTAGTCACGCACTACTTCTTGCCAGCAGTTTATTTACAAGTCACTACTATTGAATTTCTGTTTTACTATGCATTTTCCTTAGTTGTTGCTCGTGCCACCAGACAAAGTAAAAAGGTAAAGCTTTAAAAAAAAGAATATATAACGCATTCCTATCACGTATCAATTAGCCTTCTTTAGACTGACATGTAATAATTTGCTTCAAATAAAACTTTATATTGAAACAATAAATCTGAACTATTATGATAACATTTCAAGTAAATTTTTGTGTAGAAAATCAGAATATATACATATCCTCTTAGAATCAGAACATATCCAAAGAATGAGATAAATTCAAATTACATCAGCCAAGGAAAAATGTAATTATTTCGTTCGTACTTGCTTCATATTTTACAATGAAAGAGCGTGACAGACCTTTAGGTATTCTATAAATAGAAATACATACCTTAACAGCGAGGAGATTGTATGTAAGTTCAAGAGTTCTCTAAAACTTGAACAAACGAAATGTGCTTAAGAAAACTTGTCTCTGCCTAAAAATCTTTCGTTCTGTCAACTTCAACAACGAAAATCTCCGGAAACACGAAGCTGAACGTCGAAACAGTTGAAGGAGTTAAATACCAGTTCACCGCCCTCTCGATTCCTATATATACCCTCTTTGATTTTCTCACGAATTTCACATTATTTAAGTGCTTCTCATGGACCATACAGAATCTGTAGATTCTGCAATGAAAACAACGAATTTACTAAATAGTTTTGGTCTTCCTTGAAATGTTCGGCGATTGCTCAGAGAATAAAGAAGGGAGGCAGGGGAGGGTGAAGCAGTAAGGCCCTTTCAAGCAAGGCGACAAGGCAACTTCAGTCGTGCAAGTTCCCTGGGCGTCTGAGGCGGCAAAGCTTGAGGACAACGAGGAACTTCTAATCTCATTCCTTCCCGTCTTCCGAAAATGGGATCAAGCGGTGGAGTCTCGTCTCTGCCCCCGTTCTGGAGTTTTCCTAGCGATTGACACTGCCGGCTTTAGGCCAACAACTTTGCCAGAGTTACTTTCAGCGTGCATCTTACCAAAGATTGTCACTAACTTTATCTCAGTAAAGCAAAAATCTGACCCGTTCAGCGCCTCCGTTAGTGACTTCATCTTTTAAATGTCAAGAACTGATACAAAGTTAGGTCGACTTCATTTTTTTTTGTTTCATTATGGGCTAAAAAGTTACTTCGACCGTTCAACGCCAACCCCGACAGGCTCAACGCCCGTCAGAAAGGAAGGTTGAAATTTTTTCAAAGAGTCAATGGCATTCTTCATTACCATAACAATGTGCTGGACTTCATCATAAATTATTGATATTCAAGGTACTCTCTTTCATGTTATACGTCTCTAAGGCACAAAACTCTAAGAGAAGCCAGACGTAACTGCACAAAGCCCATGTCTACTCTCTTCTACACGTTTTTGTTTTGAATGACCTTCTTTCAACATATTTTACTGGTTATTTTGCATAGGCAAATGCGAAATATCGTGCAATATATTTAATCGTTTATCATGGTCTCCAAAAGAACATCGTATTTGTAATACTTCTTGAAGCACAGTATTTAAAATTGAATGTGAAAATATAAGATCATAGACATGTTATGAAATCTTGTAAATATATTGATAGAAGTTGGAGGGCTCAAACACTACTAAGCAAATATATAGTAAAAGGGAAACTACATTGACAATATTATACTACCACAAATTGTTTATTTCATTTACACAATGTTACGATACATTTTTCAAACATGATTGTGTTTTCAATTTTATTTAAATTTACATTTCGTAAATATGAATCCTATTTCTTGCAAGCAATTGTGTTGAATAATTTTGTTAGAATAAATTCTTATTCTCTCAAAATAATCAGTTCTCTTTTTTTGGCAAAGAGATATGGCAGTCAGCTCATAATGATATGTTATTTAAGAACAGAGACTAAATGCAAATAAGATTTAAACCATATTCAAAGTGTACCAAATTGGTCCAAATTTTTGGTTTACAGTGTTTCAGGAGCAATATGGCGAGTTCACAAATAGTTGCCGCCATATTGCTTCGAGTATTAGATCAAGTCGTTCAGTTGCTCTTCATCGGTGCGGCACAATCCTGGCTTTTGCTTTTGCTTTTGCTTTTGCGCTGCGACAGCTCACCAGAGAAGCACGTTCGTCCTTCCCATGGCGGGGCGTTCTCCTCAGGGACAAGGCCCTCTCGATCTTTTCCTTTGCGGCATTGTATCCCCAAGGAGACATAGCCGGCTTCCCTCTGTACAACTTCAACCGCTCTCTTTCGGAGGCTATTTGTTAACTCGCCGTGGTCAAGTCACTCGATCCAAGAGCTGAAATATCCAGCAAGTGCTTTTCCCATTTTTTTATACCACCACATTTCTATGGGTGGTTTCATATTGCAGTTGATTATTATGTGCATAATTTTTAAATAATGTTTCAAAATCAAAAGTATGTTAATAGTTAAGCTGCCTGATGTGATCCTCTACAAAGAGAAAATGCATGCAAATAAACTAAGAACGTCACTATACAATGAAATAAAGATGGAGTAAGCTTTTGTTGAAATGTAATTCGGAGTATTTGCACCATACAATTCACCTTTGAGAAACGAATTATTTATGAAAAGGTATAGTACTTTCTTAGTAATTTCTTTTGAATTCACGTTGGAAAATATTTTCTTGAGATATGCGTATAGAGTACAACAGTAAGTATTTTAATTTGGAGATAAATCCATTCATAGTATTGTAGAAAGTATATTATTTGTTGAACAGGCGTTGTAGTAATTTAGACTGTGAAGTAATTTTCATATTAGATGTTGAAGACCATCGTTTAGAAAGCTTGTAATGAAGATTCGGGATATTGATTCTTGAACAAATATTTTCGTTGCGCCTACGGAACAGGCGATCTCCGGGCGTGAAATTTTCGGGAAGTCGCCGCGTCGGCAGATATTGAATCCCCCCGCACTTCCAGCTTATTAAAACGCTCGCTCCGTCTCAGTGCGCAGGCGCGAATTCAATTTGCGCCCCTCCTCGCAACGGGGCAGGACATAATGTATTTTTGCCGTTCGCCGCTTGAATATTCATAAAACAGAGCGGGGGGGGTGACTTGCCTCCCCTAGCCGAAACTTTGTCCTTCCAATTTGGGCCGACATTGTGCCTCGCAATTTGAAGAAAAGCAATTTGAAGGAGTTCCCGTACTTCATTTTCGGGTAGATTTTGTCGACTTGACTTAGAATGTTTCACCAATGGCTTCTGAGATCAAGTTTTCTGATCACTATCTTCGTTTCTCGATGCAGGGGGTGCTTCTCATTTTCAAACAATTTCTAGAGGATCAATTGTTTTGTTTGTTTGTTATTGTTTTTTTTGTTTCGTGTCTTTTTAAGAACATTTCCTCAGTCTGTTCCATTCTAATTAAATATGTCGTAGTAGCTGTCAGTAACAAATTGTCACTAATAAATGAATGACTATTTATTTATAAATTCTAAAGCCTTAAAAGTAAATCCTAACACATAATGAAGCAAGTAAAAATCGTTTTCAGATAAGCTTTATTAGGGTTCTCCAGTATTACAGTATTATTACAATTGGAAAAATTGTTTTCACTTTTTTGATACCTCTAACTAGAATTTCCCTTTAATACTTTGCTTGCACAAACCAATATTGTTGAAATTATATTAAACTGGCTAAACTCCTTCCAATACCTCACACAAAATGAACATTACAATCGCGAAGTACTACATGCACTAAACGGAAAATAGAAAACCCCAAAAAAGCTATTTCATGTCTCATGTATCTTTTTACAGATCTGTATATCAATTTTGTACTGAACTACTATATTGTAGAATATCCTGCTAACAACCTTAACGTAATCATCACTAATAATTATAATAACAGAAAAGTTGGTAAAGAGACGTGTGTTCGATTTGGTTGCTCGACATTGCGTTTGTTTATGTGCTTTACCCAACATACATTCAATAGTGTACCATAAGCCTTTGGTTCACTATGGACCACTTTTTTCTATTAGCTTTTGCGGTGGCGTTTCATGGTGCAAATGAGCACGACGTCGCTATATCGTTCTTTTTTGAAGATATTATGTTCTGCTACGTTGTGGCAATCAATAGGAACTAAAACAATCGTTGGAAGAGGTTATTTGAATCCTGGTGGTTCATTGTTGTACCATGTGCGTTTGAGAAGGGGTTGACAACAGCTCATGAAATGTGTTTTGCGTTTCATGAAGTTTTTAATTGGCGGAGGAATGAGTTGACTTTGCAAACACTCTCAGGAATGTACATGTTTTACAGAATTATAAACACTTGTTTCAGAAATTAAATGGTTGATAATATAAATATTGAAAGTACATTTTAATCATACTGGTACGCACGGACAATTAGATTACAAATTCTTCGTGTATTATGTATAGTAATAATTATAAATTTTCTTATAAACACAGTTTTTTTCGTTATAAATATCAATATACACATTCTGCACGTACGTTTACAGTAAAAAATATGTGTATGTGTATTTGCCATTAGAAAATATCTAGAAAATATATCTGTATGGTGTCTTTTCTTATATATGTCTACTCTATCAACAAAATAAATAGAATATAATATTAAATATTCTTTAGTTATAAATAATTATCCGTTATAAATTTTCTTTTAGAAATCTTCAATTTAGTCGTTATTTCTGAATTCTGAGAATCGGAAGATATCTCTACCCCAGTATATAAACAATGCAAATGGACGAAATCGGGAGAACGGCCAGATGATTTCAAAAATTAAAATTTTATGAATACAAATTATGAAAAGCTGTAAAGCAGCGATAATTTTATTCACCGTTTTTATAGTATAGGCACTAGATTTTAATCAAAACGGAAAATTAGTGTAATTAACGATTTGCCCTCATTTCTTCGTTAGGTCATTTTGAAGATCAACTGCAATACAACTCAAGGATTCTTTACATTATGATGTAAAAGATGGCGAAACGAAGATAACGAGTATTTTAAGTTTAAAGATTGACTGTTTTGAAATGCAAAAGTAAGTGAGTGTGTATAAATACACGTAGTGTCCAGCAATCATTTGTCACATGGCCCCTTTACAAAAAATGTTAGTGATTATAAGTGATACACTACGTTTTTAAGTTAAGGTGCTTAGCAAGATCATTTACCGTATAATACCACACTACTCGTACAGCATACATGTACAGACCTAGAAAAATGCACTTTTCAATTACATTTTCAGAAATATGTTTAACTTCGTGTTCTCAAAGAATAATTATTTTAAACCTTCATTTCATCAGTTGTGTACGAATAAATATTAATACGAAAATTCGTAAAATACGAAATAAATATTTTCGATGTTCTGTATTGTGAATCTGTAGTATACGTTTTGATTGTAGCTTTTGTACAGTTCTTCCTTTCATGCGATGTTATCAGCTAGACGGTGGTACACATAGTATATAGATCATTTCATGGACATAATTTATAGCCTAACTTTGGTTCAAAATGCGTTTGAAGTTTTGCGCCGGTGTTAAAACGGTATGGGCGATGTTTAAGGAATGGGGATCATCTACACAATACACAATAGTGCGGGAGAAGGGATAATTAGGGACCCGATGTTTTTGCGTGACTGGCTATTGTGTTCTATTCCAGTCTAGAAATAAATTCTCACCTAGCGAATAGATCACCGTAGTTGTTCAAAATAAAGTAGAGAGAAACTAGGACGCAAATGTCCTCCTTCTCTTTTTGCAGGGAGAGATGATTGATATCTGCTCCAGCACGCGGCCGTCGGAACAGCTCCTGTCGTGTGCGGCCCGCGCAGGAATGCGAAGCTTTCCTTTTTTCCAGTTGTGATATGACAGTGTTCAAGGACAGTTATGATCAATATTGAGGTCTCAGTGAGTTTAGGAGAGACAGAACTGGCCATGATAATCCAAACACTAGTCGAAGCAGAGTCGGGTGACACGGCCAAGAAATGTATATAGAAATGTCCAGATATTTTTATTCCTCTTTTGTATAGAGGACTTACTCTAAGAGGAGACCAATTTGGCAGGTCGGAAAACCAACGAACGCCGGGCAGAGTGATGACACTGCAACAAATAGTGATGAAGCCATTTACAAATGAGATAACTGTAAACTGTAATACTGACAAAATGAGTGTATAGGTGTAACTTGCGTACCAAATCATGTCATAAATAGCCAATCAGTAGCTGACATAGCAGACCCTTCTTACAGTAATTTCTCTACAGCGTGATCGTACTAAATCTGGGGTTAAAATAGGAAGTTAAATATTCAGTTGGAGATTGATAAAAATACACACACTCGTACATTATGTGTTATCTACATCTTTATGTGTAATTCATTTTAATGTAAAAAATGATCTGTTACGGTGTAGACAATTTATTTAGGCACGTCCTTTTGTATGCGCTCTACTCCGAGACAACTATCGCATATTCCGCTCCAAATACGCAGACGTGAACGTTGGCCGTTTGTTGCTGGTGTGCTGAAAATGAGAGGACAGGTCATGTGTGAGAGTGATTAATAGGGAGATCTCGAAAATCACCTCGAGTGTCATAAATTTATTGACCCTAGTATGGTGTTATATATCGTTTGCGAAATTTGATTACGTCTACCCTCAATTTGTACAGTCGATGACAAAACAGTCAATATTTATAAATGACAACTGCTTCTTCTTTGGCAGTTAGATATTTTCCTCTTAATAATGTGCCTACTCTCTATTATCCGGATCGCAACTATAGTACATTCTTGATTAATTCATGGATGAATTACTCACAATGAGATAGAAGCGCTGTTGATGCATCGGACGCAATATACAGAACCGAACTGCTCAAGTTTCGTAACCGAGTTTTGTCAACCAAAATGTGCATGAAAGATACCAGCGTTCCTGATCGGTGGAATAGTCCCTCGGAGGATTTAATTGACAGAAGACATTCTGAGGTAGCCATTCCGGAGTATCTCCGGGAAAGCAAATAACCTCGAATGTCTCACAGGCGACCACATTAACCTTCTAAATGAACCATGCTGCGATGTCTGATGACTGCTACGATGAGTTAACTTCTACGACAATACCCAGTTAATTCCATTGATTTAGTTTAAATGGTAGTAATTCCGCTTTTACCTTCTTAGGTGAAATTCACCATCTCATCAAAGCAGTGAAAGAAGGCAGTGGAGCGCTGAAAGCTGGCCACATCAAAGTTATTGGGCCCTTCCATGTTAAGGTTGTAGATAGCAGAGCCATTGAATTTAACGCCCTTGTAAACGAACTTGTGAACGCAGAGGTGATAATTTTGCCCCCTAACTCTGGCCGTGGGTCCTAGGTGATCGCCTCCACCAACAATCTCGCCCGCGCCTGCACCACTCTCGCACCGGACGTCCCTTTTCTGCAACGACCCAGAATATATTACATAGAGTGTCCCTATACTTTCAGCGCTCTTGGTGAAGGCTCGCCGAACTATTGGCCGCGATGTTTTTTAAAGTCAGAAAATACGAGTGGAGGTGTAACCAGGATGTAACCGTCCGTAACCACTGCCAAACGTAATGCTAGAATATCCCCGCACGTTTTCTTCAGCCCTCATTTCGCTAGATGGGAGGAGAGTGGGGGTGATTATACTATTGACAGGACTCTTATATGAAATCTGTAGCTCGTTTTCCGATGCAAACTATTTCCTATTAGACGGGAGCAAACATTTCCGATTATCAGAGATTGTCAACAAAACTTCTTGGTACCATTTATTTTGAATTCAACTAATGTTAGTAAAGGAGTGGGGGTAGGTGCTCAAGAAAGCGTGCGCGTATAATACTTTGTTTCCAAGACGGCGCTGCTTTGACTGCAAAAAACACAGCTTCAATTTGCTTCAAAGGCCACTCTATGTATTATATTGTGACTCGTTTTTCTCCCAGGGACGTGGATGCGGAAACGTTTCATTTACAATACCCTGTCTTTTTCATTGAGCTTCTAGTCATTCTATGAAAACATAAGCCAAAGGGTAATGACCACGAGTTAATGACCAAATATACTACGTACGGAATATTTGTTTCATTTTTACTTTGTACACTCTACAGTATTATAATAACGCAATTGTTTGGTGCATAAAGCTTTTTGTGGATGAACATGGATATCTATTACTTTCTCTCCAATAAGACATTTCATAGAACTGTTCTAATTTTGGAAAGTCAACTTCACTATTGTCAAATTCGCGCAATAAGTAAAGAATCTGTAACTACCTCCAAATTGCATTTTGTACTTTATTTTGTTGGATGGCACCAATAATCACTTCCCGATATATCTCGTACTATCCAATAATTGAGTACATGATCGCATGCAGTCCTTTATTGAGAAATAAATCGTATACAAACATAATTTTAAGGGTTTTTCCGTTACACACGCGGAATTACACATGGAACGAGTATTTTGTTAGTTTCATTGGTGACATTATTTAAGGTATTTGAACTATCTGTGTCAGTTCTATTGATTTGATAAATGACTTCACATTGATTATTACTAAATTAAATTTAATTACTTCATAAAAGAAAATTCTTTAATGTACCTATGATACATTTAAACCATAAACAATTCATAACCTTAAGAACAGGAGATACATGAATAAATAAAAAACAAAAAATATGTATTATTATATTATTATTGCTGTTTTACCCTTTTGAATCATCCGTTGCACTACTTACGTAGACTCTTGACAAGTGCTGACTTTTTTGCAAGTTGAACTAAACATGAATATAGAAAAATGTAGTTCAATTTTTCAAAATTATGGGTAATTTTATCATTCTTAATAATTGTGAAATTATCTATTACTCAGAAAACTTCCTCTTCATCAAGAAAAATAATTATATTATCCCCGATTTCTGCTCCATTTCTCATGTACCTCGTCTTTTTGTGCATTACATTTCCGACGTTTACATTGAGGGATAAAGAATGTAATATTTCGTAATATTCATTAGCACATCTTAATTGACACTTATATGCCTGGTGTGTTTTCATCTCAGTCACTTGGTGTTTCATGTGTTTGGAGAACGCGGCAACAGTACAATATTTTCACTGGGTTCCCCGTTCGCTTCGTAGCGAGTGGAGCCGGAGTGGACGCGCGGTGTGATCTGATGGGCGCCGAGTGAGATAGCATCCGGAGAAGCTGAGCAAGTCGCGCGTTGCATTCTGGGACCAATTTACTCTCTGAGAGGGTGGTCATAAACCTTTTTTGCGCGAGCATTTTCTCCTCGATCCAGTGGACGCTCGTAACATCCGTCGCTTGCTTACGACCCATTGGGTAAAAAAAATATGAAGCCAGTAACAGGGATGTTATTTGCTCCAGTCCGTGGCAGCGGTTGTTTTGCTACTTGCGATATGTATTCGGGGAAAACTTTTTAATGCTGCTCTTTACGGCCTTGGCCACTCATCCCCTTCGCTTGCATACGTCGCTCTAAGAACCGTGCGTGTTTCGCCACTTTTTCTCCTCCTTGTCGCGGTCTTCGCCTGGTCGCTCCATAAGCCGGCTTGCGACCGTTAACGTTCAAAGTATCATTGAAAAGTAACACAAAAGTGTTCTTGAATGTTAAAGTTGAAGGAGTTGAATCCCTGCGATTATGAAGCGCAAAAGGAAACACTGCAGAAAAGGTACAACAGGAAAGTACCTCATTTGCACTATATGGAAAATCAAAAACACAAAAGATATTATTTTATGACGTTCTTATTCTCCAAAACCGAATAAATGAGGATTTTACTGAACCAAATTTTGTGATTTTTCTTTAAAGAAAAGATAGTGGGCCCTAGATACGTTTTCAGTTGCTCTTATTAAGTGGTTTTATAGTATACTACAAAATACACTAATACATATCGTATATAATACACTAAATTTTAATAATATATTACGATCAATAGATTTAAATCTTACCTACCATTATGTCTTCTGTACCTTTTCTTCAATACAATTACAATACATTTCAAAGATATATACTTGTAACACGAGATTATAGTTTATGAAACAAAAATAGTGTTTTAAGTATAAATTTTGGATTAATATAATCACTATTCTTTGTCAATACGGAGTTAAACAGGTTTTTGAAAACAGAATTGAAACGTATCTTTGCCTAAATCTGTGCCTACATGTTGTAGTGAACTATTGCTGGATGTTCTGCTGTATTCCTTAAGTTAAAAACTTAATGCATTATTTATAATTACAAACAGTGCACTATAATAGGAAGTCATGCTATACTCTGTAACTTAAAAGCGTAATGCATCACTCATAATTGCAAACCCTGAAAAGTTTTTGTAACGGGCCGCGTGTGCGAGACGATTGCTTGGAATTAAGTATTTTTATAAACATTCACTAAACTTTGCATTTAAAAAAAGTAAATCTTCAAACTTAAAATACCTACTATCTTCGCTTCACCTCGTGATGCAAGAATATCCTTGAATTGTGTTGTAATTGTATTGTAATGAACCAAATTTGTTGATATATTTAATGATGTAGATAAGCTTTAATTGTATTAATTTTATTGCATTATCAAAATTTAGTACTTTAACTATCAGTTAATAAGAGCAAGTTATAACATACGTAGGGATCATTACCTTTTATTTAATGGGAAAATCATGACATTTGGTTTAGTAGAAAGCTCATATTCCTTTGTAAATGAAAACTCTAAATATTTTAAATAGAGGGGTTTAAACTTCGTGTTTTAATTATGTAGGTTTGCATAGGTGAATGCTGCGGTTTAATGGCACAGGGTTTGGCCATGTTGCGGTCTTGATGTTGAGCTTGCTCGTTCGCGAAGCTGAAAAAGAAGACACACGTTACCACAACCCATCTGAACATTATCCTGGCAATAACCATTTATTTTCATTATCATTCACCCCTCATTACCATCACGAATTTTTTGCTTTCAATGGAAGACAAAAGACTACGATAATCATCCGCCCAGGAAAGAAGACAGAGAGGCGTAGGCTTTCTCTCCCGCTACCGCTCAGTAACAAATAATGTACGATCCGTGTATACAGATGTCTCAGAATAATGTTACTAACTTCTAGGACATCCAGAGTAGTAAAAATGGTCACTTTTTCAGTGGAAATTGCATATTTTATAGTTATATGTTTTTCGCACCCCTTAGGCAGGATCATGAAATCTCCTTGCATATGTCAGAACGTGAGGGAAGGAGAAGAGTGAGCAGTAATAGCGGGACAAAGAGCGGTAGGAGGTGTCGGGGTGAAAAGCGGGCCGAACGGTGGGGACAAGTGTAGCGAAAAGAGTAGAAGAAGCGAGCAGAACCTGAAGAGCGGGCGGAAGGGAGGTGAAGGCAGTATGTTAATGATGGACCCTATAGGATCTGCTGATGAAGAGTTCCTGGCGGGGCGAGACTGGTTAATAAGTGATTGTAATAAAATATATAAGGTAATCAGCTTGTAAATAAATAAGAAGAAATATGAATGCACAAACGTACGGCAGAAAGCTGAGGTATTCATTAATAAGCGGAAGTTGAAGTGAGGGGAGCGTCCCGCTAAGAAATGTCGTCCCAAGTCGGCCCGTCGTAATGGAAGAGGCTCTCGGGCAGGTGCTGCGCATGACCCGGGCGCCCTCGAGAGCCTCTGGCGCGGAGGGCTCTTGCCCCCAGCCCTTGCTCTGGAGGGCCCTCGTGGCCGGGCCTGCGCCGGAACAAAGCACTCGCGGCGCCCGCCCCCGCCCCCGCGCCCGCGCCCGCGCCCGCCCTCCGCCCACAGAGGGCCTTGCCTTGTGCAAGCAGGCGCGCCCTCACCCCACGCCCGCTCACGGCGGACACTGTTTAACATTGCTGCCTACTGTTTCCGGCAAGAGACCCGTCTCTACTCACTTCTCTTACCCTTCAAGTTCTAGTTTGGCGAGAGAGTTGCATCCACAAGGGGTGAATTCATTTTTTATCTCTCCATTATTTTTATTGGGCTGCCCTCGACAAGATATTTTAAGAAAGAAATTACATGTAGTTACGTTTGGATTGTTCGTTCGTTTTGGTAAATGAATTGTCTAAATACGTAATATTTTAATATCGCCGTTAAATAAGAAACGTGGTTGGTGGATGAAATTATGCTATTTCATGACAAATATCTATATTCTCTCCTCTCCAAAACAATTGAGACTTGAAATCTTATCAACACAATAAATATTTATAGAAATCTGTCTGGAATTATTATTTCTAATAAAGATTGTTAGGTTTGCATGTGTGCATTATTTCCAGGAAAAAGTATACAATGACAAAATACTAGTAGAATTTTGCATTATTTGAAATTAGTAATTTGCTACAAAAATGGTGGTCGCAAAGTTTACGCTCTATTTTTTCCCCTTTGTGTTCACCCTCGTTTATCTCTCCGCGAAACGAAATATAGAAAAAAAGAATTACAACACGGCAGAAATTCCCGCTAGCGGTCTTTGCGGAAGTCACCTCTGGCGTCTCCGATGACAAAAGCCCGCTTCCGGGAGCGCAGTCCTTCTGTTGCGCCCTCGCCAGGTTCTGTCTACCATTCACAGGATGTCTTTGAAAGCACGGGTATAGCATTCGGCTCGAGACCTCTCTGAGAAAAAATCCGTCATTAAATTTCGTGTGGAAGCTCCCATTAAAATTGTGCAATGCAAGCGAGAACACATGTTTCGTAGGTCCGTGAAAGCGTTTGTGCTGTAGGTCAGTAATATTCCGCTTTCATCATTAGTTAGATGTCATGTAAAACAATGTTAATTACGGCATGCATTTTCCAGAAATAAAGTGAGAAACATAGTTAGTGGATTAATTTTTCTATGAATAATGTAATAAGAATAACTAGTTCTTTAAATTCCATAAAATATCACTTCTGACAAAGAATTGCAAATGGATTTTTTTTTGTGTGTGTGTACTCTAATTGACTACATGAACCTTGTGTTGTCACTTCTTCAAGCGAAGGAACAAATAAATGAATGTGCACTTCTCCAACAACAGATAAAGCTGGGAAGGCGAAAGAGTGGAAGCGAAGAGCAGGGAGAGGAGAAGAGAAGAGGAGCAGGTTCATTCGAGCGAGGAGGCATTGTAGCAGTGCGAGGTGCGATTGATTCGCGCTGTCAGGCGCGTCGAGACCCTCCCTGCCCCCTGCCCACGCGCCGCCTCGCTTCCCACCGCACTCCCCTCTCGGTGCCCCCATGCCAGTGCGCCCCATCCCGCCCCGCGCCGCCCCGCGCCGCCCCCGCCGCGTCGCAGAGAACGCCATCCCGGCCGTGACGCCCTCGCATGCGTGGGCTCGCCCGCCCCGCCCCGTCACGCCCTGCCCCGCATCGCCATGCCCCCACTTCGCACTCCCCTCTTCCTACACATCGGCCGTGTCGCACCGTCCCTCTCCGCGCTACTCCAGCGCCCCCCTCTCGGGGCACCCGCACCTGCCCGCCCCCCTCCGCGCCCCGCTCCATGCCAGCCAGCGGTGGGCGTCACGGTGACGCATTCGGATTGCCTCGCGTCAGTCCTCCTGCTCTTTACCCGCCCCTCCTCCTCTGCGCCCCGCTCCCCTGCTCCTCCCTACTCACATGTTGCGCCCTCACTTCCCTACCCAGCCCCGGTGTCTAACTATCCCCGCTCCCTATCCCTTCCTTTGCTCCCTTCCTATCCCGTCTCCCCAGCCCAGCCAATTTTCTTCCTACTCCCCGCTTCTTCTCTGAACCCTTGCCAGTCCCCGCCTTCCCTCTCTTCCCCAGTGCCGTGTCCATCACCGGTCTCTGGTTCATCGCGTTCCCCATATTCCCACTGCCCATCCCTAGTCCCCTACTCTTCCTATTGCCTTTCTCCTCCCCGCTTCTCCGCGATCGCTTGTCAGTCCCCGCTCCCCTGCTTGTCCCGTCTATCCTCCTCTCCGTGTCGCTCCCCCGCTCCTCCCCTTTCCACTCCGTCTCCCATCATGCCGCGTCGCGCCGCGCGCCCGTTCCGCTGCCCCGCGCCGCCGCTAACGTGCGTGCGTGCTAAATCATGGACTAGGAATCCTTTTAGGAAATGAATAGGATGCGCTCTATTTCCAAACAAGCAATTAACTAATGAAAAGGAGATTAAAAAGGTGCGCGGGGCGGAGCGACGAGGCGCGGGGTGGCGTGGAGCCCGAGGTGTCGGCGCCCGCCAGCGCGCACAACCTCTTCTACCTTTGACGCCACCGAACCGATGGTGATTGTTTCTGGCGCATTCGCTATATGCAATCTGCAGATGAGTGCACGTTTCTTGGCGCTGGAAAAATACTGTCTGTCTGCCTGTCGAATTGATCCAATCTCGATTAGCGTGGGTAACAAATTAACTTTGCGAATGCATTCCAGGCTGATCTGTTGGTTGTTCTGCCTTTGAAAGTACATCAATCTTCCTCTTGAGCTGCCGGTTGGGGATATGAAAAGGTGGCTAATTCATAATGACATGGAGTTCGATCTAACATGCGAGCAAAAAACTCGTGGAAGTGAGTACATGACGGGAGGGCATATAGCAAGATGGATGATACGAAGCCATTGTGCGCAAAGAGAACTCCTCACGCAGAAGCCCGAGAAAAGAAAAGTTGTTTTCTGGTTTCATGCATTATGTATTTGGGAACTAAAATTATCATTAAAAGTACTTTTCCTCAGAAAAAAGCCAAGAACACAACTCTTAATCCCAATATTTCGTAACTCTTACTGAACTTGATGGACACTCTGTATTGTCTGCGATTAAAGTCTCGTTTTTAAAATGAGATCAGAGCGTACGTTCTTTTCACCAATGAATAAACTGCGGACGTAGGTATTTTTCCCTTTCGACTGATATCAATTTTAGTGGTTGCAGCATATAGTGGCTTAAAATCACTAATGCAATTTGCGAGCTTATGAGCATGGAGGGGCCCTGCCGTGAGGAACGTTTGACTCAGTACGTACGCCTCCGTGCGTGGTACGCCTCCGTACGCGTACGTGGATAAGTATTTTCCGTCTATAATGTAATTTTCATTCTGAGTTCGACCGCTCTCCAAAATTCAATTTGTATACTACATTTACTACATTCTGTATATTTTGTTCGCATTTTACTCTGTGCAAGTCCTTGTCAACAGCAGACGTTTAGCTCTTGCCTATTTTGGCGGTCGCGTAGGATTGTTGCGTCCATCTTAAAAACAAAACAAATCGGCAATCGAGTTTGTTCGATTTGATTTATTGTCATAAAAAACAGTAAACACTGTATGTGTCATACGGGTGAGAAATAATATCTGCACGATTTCGTGAACTTCAGAATAACCACCCCCACCCATTTACTACGAGTATTTTAATTAATAGTTAAATGATGAAAAAATACCTAGTTAGTAACAATTGAAAGCTAGACATTGAAACACAAACATTAGACGACGGGTGACGAACTAGATTTAATTTGATAGTATTGCTAACAGAATTGTAACTCACACTCTCCACTCTACTCCTAGTACAACTAGTGAAAGATGAGATCAACAAAACATCCTCATAGTGAAGCTACATTTATGTATATTTCACTGCAGGAGCAAGCAAACGAAATCCTACTTGTGACCACATAATAGATTGTTGGGGCGTTTGGTGGATCTTCGGAAGTTTTCCAAGATTACCTCCTCCTTCGAATTCCAAGTTGTTTGCAAATTTCTTCAAAATGTGCTCCCATAACTTGTTACATGAATTCTTTTAATTGGATTTATATAAAATTTACTTTAACGTTTCTCCTTATACAGTTTGATTGTCAAACGCATATAACATCGTAGCAAATAAAACACAAAAAACTGAAATGGTTTTTGAAACTTTGTATATCTTCTTTTTGCGATATATCGATCTTTTTTACATACCGAATAACGTGAATTAGTTAACAATGTCATGTAGTATTTTGAATATTTGACTTTTGCTGCTACATTCGTTGTAATCGGCATCAAATATTCGTTTCGCTAAAGTTTAGAAACGCAAGGCAAGCCGAAGTCTGGGAATGTCCGCCGAAGATGTCGAACCCAAAGATCCTGACAAGGCATCCCCGCCTCGCGGAGACCGAAATAATCGGCCTCTCTTTCCCCCTCTATCCCCCGGCCCATCACTCTCGCGGGAGGAAGCGCAGGGGTGTCCAAGAGCGCGGGATGATTTCCTGCCTTCTACGCAAATTGGAACTTGAGGCTGCGAACTCATTTTTTCCCTTCCCAATATTATATACTTTACATATAACATTTTGTTTTCTCATTATAAATTGGAAACATTTATAAATCTGACTTGTTGATGATGTGGAAAGGAAACAAAAAAGTCTATATTGTCATGCCAACGTTTTCGGTTTTGGTGTTGGTGATGTGGCGTGAGGAAGATTGATGTTAAAATTGGTTGCATTATACTACGATGGGGTTTAAAATATTAGTTCGTATGTATTTACAATAGTGATGATAGTAAGAATGAAGTGTTAAAATATACATTTATCAATAGTATTGCCTTGAAGAAGATGCAATAGAGAGTGGACGCATCGTATTTTATACCAATGTTTTAGAAGCTAATAAACGTTTGGAATGTAAAACACTATTTTCTTTATCAATAACTACTGACCAGAAATCATATATTTGTGAATAAAAACACGCTTTAGTTATTTGACAATCTTAAAAATTTAATTTAATGACATTAAATAATTTGATAGCAGCAAACTGCGAGTTCTCCAAGGCATGAAATGGGTCTCATGATCGGAATATAAGTAAATGTAATTATTTCATTTTTGTATGAAAAATGAAAATGTAGTGATATTTTCTTCCCTGTTGTCGGTAAATAAAAGCAGAAAGATAATCTCTCTCAAGTGAAAGAAATATCGATTTTTCTGAAACTAGCTAGCGTATACGTTCTTAAACAGCATGCGAGTATTTCCTAAACAGTCTGTGAAGCTGTAAAGTGTTGCTAGGAAATCGTTTTAAATTACGCAAGAACTTTATCTGATCTCTTCTAGGGGAAAATTTTAAAGTGTTAAATAAGCCATCCGAAACAATTTATGAATCCGAAATTTCCTTACAGTTCAAGTGCAGTGTGTGATTGTATTACAAAATTCGAATCTGCTTTAAATAGAAATGGTAGGTAAGATGCGAAAACATTAAACTTTCTTGGTTTCAGGCAAAAAACGTAGATCACAAATTGTGGCAAAAAAAAATTATGAACTCAGTCAATATTTTTACATTGTGGGTACGAAGAAGGGAAAAAGTTATGTAATCCTATGCGAAGAACGGAGAATTTTCGGCAGATAAACTCAGGACAGGGCTCTTATAACGAGAAAGTGGATAAATCTATTTGCTAAATTTAGAAAAAAATCCTCTGGTACGTGATGTAGCCAGAATTTGTGTTTATTGGGTCGTTGGTACCGAAAACTCGAATGACGGCAAAACATTTGCCGTCCGTGTGAACAAAAATAGTGGCTAAATCGTTCAGCTAATTTTCTTCAAAAAGGATATATCCCAATCTATTTAACTGTTGTTTACGTGAATCCCCTGAGGTATTTTTCAAGTTTTCAAAAAGGCTCCTTTGTTTTTCATTATTTTTGTTGGATAGTATGAAGGAAGGTCGCAAGGAAGGAAGCAAGGTCTCATATTCGTTAAAAATCCTGAATTTTCGTAAATTGCATAAGTTCAAAACGTTTTCTGAGTCTTCCTACAATTAAAATATTAAAGATACAGAATTTTCCCAATATAAAATCTGTTCCTTAAAGATAGATTTTGAAAAAAAGGTCATGTACAATTTTCCGAACGTTTAAATGCTTTTCGCGTAATTTAGCGTAAAAATACGGGTGATAAAGTAAATGCTTTTTAACACCACTAGTTTATTCATTTTTTTAGTTCTTAAATATCACCAATGGAAGACAATAAATAGGCGTAAGGGTAATACACTCTTAGCTTCTCACTTTATTTTCCAATTAGTCATTTTTTGACAAACGTCTCACTGGCCGCAGTATATCTTCGCTGAGTATACTCATCGGAGTATCTGTAAGCGAAAACGTAGGCGTAATGACTCACTGTAGTAAACATTTGTGGTTGGGAACTACTGACCTATTTCTGTAACGCCAAGGACTTGGGGCGCAGAAAGCAGATGCCAGTTGCATACTCAACAAGTGTAAAAAGTACGTATAAAATGATTATGGTTCTAATGCGCCACGAATATTTCCAAAATGAAGAACTTGAAAATAAAACATTACCTAAACTTCTACATGACTCCATATCAATTTCTAGATTATTTTCCTGCTGCTTTAAGAATGACTCCCTTAAATCTACAATAGACTTTACGTGTACAAGACTCGGCTAATCAAGAACAGCTTGATCTCGACATTACATACCATGATAATGAACACTTGACAATATGATGATAACAGCAGGAATGTCAAAAGAATAAATATTTCCCATCAAAAACATACATATATTAATATTGATGTTTTGTTTTCAATGTTATTTACAGATCGATATTTTGTTTCAAAAATATCGAAGTTTTAAGAAAAGTTTGTTATATTTTCGAATGATTTTGTATGTGGCAATGTCGTGAAATTGCATTTTGTAACTTGTCTCTATAGAATATTGATTAAGAAATTGATGTAAGAGAGAGAATTAAGGCAGGACATACTTCAATCTAATATTTACATATTATATAGTATATTTGAGGCTGGACGTTTTACTTTGATGATTTATGAATGAAAGTGAATAAATGGAATATTAGCAAAACCCAATGTCTTTTATTTTTATTTTCTTTTGCTTTCTTGCTACGGAGTACAGAGAAAGTTGTGTAATGCTACTCGAAAAAATGGCCATTTTTCGACAGAAAAACTCTATTACAGGGCCAAGGTATCGAAAAAGTAGATAAATCTAGTTGCTAAATTTTGAAAAAAATCCTCTAACAAGTGATGTAGCCAGAATCTATGTTTTGTAGCTCCTTGATACCGAAAAATCGAATGAAGGCCATCCGTCTGTCTGTATGTCTGTCCGTCCGTCCGTACGTACGTACGTCTGTCTGTACGTCTGTGAGCAACACTAGTGTTCAAACCGTTCAGACGATTTTTTCCAAAATTTATATTCCCCTATCGATGTGGCTGATATCACGGTCCCTTGAATTTGAAACCGATATTTTAATTTTTGCGGGTACTTTACATAATCCTCCTGGGACATTTTCAAATTTTCAAAAAAAATGACTCCATCATTTTTTATTAAATTTAGTTGTGGCAGTGTGAATTACGTTTAACAGAATGACACAGGTCTTATTTTCGTTCAAGTTCAAATGCTTTTCAGAGTCTTCCTTCAACTACAGTATTGAAGATAGAGACTTTTTCCTTTGATGAAATCTGTTGCTTAAAGACAGTTTTTGAAATAAGGTCATGTATAACTTTTCTAAAACTTGAGAACTTTTCTAGTAATTTTGGAAATACGAGAGAGAAAGTATGTGATGTTTAGGCACCACTAGTTTTATATTCGATAAATATTATTATTAACATATCACTCGTACATGATCAAACAATAAAATATTCCAGTATTTCATTTAAATACTCTAAATAAAAACGGAAACAGGATGAAAAAATATCAGCTGTTTTATCATATTTTACACATCGATATTTTAAACATCATTGTTTGTTGACGTTTTCATCGACATCGAACACATTTTGGGTATGTATCGAAATATCCATGTTTTAATAAGATTTTCCATTACTAGATACCATGCATCGCTGAAATTTCTCAAATCACTCCTTCTCACACTCACAAAAAACGACCGATTTTCCAGACAAACATCAAAGAGTATTTGAAAGGTAATCCCTTTCTCATCATTATGAAAGCTTGCTGATTCACAGACGAAACCACGACGTCTCAATGGATACGGAACGAACCAAGCCATTGGTATCGGGGAGGATTATTGCTGCAAGAGTTTGTCAAGCGAACGTTGGCACGCGGGCGCCCTTCCCCTTGACGTCATCAGCCCCTATTGGCCGCCGGCGCGCGCCGGGATCAGCCGCTCGCGGCCGTGTCGCCCGCGCGGCGCGCGCGCAGCAGCCAAAGGCGTCTCCCGCCGCCTGCCCTCCTTTCCGTGACGACGAGCAATTTGCGTCCGCGGTTCCGTTAAATGTGCGCATCAAATGGAGGATTTGAAGAAATTTCATCAGCGGAAAAAGCGGCTCTGAGACGTCTCGGGACTACGGCTGTTGCCACTTTAGCGTCACTGTCAGGGAGGTTCGAACCCGACTAAGAGAGAGAGAAAGAGTAAGACAGAGAGTAAGAGAGAGAGAATAAGAGAGAGTAAGAGAGAGAGAGAATAAGAGAGAGAAAGAGAGAGTAAGAGAGAGAGAGAATAAGAGAGAGAAAGAGAGAGTAAGAGAGAGAGAATAAGAGAGAGAAAGAGAGTGTAAGAGAGAAAGAGAGTGTAAGAGAGAAAGAGAGAGTAAGAGAGAAAGAGAGAGTAAGAGAGAAAGAGAGAGTAAGAGAGAAAGAGAGAGTAAGAGAGAAAGAGGAAAAGAGAGTAAGAGAAACAGGAAAAGAGAGTAAGAGAGAAAGAGGGAAAGAGAGTAAGAGGGAAAGAGAGTAAGAGGGAAAGAGAGTAAGAGAGAAAGAGGGAAAGAGAGAAAGAGGGAAAGAGAGTAAGAGAGAAAGAGGGAAAGAGAGTAAGAGGGAAAGAGAGTAAGAGGGAAAGAGAGTAAGAGGGAAAGAGAGTAAGAGAGAAAGAGGGAAAGAGAGTAAGAGAGAAAGAGGGAAAGAGAGTAAGAGAGAAAGAGGGAAAGAGAGTAAGAGAGAAAGAGGGAAAGAGAGTAAGAGAGAAAGAGGGAAAGAGAGTAAGAGAGAAAGAGGGAAAGAGAGAAAGAGGGAAAGAGAGTAAGAGAGAAAGAGGGAAAGAGAGTAAGAGGGAAAGAGGGAAAGAGAGTAAGAGGGAAAGAGAGTAAGAGAGAAAGAGGGAAAGAGAGTAAGAGGGAAAGAGAGTAAGAGGGAAAGGGAGTAAGAGAGAAAGAGGGAAAGAGAGTAAGAGAGAAAGAGGGAAAGAGAGTAAGAGAGAAAGAGGAAAAGAGAGTAAGAGAGAAAGAGAGTAAGAGAGAAAGAGGGAAAGAGAGTAAGAGAGAAAGAGAGAAAGAGAGTAAGAGAGTAAGAGAGAAAGAGAGAAAGAGAGTAAGAGAGAAAGAGGGAAAGAGAGTAAGAGAGAAAGAGGGAAAGAGAGTAAGAGAGAAAGAGGGAAAGAGAGTAAGAGAGAAAGAGGGAAAGAGAGTAAGAGAGAAAGAGGGAAAGAGAGTAAGAGAGAAAGAGGGAAAGAGAGTAAGAGAGAAAGAGGGAAAGAGAGTAAGAGAGAAAGAGGGAAAGAGAGTAAGAGAGAAAGAGGGAAAGAGAAAAAGAGGGAAAGAGAGTAAGAGAGAAAGAGGGAAAGAGAGTAAGAGGGAAAGAGAGTAAGAGGGAAAGAGAGTAAGAGAGAAAGAGGGAAAGAGAGTAAGAGAGAAAGAGGGAAAGAGAGTAAGAGAGAAAGAGGGAAAGAGAGTAAGAGAGAAAGAGGGAAAGAGAGTAAGAGAGAAAGAGGGAAAGAGAGTAAGAGAGAAAGAGGGAAAGAGAGTAAGAGAGAAAGAGGGAAAGAGAGTAAGAGAGAAAGAGGGAAAGAGAGTAAGAGAGAAAGAGGGAAAGAGAGTAAGAGAGAAAGAGGGAAAGAGAGTAAGAGAGAAAGAGGGAAAGAGAGTAAGAGAGAAAGAGGGAAAGAGAGTAAGAGAGAAAGAGGGAAAGAGAGTAAGAGAGAAAGAGGGAAAGAGAGTAAGAGAGAAAGAGGGAAAGAGAGTAAGAGAGAAAGAGGGAAAGAGAGTAAGAGAGAAAGAGGGAAAGAGAGTAAGAGAGAAAGAGGGAAAGAGAGTAAGAGAGAAAGAGGGAAAGAGAGTAAGAGAGAAAGAGGGAAAGAGAGTAAGAGAGAAAGAGGGAAAGAGAGTAAGAGAGAAAGAGGGAAAGAGAGTAAGAGAGAAAGAGGGAAAGAGGGAACGAGAGAAAGAGAGAAAGAGGGAAAGAGAGTAAGAGAGATAGAGAGATAGAGAGTAAGAGAGAGAGAGAGAGTAAGAGAGAAAGAGAGAGAGAGAGAAAGAGACCCTAGGGCTCGACCTCAGCAACATAACTGCGCTGGATTCAGCCACCAGTCTGGCTCAAATCGGTAGGTTTCTGTGTTTCGTCGGGTCAATACCAGACGAATTGACAAAATGGACCACGATCCGCGGGCGATCTTTCCTTCCGCATCCTTGACCCCTACTCTCCCCTCACTCAAACACACATACTTGCACTACACTACTGCTTACGTCGAAACCAGTCGGGATCTTCAAGCTTGTTCCAGCTGCGGCGGTATTCTACTGTGGGAGATACCTGGAGGGGAAGGCACGCATGCTGATGCGAAGGTCACACTGAACCTCACGTTCCAGCGTGTGAAGAACATCGCCACCTTCCCGGTTAAGACGCTCTACCCCTGCGGGGTGAAAGATCAAAGTAGTTGACGCGTCTGGAAATAGAGTAATCCAGTCAATAACACAAAGGATTCATAAGTATCTGCTCGTCGGTCTTCAATAAATCCTTAGTCTCAAATAATTGCATTTCGATATCGAATAAAAATAGGGGTAGGTGAGTATTCTTAATATCTGTTAGAAGTAGGAAACTTAGGTCTGCATAGTATACTAAAGAAGCTGAAATCTCCATTGTCATTTCGTTTTGACGAAATCATACTTAACGCATTTTCGTCAAAAAGTGAAGGAAATATTTTTATATACTCGTACATTGAATCTTAGTTTATAAAGAAGAAATTAACATAAATTCCCACGTTACACAACTCGCAGCTTTGCGTGACAATAACACAGAAATGCCCGATTATAATTCATAAAACTGAACTGCCATAACTTACCAAAGTTACAAGAATTCAATTTAAGAAAAGCTGTAGAAGGGTAAAATATATTTTTTAAATAAGTCACCTCTGCGATTCTAGCTTAGACACCTCTAGTTTGGGAATGCCAAACAAATTGCTTACAGCTTTCAATTCTAGTTGTGGTTCTATAATTTTAGCGGTACATTTCAACTTTAAGGGAATTTACGTGGATTTTCTCGTTGATACGATTTCTGAGAAGAGTCAGACCTCTTGTATACCGTATTTTATAAACGTGGTTCCAGGGTACTAAGCCATAGCGAACAACCAACGATCACCGGACGTTCTCTAATTCACAAAAACCATCTGCAGTCTTTTCTGGTGCTTCGGTATGGGTTACGACGTCCTGTGTGTCTCAAAAGACAATTGCTGTAATTAATGCGTTGAATGATAACACTTGCCTTAAAAAATACATGGGAAGTCGTTTTTAAAGACCACCTACAAATAACTGAATTTTATTCGTTTTAAAACTTTAAGAATATAAACGGGTACGAATCTTCACCACCTGAAAGATACGTTCTAACAAACATTGTTGAAACAAATGCAGGTCTGCAATTTTCCCCAGGAGCTTAAAACGTTGAAAATTACCCAACAGCAAACAATAAATATTAATAGAGATAATCCACACTATGCAGAACATAAATTAACAAAAAACTGTATACTTTAAAAAGAAAGAGTTTCGACAAATTGTAAATGTATGAAAGGGGATCTTCAAAGCGGTTTGATCGTCCCCAACGCTATATCCTCACGTCTCTTTTCGGAGGGGTCACATCGCAATGATTGATTCCAATGATTACGTCTGCGACGTTTCTGTATCCAGAAAAATATTTTTGCTCATATATTAAGATAAACAAGGGACCAAAAATTCGCCGTCCGTGGTAATAAGCGCGAGTCACTTTTTTTCTAATCTTAGTCATTAAGAAAGGTTTTCTGTCCTTCGAAATTCGTGGGGGACACTGAGAATGTCGAGTTTCCAAAGCAACGCATAGTCAGGTTATTTTATTGTAATTTGTTTCCTGTTTATGTAGAATTTTGTAACCATATTATGTGCGTATGTATGTATGTATGTATGTATTTGGCGCCCCAGATCATGAACGGGCTCAGGGTTACCGGAACCATATTAAAAACACTAATTATAATTTGTGTTATTAAAAGTGTCAAAATACTTGTATTTATGATTTATGTTTCTTCACAAGATCCATATTAATAGAAAACAGACATCCAATTTTGTGTTCACCTCATTATCTACTTTAATCACAAAATTACTGCCCTTCTGGACGACCTGCGGGACACAGAAGCTGCTTCCAAAAGCTGGGAGCCGAAGAAAAAAAACTAGTGGGAATATTGAACATACCGAAATCCCCAAATCTTAGTGTTATTACTCAACTGTTTAAAAAAGTGCATGGCGTCATTTAATAATCTACTATTCATATTAATTTATGCAGAAAACACCCTATCTACAACAATCAGTAGGGTTGAAAAATGGATTGGGAATGGGGAATGCATCATAAATTTTGAGCAGTAAGAATGCACGCCGAAAATTAGATTTGTGTGCGATGTTTCTGTATAAAAGTTTAAAAAAGCTCACAAAAAGAAAATATAAAATGACAAAAACATTATTTCATGTCATTTAGTAATAAGTCTTGGGGTTCACCACCTAAATTAAGGGAGTTTTACACATTCTGGAACAATACATTATTCATTGCGAACCAAGAGTTTACTATCTTTGTGAAAATGTAATGTAAATGTTTTATATTGTCCTTATGTCCTCCCCAAACTATACAAGAGGAAGGAAAATGAATGAAAATAAAAAAAGAGTCAGTCTTTGCGTTTGAGTACCGCACATGGCGTGGCCATTTTCAACTTGTAGTTGAGAGATCCTTGATTTCATTCCGCCACTATCACATTCGAGTCGTAAACCTGTCCAGAATCATACATCTAGTAACAGCAACCTCTCCAGATCGGTTGCGACGGATCAGTAACAGCATTGCCATTGTCGCTGCAGCATCGCTGACTGAGAAGGTCTAGAGTTCGAATATCAACGATGACGGATTTTTGACACTAGCTATATACGACACTAGCTATATAGCAACTGAAGAAGATTTCTAGAGGCCGGCTACACGTAACGGTGGTTAGCTTCTCCACGGTTTCTCCGATGCATACCAGGCGAAAGCCGGATCAATATTACCGGCATTAACAAACGAGCCCCGTACCACATGCAATCTTTCTATTCTCAGCCCTGTCCCCTCCTCTCCCCTTACACGCGCGCGCACACACACACACACACGCATTCACGCACATTTTCATTCACTACTCCACCGCCCATGTCGGGACACATCTAGTGAGCTTACAACTTGTCACGAGTAGCGTGATATCTCACTGGGAGAGATACTTTGAGGAGGAAATCCATCTAGCCGAAGTGTAGTTCGTCGCTAATCTCCGTTCGTCGGTCCTCATGGAAGTTGCCTATTGACACACACCGCCACTTCCCGGGATATACATACTCATACTTTCGGGTCTAATAATCAAAATGGTTGTCGCGCACAAACATACTAAATAATCAATCAATCAATCAATGTTCCCTTGATTACTTTGAAAGTCAAGGCCGCTGTCATCACCAGCATGGGAAATAGAAGTCATAAATGAGCAAGCCTTCTCCCTCGCCAATACTCATAATGCGTATGACACTCATCATATCATCGCCTCACTTGAGGTTAAACTAATCTAAAGCGTGATTTCCCGAGGCGCGAATAAGCTAAATTAATTCGTAACGCCGCTTTAAACGAGCTATTTATTTTGTGACTGTAATCTATTCCCTGAACACACACTGAACACATTAAAGACATATGAAATTACGTTTAAAGAAACACAGAAGTCGAGGCTACCTCTGTGGCTGTTGGGAGGTAAGTGTATATGAGGAGGACTGGAGTGTGCGCGCCTGCTGATGATGCCAAAGGGTTTGCCGGGGCGCCACCCCCTTTCTCATCCGGACCCGAGAGCTGCGTTTTGGACGTGGCGCTCTCACGGGCTCTTGAAAAATTGATGCTGCCGGTTGCACTGTGTGTCTGGCCTCTACGTTAAATCCGTGACTTGCATTCTGGGTTCTTTAATCCTCCGGTGACCCGGACGGCATGGCTCAAGGATTCAGGAAATAAATGAGACCTCTGGGCAGCTACTTTGCAACACCGTTTTCCAAACAAATCAAAATATTCAATAATATAAAAAAAATATTTATCCGATTTATAAGTTATGTCCCTTTAACAACTCACTTGCAGAGAAATCAACCATTTCATCGACACGTAATGGTAGAAATGACTATTACTGTAGTTATTGGACAAAACTCTCTGATATGAGTTCAAAATGAATCGAGAATTTTAATAAAGTTCAATGGAGGGAGTCGTCACGAAACTTTCTTTACAATTTATTTTATAAATGTTACGAAAAATGATTCATTATCTCTATCCAGTGTAAGTTGTCGCCAGCTGAGATAAGACTCTTAACTTCTCTTATGATTAATTGTCCAGATCATGATACTCCCTCGCGCTTCCCAAGATTGTCCACTTTTGAAGACAATTTCCTTCGTATTCTTAGAGCTAACGCGCACGCTTTAGGGTTCTTCTTTGAAGTTCATGACGGTTAGCAATTTCATTTCCTACCCCATTTCTTTGGGTTAAAACCCTTTTCTTACACTCTCTAAATATGATTGCCCTGTTTCTTAACGTGTTTGTAAATTTATTCAGAGGTAAAGGACCTTCGTCAGCGTTCAGCGCTTAAACACTGTTTTATGATCTTAACCAAAGTTTCAATTTTTCCCCGTTGGTTTCCTGTATTAGATTTTTCTAGGGATACTATGAATCATGCATACCTTTCCCTCGCGGAATATTAAATTTTAAGAACCAGTATTCTGTCTCTTATACTAAATTTTTCGCCAATAGTGTTCCAAATTATTGTAAGTTCAAAAATTAAATTATATTAAGGGGCATGATCTGCCGAAAATGGTGGACTACTTGATGAACACCGTGCCAAAATCAAGACTTTGAATTCATACTTGATCCGTATCCGAAATTTGAAGAAAAACACTTGTTCGTTAATACAAAAATGAAACTAAATTTTTCGAGGTTCCCTTCGTTTCTTTAAACCGTCCGCAGAAATTTCGATTACATTAAGCATACTTATCCTTGCGAAGTCCAGCTAAACGGTTTATTTCTATTTTCCCCGTCCGCAAGACCAATTTGTATTCATTTTTCGTGGCCACAACGTAATTTAGAGTTATTGCGGCGTGAGTGGCGTCCAGAGAGCGCTGCGCAGTGCTGGGTGACGCCCCGCCGCAGGACAGCACGCGAGGGAAGTGCGGTCATCGGCCTCACACTCCTGCACGCTCTCGCTTACACTCGGTTGCGTTGGTTCGTTCCAAGGGTAGCGGCCACCTGTGTCTGTGTGTGCGTGTGTGTGTCGATTGCGTCTGATTTTGGTTCTCTAGGTTCTGGACTAAAGATTCCTGGTCGGTGCATGACGAATGTTGGACAAACAGGTTCGATGCAGGTTTTTTTAGGTTTCTGTCCGTTTCTGTGCCTTGCATTGATCCATATCATTCACATCCTATCATCATCTTTAAGATGTTGAAAACTGAATTTACCATTACAAATAAGGTCTCATACGCTCAGGCATAGGAATAATAATTAAGTCTTATTAACCTTCATGAAGGCTGTTCAAGAAGATTGCATTTCTTTCATAGGTTTGCTACGATAACTTATAAAATGACATACTTTATTAATCAGAAATTTAGTTTAAAAAAATTATCTGCCAAGACCATACGCATTGAACAAAATGGCCGTGTAGTATAATACTTTGCCAACTTTGGCCAACTTAGTCGGGAGGCCAACTTAGGCCCATTTAGCCAACTTTGTCGGGAGAATAAATAAATGTCAATTGGTTTCTACAAATAAAGTTTAATTTGATTTATGATTTGCCTTGAACACAAACAACGGCCGAAGAAGATACAGCGTCTACGGTGGTTGAAAGGTTTGTCCCCGCCGTAGATATTCGTATGGAGGATAGTGTTGGGTCTGTCAGTTTTGCAGTGATGTCTCGCAGACGAGCACGCTTTCCGCTGACTCAATACCCGAGGACTCCGCAAGTATCTGCGTGGGCGTATCTTAGAGAGAGAGAGAGAGAGAGAGAGAGAGAGAGAGAGAGAAACAGAGAGGCGTAGTTTGTGGAACATTTTCCTGTAGATGATTAACAGCCATGAATGCAATATACATAATAAAAGAAACATGATATAAAGTATTGTTTTTAATACAGTTGTAGTTTCACGTTATCGCACCAAAACCATGCGTCCGTGTCAGCGAATCACTCTACTCCCTTTTCCCTAGTTTTTTTTAATTAAAAATAACATTTTGTGCATAATAAAACTACTTAGTCACCTGTATTATCACTTCGATCCCCCACTCCAGCCTTGATCGCGTGTATCGCAGTTCGTGGGAGAGTCAGAGAGCAAATATTTGGAACAGTTCCATGTTTACCTACGGACAATACTTTACTCCCTCATAACTTCGCGTAAAATCCGTGATATTTTTGGACGCTAATACATAAGCAAGTAAAAGACAAAACTAGCAAACAAACAAACAAATAAATACAAAAATAATCGTGAATGAATAAATATGAATCATCATTTACATGAAGCTGCATTTTGCACTTTTCCTCTTGATCGGTCACGATAAAAACATACGTGTATGAAGTGGGATTGAGATTCAAAATTTTACCCCCAAAAGTGTTGATTTATAAATAGTGCAATAATGCAATCCGGATAATTGTTGCTGGGTGATGCGGGCGGGTGGATAGGACACAACAAATAAGGTGAGCGGGGTGGGCGACGCTGTAAATGTGATCCCTTCTACACGCTAAGAAAAGTCGTCTTCTACCGTCAACACAATACAACTTAACCGGGCGAGTTAAGTTCATTGCCTCTGTCTCCGCTGCGACTCTAACCGGGAGGACCTAGGGTTCCAATCTCGGCGGTGACAGATTTTCTTCTCTAGGTAGATAGCTGGATCTAATTTAGTTGGAGGAAACTTTTAGCGGGCGGCTACTCTGATCGGTATTTTTCCGTGGTTTTTCCTTTCAGTACTAGGCGAATGCCGGAGCAGTACCTTAACAAATGGACCTCGGACCTCCCGCGATCTTTCCTTCCTCTTCCTTGTCCTGTCGTCTTCTCTTAGATACACACACAATTACTTGTACTACACTACCATGTCGGGAAACGAGTCGAATCTTACAGCATCATCATCATCATCGACAGCAAGGATTAGACCTCTTGGTCTGTTCATGCCATCTCTTCAAGGGACGTCCTACACTTCTTTTTCCTTTAGGTACATATTGAAGAATAGTTTTACTTATTCTATGTTCTGGCATTCTCAGGACATGACCTTTCCAGTTTTCTCGATATTTCTTTATGGTATCTATAACCGGTTCAACATTTAGTTCTTCTCTGATATCTACACTTTTTTTGTGGTCTAATAGTGAATATCCTGCCACAAAACGAAGAAATCTCATTTCTGCAGATTCAATTCGGCGCAGCTGATCGGATGTTAATGTCCAGCTCTCACTTCCATAAAGTAGTAATGGCAAAGCAATAACTTTGTAAAATCTGAGAAGAGTTTCCTTTTGCGCACTATGATGTAGAGTTCGCTGTAACGTTCCACAGAAATATGTGAAGTTGTTCAGCTTTATTTCCATGTCCCTTGATTTTATATAATTAAAATGATATCCAAGATATTTAAATTCATTTACTTGTTCAATTATTTGGTCATATATAACTATCTTTGCTCTTAAAGGTTCAAGTCCTTTAAATGCCATCACTTTTGTTTTACTTGGTGAGATTTTCATACCATACTCATTAGCAACCTGACTTAACTTGTGGACTGCTATTTGAATTTCATATTCAGATTTTCCTATGATAAGCTGGTCGTCGGCAAAAAGTAATGTTGGGATCTCGACATTATTAATCTTAAAAACATCATTTAAAGTCTTCAACCATTTTTTTAATGATCACGTCCATATATATATTAAAAAGCGTTGGCGAGAGCAGGCATCCCTGTCTTACTCCCTGGTTTATATATGCTGATTCTGTTCCATTTCTTAGCATTCGGATCATGATTTTATTATTTCTGTATAATGATTGAATTGCTGTAATAAGATGGGAAGGGAGTCCAATATTTTTCAGTGTTTCCCATAATAATCTTCTTTTAAGGCTATCAAATGCTTTTACGTAGTCAATAAAGACGTAGTATGTCGGTAGTTTAAATTCCCTTCGCTTTTCAGTAAGTTGTGTCAGTACAAAAATACAGTCTGAGCATGATCTACCTTTTCTGAAACCATGTTGTGTTTCAGATATTTGAGTTTCAACAATAGGCACTAATCTTTGATTGATAATTTTTGCATAGATTTTATAACAGGAATTTAGAAGACTTATACCTCTATAATTTAAACATTCAGATTTGTCGCCTTTTTTATATAGTGGGTAAATTAGGGCTTCATTCCATTCTTCTGGCACATATCCAGTGGACCAGCAGATATTAATAAAGTTAAGAAGTCTCTGCGTAAATTCATTTGATGCATATCTGATCAATTCCATATTTATATTATCAGTACCAGGTGACTTTTTATTTTTGGTTGTGTTAATGGCTGCTTTCAACTCATCCATAGAGATCAGATCAATAGAATTACATATATCAATTTTAATTCCTCTCTCTTCTTCTTCTTCATCTTACAGCATATAGTAATGAACTGTACCTCCTTATTCTATGGTTAGAACTTCTATGGTTCTAACTATGGTTAGAACGCTGAGGGGAGATATCTGGAGAGTGAACCCACCGCAAGCCAACATGTAGGTCGACGCCGGAGCCGACCCGGTCCCGGCGGTCGGCCCCAGCGCCGGTCGGCGCCGGGACCACCCTGCGTGAGATGAACACCGCCACCTCCTGAAAATATCGTTCAATATACTAACGGGACTAATAACAACAGCAGTCGACGTTTACGGACACGGCAATCAATTAACAAATGTGAGCTACTTCTGGATAGAAAATTAGCCTCCAGGCCTACAACAAACAGATTTAGGACGAAAATAGAAGATAACTTTGTAAGGGAAAACAGGGATTATATCCTCCACGACTGTTATGCCGCAACGTACGTTACCATCATTGTACATAACTCAGAAACGTTGCATCCTAGACCTTCAAAACTAATGTTTCTTGAAATAATCAATAAACTCCACAATGTAATTCACGAACATTTTATCAAAACGCTATTAACATGTGTCATGATATTAGGGTTAGAAACTACAGGGGATTATCATTTATCGTATGTGGCTATCGAAAGCAGAAGACATTAGTTCGCAATGAAGTTATGCAAAACATAATTCGAGCAAGATTCAAAGAAATTTCCAAAAATGTGTTGTTTTTTTTGTGTATTAGCGCTGCAATCTTAGTGATAATATCGGGAATTAAACAAAGGCCTGATAAATCGTTGGTGATGGCGTTGATTAAAAATCATTACCCAAAGGCTTAATACGCCATAATTTTCTTTCACACTGATGTTGACATATTTCAGTGATCAATTGAATTACCAAGTAAATCGCACTGAAGATTGATTTCAATTTAGATTCGAATTATTAAAAATATTTTTAATAATTTTTAAAAATATTTTTAAAAATAAACTAACGAAAACCTACAAATAGTATTGCCTCAGAATTTGTTAAACTTGAAGAATTTCAAGTGAATATGGAGACCTCAAAACTGGAAGTAATGTTAGAGAATGAAAGAACGTTCTTATGTTCCACTTCGCACTTTTCCGTTCTTCCGTAAGTGTGCAAATATCTATTTTCAAATGAATGCAACCTACAACTTATTCTTATTAAACTTAACTAACACCTTATTCACATTAACATACAAAACAGCCATTTTTTAATGTTAGATTTGAATGCAACGCTAGATTCGCATACAAAATAATTAATAGAGCAATTAGTAGAGTGAAGTAGAAGTGAACACAAATTAGACTGTGCTTGTAAAGTTTTAATATCTTCAAAAATTCGGGCAGAAAAATATGTAAGTGTTAAATAAATCCGGAGAAGAACAAATGCAGTTGTAAAAGATGTGACAGAATTTTCGGAAGTAATTGGAAATTATCTGCATTGAGCATTTGTGCTAATGCAAATTTGCAATGTGCATTTTTGTGGATATTAATATAAAAATGCAGCTGAACTAAAATTTAACTATTGGCATCATCAAAACCTGCAAGCATTTGTTATGGCGATTATAATTTTCAAATTACAATAAAACCAGTGCATATCCCGTATGAGTAACAAACAAGGCCATTGGGTGTTGGGAACTTTTGAGCGGGAGTATAACAACTACGATTCATTGATAAGTTCAATGCCAGATACTGAAATAACATATTTGAGCAAAGCTGGGCATGAAAGATATGAAGTAAGAAAGAAATTTTCAACATAAGATACTATTTTTAACAACAGTTTACAGCGTCGGCGACGCTACATTTTATTAATACTTTGTACTATTTTGTACTAGTACTAGTTTGTTTTACTAGTACGTTTATTAGTTATTTAAAGTACTCTAATGTGCGGCAAGCGTTATTCTCCTCATTTGACAGTTTCACCAAAAATGTGGAGAAATGCTGTTACACTTAGTTCCTTTGGCAGTCGCTCTGGCGGTGTCTGCTTTGACACTTCGGTGGTTTTGAACTTCGCGCCCGGAAGAAACATTTAAACTCACTTTTCTGGAAGACAAGTTTTTGGGAAAAATGGATCTTTCATTCTTTATAAAATTAAACATAAAATTTGGTTTGCTTGTTGTTGTTTTTTGTCACGGGAGCTTTCGGACACCCAGTATTTCGAAGTGGTACGTAGTTTTGCATTCAAGCATTAATAACTAACATTAATAACTAAGCCAATATCATATTTAAAAATAAAAAAATATATTATACACATATCGTAAACTGATAGTGAATATTTCAAATTATAATTTGTTTTGAATTAATAATCTTTGATAAAAAAAATTATAACGTTCGTAATTTTAAAAATAATGTGTTAATATGACAACTTTTTTTAACAAAAATACAGTTTTATTGCTTGTGAAAGTCTCTGGTACATCCTCCTACATAATAAATGAGTAAAATGAGAGGTGCGAATTTGAGAAAGAAGGGTTTCCTGCCAGTGAAGCCTAAGTTCTCAAGTTATTAAAGATCGTTACTGCTTAAAATTGGCATTTTGAAGGGTCTATATCTTACGAAAGTTGTCTCTGTGAGTTGCAACATTTTGCAAAACGACATTTGTAGCGGTAATGCAACGCTGTGGTCCGTTTCTTTCGAATTTGACGGAAGTTAATGTTTGCTTGTAAGAGTCGATGCCTCGATGGAGGGAGGTACCTGGTGGGGGAAATCCGTAAACTGACGTGTCGGTAGCCGCAGGACCTCACGTCAGGCGTGGAGGAACACCGCCTCCCGCGATACAGCCCTGCCAGTCTATTGACCATACCAGTTGACGCGCCCTGAAACGTCAATCACATTCAGAATGATACCAGCCATCAAATCGGCTGTCTGGCGCCAAATAGGCATACGGGGCACCTCGGTAATACTACGTAACGAACCACTAAAGGAGAAGAAGGAGAAGAAGAAAATGGAGGAGAAGAAGAAGAAGAAGAAGAAGAAGAAGAAGAAGAAGAAGAAGAAGAAGAAGAACTTACGTGCCATCTCTGACAGCCGAGGACGAAGAGGAGGGCCACATCCCGAAATATAGAGGCGGAAAAGAAATAGAGCGACAAGAGATTGGTGACGTTGCTGGCTGTGCGAATGGCTGAGAGGGACGCAACGACTAGAGCATCCTGATCCAAAAAGTATACAGATTTCATTCAGAAGAAGAAAAAATGGGGGGGGGATTTCTTCCCTTCCTGCTCTGACGAGCGGCCCACAGACCTCGCGCGATCTTTCCCTTCCTCTTCCTTGTCTTAACCTCACTCTTTTGTGCAAACACTTTCACGCACTGCACTACCATACACGTCAGGGGACCGGTCGGGAGCTTAGATCTGGCCCCGGCTGGGGCGGCTCCCCGGAATGGGGAGATACCCGAATGGGGAGATACCCGAATGGGGAGATACCCGAATGGGGAGATACCCGAATGGGGAGATACCCGAATGGGGAGATACCCGAATGGGGAGATACCCGAATGGGGAGATACCCGAATGGGGAGATACCCGAATGGGGAGATACCCGAATGGGGAGATACCCGAATGGGGAGATACCCGAATGGGGAGATACCCGAATGGGGAGATACCCGAATGGGGAGATACCCGAATGGGGAGATACCCGAATGGGGAGATACCCGAATGGGGAGATACCCGAATGGGAAAAATCCAGCTAGCCGACGTATAGGTCGGCGCCGTTCTCACCATCTAGCGGGGGGAACACTGCCACCTCCCGCGATAAAAGCATGCATTACACTTACCGGACTAACGCCCTTAGCAGTTGACGCGCCAGGTATCACCAATCAATGAATGAATGAATCCGCAGGGGCCAAGCGCGGCGCCGGGCCGGGCCCGCGCTGCGCCTCCCTGCCGGGGGCAGCGTAAATCAGGCGAAGTTTATTGACCGCGATCGGAGCGCGTCGCGGACGGATGATGGCCACTCGCCGCGGCCCCTGAGCCAACAAGCACTTGCCACTCAGCCCCCCGCCCGCCCGCCCGCCCGGCCCCGCACAGCCGCCGAACGGCGACGGCACGGGGACAAAACCTCAAATCTCTCTCCGCCCATTGGAGAATCCATTTATTTATTTGCGTCAAAAGCAGGAACAACTGCATGTGACGATTGGTTGAGGCGGGGAGACAATTGGACCAGAATTTGCTCTGTGCATCAACGGACACTGAATGCAGTACCGATTCACAAAGGGCTCATGGATCCAAAATTGCAATTATTCTAATAAATACAATTAAATTTTTAAAGCAAGAAAAGGAAGTAATATTAAATGTTTTACGTATGTATTGTTACGATAAATAGTTATTTACGCACCAAGGAGGTTATAAAGGTTCTAATATCGAGCCGCGACAAAGAAAAGCACGAGGGCTTTTTGTCGTCGGAGTGGTAGTTTGTGCATGATTTTATTTTTGACGTAATTTTATGATTCAGATCTACTTTTACTTGTTAACTAGTAGTAAACGTGACTCGGTCTGTCTTTCTGTATTTCCCTCTCATAATTATTATAATTCCCTCCATAAGAGACCACCATTCAACTGTTTTCATATTTCCCTCGTAACCATGATCCTCTCGATCCAGATAATTTATGCAGTGTATATTGAACTCCGTATCGAAGGTAAAATTACAAGCTATAACGTATTAGTATCAAATAAAAACTATTTTCAAGCATTTGAGACTTCCGCTGGTGTACTTTGCTTGACGCTGTGACACTTTCACTGAGACAAAGACTTTAAATTATTGTAAAATATTTTAAATGGACTTACCGCAGAATTTTTGTGGATAATATTAAATTTGTTTTAGTTTTACAGGTGGAAAGTTTAGGACATATATGTTGTGCATATTCTGTATAAAATCACTTTCTGTTTTGTGATCTAGTCCTAACTATAAATGACATATAAAATAAATGATACAGAAGAAAAGCCCTCATCCTCAAAATGATGAGTGCAATGTGTTTTACTGCATGATGGCCAGGGGCCAACACTTGGCTTTTAACGACCTTTCTCTTCTAGGCAAGAAGTCACTGAGGCTTGCCGTTGCCTTCGACTGCATGTGTGAAGATACGAATGATTATAAATGGTTGAGATGCGTTAAGCCAACTACGCGTCAATCGCCTGGTGAAAAGACGCGTGTCGCTAGCGCGACTGGTGTCGTCTGCCGTCAGCTCCCCGCATTTGAACGGAACGCCGGGCCTCGGGCGCCGAATCGAAACCCTCGCCGAACTCCAATGCCAGGGGTTTTAGGTCGCTCATTACACTCAGTGATAAAATTACGAAAGCAACTTAGCAGATCCAATATAATTCTCATGTAATTTCGTATTGATTGTATATAATTTCTCCATTTGCGCTGAAATTGCTCAATCAGTCTTTACTAACACGACTATTTTCCCTCCGCACACACGGAGTTAAAAAAATAAAAATATACCTTTGTTCACTACTAATTCTAATTTTATTAAAGCAGTGTGCTGCATAGAGTAATGCAGGTTTTTTTAAAATTTAGAGATTAAAGTCACAGTAGAACAGTGTGATATTTCAAATACTATTAATAAAACGTAAGTCTGATATCCACTTCCTGGCGTTAGTCGATAATAGTTATTTAAGATGTAATTATCGTTAGACATTACAATGCGAGAATGAAGAATTGAATGAAAAACTGATAACTAATCGAGTATTGTTATTTGAAGTTACAATACGAAAATCTAACAACGCTTATCGATTTTGTTATCATTCTAACACACCATAATTTTCGGTTCAATTTGAGCTTCGTCCTGTGGTGACTAAGGTGACAGATTGATGTTGATGGTAGTTAAGAGAATTTCAGATTCATTGATTGGTGTTTCCGGGTGCGTCAACTGCTACGGCCATATATCCCGTACGTATTGTGCAAGCTGTTGTGTAAGTTATTTTCTCCGCTAGGACGAGAAACCCGCGCCATCCTACACGCCATCTTATGCTATCTCTAGGTATCTTTCCTAGCGGGCCGCCGCCCCAGCAGGGACAAGCTGTAAGGTCTCAACTAGTCTCCCGACATGTGTGAGTGTACAGTGCATGTAAGCACAAGTGTGTGTGTGTGTGTGTGTGTGTGTGTGTGTGTGAATGGGTGTAAGTGGAGAAAAGGATGAGGAAGAAAAAATCGCGTGCCATACGTTAGATAACTGTTGCGGCAGTCGCTCTGTATTGAGTGGAGAAACTACCGAAAACTGCCGATCAAAGAAGGCAGTAGATTTCGTTTCCAGACAATGGCTGTTTCCGACGTAGCTGCCGCGTTATGGCATTGCGGCTCTGCGACACACTGCCGCCGGTGGGTGACCCAGTTGTCACTTGCCGACGTCAGCGATCCGAGGTTATTAAAAGGCGAGAGTTTCACACCTGAAACTTCTGTTTCACTTTTCCCTGCACGATTTTCTGGGGGTTCTTTCTCTCCTCTGGAACTCGCGAACATTGGTGTCAGGTGTGGGGTACCAACTCGCGCTCCCTCTCTGGAACCAGGAGTATAGTTCTAATAGTAGTTTATTGGACGTACCCCGACAGCGCAGCGTTCGTCTAGTGAGTGGGTGATGGTGCGACGGGAGCCTCCCGCATCACTGGTGGGAACACATCGAGAAGTGACAACTGGGTCACTCCCCTGCGGTAGCGTGTCGCGAGGGGGCCGGAATGACATATCGCGACTTAGCCATTTAGCTTCTGCTGGAAAAATCCAACATCGTCGAAACTCGAACTCCAGGACATACTGGTGGTCACTGATGGCTCAGTCGGTAGTTAATAGTCCATAGATTATTAGAAATTATAATACTCATTATGTCACTGATTGTAATTATTATTAGTGGACCATGAATTATTATAACATTCGTACTTTACATTGCGAATTTTGTGCTTTCACAAACACATGCAGGGAATTTTCTTCTTCCTTCAATTGTAGTTGAAAATTCTCTCAAAGCAACTTTTTTTGCGTTTTGACTTCGATTTTGTGTTTTCGTCTCACTGTTCTCTCCCTCCTGACCGCCCGCGCGGTGTAATGGGCCCCTCGGCGGCCCTCGCGCCGCCCGCGCCGCCCGCGCCGCCCGGGCAACGCTACGCCCGCCCAGTCCCACTCGCTCCCGGAGCGTTGCGAATGCAGAATTTACTCGTTTCATCTTTTGCAACGGCCTCCCGGAGGAGTTCGCTGATTTCGGTCTCCGCAAACGTCCATTTTGCTTCCCTCTCCTGCGTGATTTCCGTCATGCAATTTTCTCGCTCCAGAATCAGCCGTTCTCCCTTTCTCATCCCCAGTGGTTGCCCATTTATTTGCTGGTCTGTGTGTGCTTTTTTTTAACATCTCTATACTTTTCCAGGGTTCTACTATCAAATGTTTTAACGTACTTCTACCCTCTTCCTTATTTGTTTAGTTTGTAGTATGGCTTTGCTTGTAGATGTAAAATGTCGCCTATTTTAACGGTATCCATTGTCGTAATTTTATCTCCTCTTTTGTTTGTTTGACACTGCTCTTTCTATTTCATAAAATCCTCTTTTGTTTACACTGCAGATTATCCCATTTTTGTATGATGCCGCATAATATGCGTGGAGCCCTACACACTGTAATGACGCACACCTTATGTGCGTTGGTACAGTGTGTAGGACATCTGCTGATATCTTCTGCATATCTATTTTCGAGTTAATTTCGAGTCATAAGTACTAGAGCCACTTAGTTGGCGTTACATTTATAATTAGTGCAACATTTAGTTATTTTAATCTAGTACTTTATAGTTTTGTCAATGTACATGCGTTCTTTTGTATTATATGTAAAGTATGACTGGACTTATTTATACTTTTTAAAGTTATTTTGGCATTTAAACCATGTACTTTACGTCATAAACAAGTACTACCCTGTCATCTGAATTATTTTTTTTAAATGATGAGTTTTGTTATTAATTTGCACTCTCAGGCGAACATGTTCTGCACCAAATATGCAAAGTCGTCTTTATTTCAAGAAATATATTTTCATTTATTTGCTCTGTGGTTACGACACACGCATACCACAATGATGCAGATTAAATGGAACACGGGAAAGATGCAACGAGCAGTTGCGGGTTGAATCGTGATTGTAGAGTGGGTCCGTAGCGAGTGCGCAAACGGCGGCGTGGGAGGGGCCTGTCCCCTGACGCATCCTCGTTAAATTTATCTACGACGCTGGGATATCAGATGCATTACATACTCATTAGGCAGGTATTATTAGCTTCGTAATTAAACTAGTGCTATTTTGGGATCATAATAACACCTCTTTAGAGAAAAGAATATGAGTGGAAATTCAGTCTTCTCTCATCGTGAACACAATGCGTGCTTTTGGTGGCCCTGGCTTTGTGTACTCATGCAATACCTTTCCAGCCCTTTCATGTGCGACAACCAATATATTCGTTGTTGCTCTGGCGGCAATACTAGAGCCACGCGTATATTCTCGTTTTGACTTTTAACGCTCGCTCAGCCCGGTCCCGCCGACCTTGCGCTTCCCCTCCGTCACGCTCCGCCCTACTCTCTTTCACCATGCCGAACACGGTTCCCATAAGCCCGCTATGCCATGCCATGCCCTGCATTGTCAATGTTCTAGATGTATTGCTAATTTCATACACATTTGCACTATCAAATATTTTGGGGTGTAACCAAATTTCGAGTAACATTTTGGAATGGCGCACACCCTACTTTATCGGCTACTCAATAGAATTCATTACAAACGATTACGGGGAATCGCTCAAGAGGCCCAGAACTTTTTGTGAAACGTATGTACGCACTTTCATCTTTTATTTATATATGATAATTTAGTCACTAAATTTATTTACTGGGTGTGGACAAAAAACGGTATTTAAAAAATGTTATAATTATCAAGTACAAACGTAATCCACAAAAAAGACAACTTTTAAAATCTCAAATAACCTAGATGTTCTACAATATCACATTCGTTCTCGTATTGTTGGTAATTTTTGCACTTTTCGAAAATGAAGAGTGTTCAACGCAAAATGAAACCAGAGCAATTTTTAAATGTCTTTTATTTAATTCGTGGGGGGAAAATTGAAAGAAAAATTTGGAGTTGTTTTTGAGAATTTTTTTTTATAACTTTCATTAACTTGAAGCAACAATTGCACGAAACCTACTATTTTGTAAATATTTGCATGAGGTTTTAAAATCTTTAATTTTCACAACAGATTTTGTGTAAGGAAATATCTTACACTAATATTGTACTTTTGCAATGATAACTTTTTGTAATTTTTGAAAATACGGAGAGTTTAACAAAAATGAGAGCACCATTATCTCTTATACCATTCTTAGATACATATGAGGAGAACATTTGAAGAAAATATGGAGGCATTTTCGAGAAAATATTTATTTAAAAATTGCCTATATTTCACGCAAAATTACGCAAAAGCTACTCATATTTTGAAAAAATTGTACATGATTATTTTAATTTCATTCTAACTACCTTTTCTTCTGACATACTTTTCGGTCCGCCCTTACTCAAGTTATTGCTTGGTCGCTGATAATAATAATCTGATTATGAACCGAGAAGACCTTAATTAGGTTTATTCTATTATAGGTTCATATTCTCCCATTTCTTCTACCAACGTTAATAATACTTTTAGCAGGACAATTTACAAGAGCTCACCACGCGCGTTATGAGAATATACGAGTACCATGAACATAACATTTCGTTGGTGAAGAAATGTGTTGTGTTCCGAAATTACAATACAAATTCCACATATCTGGTAGCTGAACTGCCAAGTCTACAATGCTGCTAAAATTTCAGTCGTGAATCATACCTCCATCAAGGTATAAATAGTGGGTAAGCGATTTCTTCAAATTATACCATGTGTGTTTTACCGAATACGCACTTGAAGAGGAGAAAATGTTCAGCATAAAAAAAGACGGGTGTTACTACTACCAAATTCCGTAAATATGGCAAAAAGTGTCGAAAATAGAGCCAAATGACTTTCTCGGATAATATACATCAGCCATTCATATTGCTAATTCCGAAAGATACATTTGTTAGAACATACGTTTGCTTTGTAAGTGTAAATCTATGTGCTGTAGTAAATCTCTAACCTTTAATACTGGTCTATTAGGATATGTTTTGTTGGGTGATGGTATCGGACTCCTTTGCCCTTTGAATTGGTTTGCAAAACCCAGTTGTGTTTCGCATAAATCCTCATAGCTTCTCCGTCAACACGTACTATCGCAGAGAATTGGAAATCGAAACTGGCACCAGGCTTACAAAGAGCGAGCCAGTCAGTCAGAGCCTGATTAGAGGCGTTTAAATGATTCAAAGTGAATCGCGGAGCTGCGCGCTGGAGGCGCAGCGTTCCGCGCGGTTCATCGACATGCGCGCGTGCACACGTGACGGGAAGTATTTAAAATCCAAAAAGCATACGTCACCGCAGCTCGCCCAGGAAACGCTGGTTGATACATTGGTTGGACGCTGGTTGATGATTGATACATTGCGATTCCGGGCTCGTCGACTGCTAAGGGTATAACTCCCGTAAATGTAGTACGTATTTATTCGGGAAGTGGCGGAGATATTTCTTCACGGGATGGCGAGATCCGACGCCGACCTACAGTCGACCAGCGGAAGTTTTCCCGAACAGGATCCCTCTTACCAGCGGAGTACCATCTCCGTCGGGACAAGATTTAAGCTCCCGACAGGTATCTCGGAATGTGTGGTGGTGTAGTTCATGTTATTGGGAATCTCTGGTCGATCGTAAGGCCGACGAGGGTGTGTCACCTATTAAAACTTTATTTCGATCTCATTGAGCATGTGACCACATCTCGTCAATGAATTATTTGATGGGTTGGTGTTAATGGTGTGGATATGTAAACAAGATGATGACGATGGAACAACAACGGGAATAAGGAACAGACACTCGAGAAATCATACCTGAAACCCTCTTTGTTCACCACAAGTTGCATTTGGACAGCGGGTATTTGAAACCCGGTGCTCAGATCAGAGGCGACAATCTTACGTTCACGTCATTTTGCTCCGGTCGCCCTGAGGATGCATCACCACCAGAAGCCAGATTAGAACCCCCCACTCCGTCACCAAGCTCCAACACCCTGCGAAGGCCTCGCCTCATTCCCTGAATTATTCCGCAGCATCAGTAGTCGTCGCGCGACGGCAGGGCTGCGGTCCGCCCCGCCACCCCCACCCCCACCCCCCGCAGTGCATCTTGGGCGTCCGTCGCGAGCAACGCGGTGAGTGAGGGCGAGGGCGCGAGCACGTGACCGCCCCGCATCCATCGCACAGCGGACACGACACGCCGCCTTCATTACCCTCGGGGCTAATGGCGGGCGGGCATTTGTTACGAAGACAGGCCGCCGCCGCTCCAGGAGTTAATCTCGGCGCGGACGCGTTGATGACGTTCTGCGCGTGTGCGTCGCGCCGCCTGGGAGGGGGAGGGGGAGGGCGTGCTGCGGCGAGACAATGCGGCGCAGGTGGCCGTGCGGCGCGTGGGTAATGCACGGCCCGCGAGGGCGTGGCGCGCGCGCCGCGCCGCGGCACGGCCCAGCGCAGCACGGCCCAGCGCAGCACTGCGCCCGCATTCCGGCGCGGATTCACCTGCGGCCGCGAGCGGGCCGGCGAGAGTTAGGGCTCCGCTCGAGCCCTGTGGGCCACCGGCAACTATGCGAATATTGGTGCACTGCTGCGGCAAAAATGCTGCTGAATGATGACTGACGAGCTATGACGTACACGCTATTTTCATGCATTCTGTTTATATTCAAAACTTTTACAGGTGTATTTTTTATAATATATTTACGTCGTTAATATTTACATTATGAGCGTTTTTACAGTATTGTATTTGTGAGTACGAATGCTTCAAGTGATTTCTCGGAAGTTTCTCAAGAACTCAAAACGATTCTGTAAAAATGAGGACAAATTTAGACATTTTCGGAAACACTCAAACGAAATTTTTCCAAACCCGACTTTGTATAAATTAAATGAAGATTTGATTATATAATCACGGTTTGGCTTTGTATAATAATGTAATTAAGGTCCTATTTTAACTCTAATATTGGGGGATCGGAAGGTTGAGAAAATATGGAAAAATATTTTTGACGCTGATTGGTAGCAGTTGCAAAGAGGGTTGAGCAGAAGCCGAAAGTTAGCCCAATCTCAAAAGATTAGGGAACTATTACAATAAATTCTGTAGCACCACCTAGGTTTGTTTGAGAAGTGTATTCGGTCTTTTCGGTAGATGCATGATGAAATGATGATGATCCGGACTGGGAGACATTTAAAAATGTTGTTGGATATTTAAATTCACACGTTTTAAAATTTGATTTTAAAAATATACAAGTAGTTGAGAAAGAGTGTAGTAGATAGTGTTAGGAAATGTTTAAATTAGAAAATAACTAAGTTTAATTAGTTTTTGTTGCTGAGTTTTATTATTTTCGAGTGAAGCATTTTCTGGCCAATGATACACTTTAATGGACCCCAAACTGGAATAATACGAGATGAATATGAGCCAAATGTGCAATTGACTTCAAAAATTTAAGTGAAGAGTAAGGACGACCAAGTTCTTTAGTAGAAACCGGCCCGCTAAGAATAATTTCTGTTATTTATTGAATTTTGAAATTTTAATTTTGATTTTGTTTTAATTAAGATTTTTTAAGTGAATTATATTTTTGTGCAGTGTTTTAGTTATTTGACATTATTTCGTTATAATTTTGTTTATTGCAATAAATACAATTGTAAAGCCAGTAGGGGAAATAAATAAAGATGAACAAATTTAGTATTACAGGACTAAGAGTGGTAGATGCATAGTAGAATAGATTTTCCTTTAGGGGGTAGCTTTTTAGGAGAATATGCGGAATATTGTCTGGTCCAGAAGAATAATTTTTGGAGGATTCAATAACTTATTCTAGTTCATGCGGTGAGATATCCACGTTAAGTTGCCAGTTATTTGCTAAAAGTTCAATTCCTTTAGTGATTGATCTAGTTTCTTGTTCATTTTGATTTGAATGAAATTCTTCCATATAGTTGGAACTGGAATTATTGGAGAATGTCTTAGTAAATTGGTTGGTAATGTCAGGTGGGGTAGTAAGTATTTTATCATAGCTTTCAATGAAGTGGATGCAATATGATTTTTTATTTCTTTGTATAGCTTTGATTGTTCGTGTATCATTGATGTTATGTTACCGTTTAATGATGATAAGTATTTAGACCAGGAGTTGGCTTTGCTTTCTTTGATGACTTTTCTGGTGAATGCTCTCTGTTGTTTCTTATAACGGTTAAATGCATGTTTTGAATTCCTTACTGCTTTGTTACAGTCGCTGTTCGCTATAGCGTGGTTGTTCTTTTAATTTTTGAAAATAATTTTGGAATAGCCAAGTTAGCTGCAGTAATAATAAAGTTACAGAAGGTTTGGATGGTAGCATCAATGTCGTTAAATTCAAAGGGTATATTATCACCTATAGGAGATGAAGCTCTGAAACTCTTCCCAATTGGCTATATTGAAGTTCCATCTGTTTATTTGACCTAAGGGAACAGAGGTAATATTTTTGTTCATACAAATAAAAATGGAGAAGTGATCGCTATCATGTGGGTAGCCTGAAACGTTCCGAGAGCATTTGTGGGCAAGGGATATGGATGAAATGAATAAATCTATGGTGCTAAAATTATTGTTCTTGATATTCACATGTGTAGTTTCTCCGATGTTTAATATAATGCAATCGTGGTTTTCAAAGATGTCTTCTAGCATGAGACCTCTGTTATCAGTTTTATGAGACCCCTATACAGTATTATGACCGTTAAAATTCCCTAGAATGAAGAATGGATTTTCCTGCGCATTAATTATGCCTATTAATTCTTGTGCGGAAAAATCGTAGTTGTCTGGTAAATATAAATTGTATATAATAATTGTGGTTGGTGAGAGGATCTTGTTAGCATTTGCTTCAATACTAGATTGCAAGTTCAATTCTTCATATGGGATGTGGTCTTTGATATATATTGCAACTCCTCCACTGGCATGATTGGTAGTAGTTTTGTTTCTGAAGAAGCATTTATAACCTTTGATATTGCCATTAGAGTTTCTTTAAAATTAATTTCATGAATACAGATGACTTCTGGGTGCGTAAGGTTGCAAAGAAGCTGTATTCTTTATAGTCTAGAGTAAAAACCATTAATATTCCATTGAAGAATATTCATTGGTTGGAGATGATATCTGCACTGGAGTCTGACTTAGTGCATGACTCTTCAGGAGGTAGCACAGACTTTATTTATTTACAAAGTCTGGTAAATCTGCATTTTATTGTTTTATTTGGAAGGTTTCGGTACAGGTTAGATATCATTTGAAGGAGGGTGATACATCAGGTGAGTAATCTTTGCCTATGAGGATGGGGTCAACAGCATTAAAGGAATTTTCCAGGAAGGATTTAAATTTATGGTAGCTAAGAGGATATTTACTTTGATTGTCTTCAATAATTGATTTAATAGGATATGTTAGTTCCGCTACAGTTCTACTGTTAGTTATTTCAGCTTTACGTGGATCATTTAATTGCTTTTTTCTTCTAGGTTGTTTCAGGGTTTCTTCTGTATTTGCTATGCTTGTGGTACTTGAAGATTCAGGAACCTGGGAGGAGTCAGTTTGGGGGCCTCCTTTGTTTAATTTAGTTACCCAAATATTGTCATTAGCAGATTCCTGTTGATTAATGGGATGTGCAGATTGGATATTAGTTGCAGGGGGTTTAGCTGTCCCTAACAGGTATGCCATTAATTAGGAAGACAGGGGGGAGAGAATTCTGTTGGCAGATAGTGGATAGAGATTGGTTTTCAGTTGTAGGGGAATCAGTTTGAAGGACTTTTTGTGGAGGTAAAGGAAATTCTTATTGCCATTAATTGGGGACACAGTGATTACAGAATTCTGTGCATTGGTAGTATTTACAGATTGATTTTCATTTGCTGGGAAGTCACTGTTATTGATGTGATTTTGATGAGAGGACATTGGTTGGCAATGTGACCTTCCTGCTTGCATAGGAAACATACAACATCATCAGTGGAAAAGTAAATACGGTATGTTGTGTCTTGATGGCCTACCAGTGCAGAATCCGGTAACTTGTCAATATCATCCGATCAATATAAATCTGCCTCCTAAAGCTCAGAAAATAAGAGAAGCCAGGTTCACAGATCCCGGTTCTCATAAACGACAATTTAGTAGAGGGTTTGATGCTGTATTTATTTAAGACGCTCGGGATGAGCTCGTTGGGTATACATTAGAGATAATAATCTTACTTGTTTGTTGATGAGTGGTCGTATATTCAGTTTTTGATCATTAATAATGATAAATCTGTGTGTATTCACAGTATGTTCAGGTATCTTTTGGGTTGACAAGAAGAAACAGATTCTGTTATTAGAGATTATTGAAACAAAACGAATATCTGGGGGGTTAACGATTGTGGCAATTTTAGTTACATAATCCTTTATGCAAATACTTTCTTGTGCTTCAATAACAATTGCTTGCCTTTTGTTAGGGTGAATTTCTGATTGCACCGCAAGAGAAAAAGTTTTGCTTCCTTGTTTAACTATGGGTTCTGAGATTATGTTGCTGTTGGTGGAAGTTTCCATCATGGTAGGATGCCAGCCGCTGGGGCAGCTGACTTTTGAGTAAGAAATGACTCTTCTTATTCAATCAGTGGAGAATACAGTACTTAGAAGTATTGACACGCACTCGTGTAACACTGTCTCACGACCTCGTAGCGTGCACTACAAACACGACTACCGTTCACAGACGCACCATAGCGAATCTAAGTAAGTTTTTTGTTTTTGTTTTTTTATTATCTATTATTATTATTATTATTATTATTATTATTATTATTATTATTATTATTATTTTAAACTGTACCATTTTTTGCCGCCCGCGTTTAATTAAAAAGTTCCATAAAATTGACACCTTACAAGCGATATCACAAGTCAAATAAATATACATCTCTCGATACTAAATTCGTATTGCCTAGAGAGACAATATCGCGATAGCGTGTATATAAATATTTCATGGAGAATGAGAGGGACGAGTTAATTTATCGTAATCGCAATTAACATTAAAGTAGTATTTTATAACATTGTGAGAGAATAATAAGAGCGATTATATTAAATATTTCAATTTTAATTCGGGTTGTATCATATCTCATTTGAATTTCATCCGAAAATTTATATAAATGCAACTAAAGTATCTTGACGCTGCCAGAGAGTCACAAACTATTTGACATCGATTTTTTCAGCACCTATTTGGCAAGAAAACTTGTATACGTTACTTCTGAAGAATAAAATGGAAGTTATTTTATTTATATCCTCGCCACACCACTCCCTCCTGCGAATCCACCCCGCTCCGCTTCTCCCGCCGTCCACACACACCGCCCCGCCCACTCCCTCCTTCCGCCCCCGCTCCTCCCCTCTCCGCCATGACCCACCTTGGCTTGGCACACCACTTGGCCCACGTTGGTCAGCCTGGCCCGTTTTGACTCGCCTTGGTCCAAGTAGGCCCGCCGGCTATGCTTCTCCGCAATATGTAGATGCGTTGAGAATTGCATTCAATACATTTTTGTTAAAAAACATTATTTAAAAAGCTAGTGTTACAGAACATACTTTCACTTTCTAACTTTTGTAATTTTCGATAATTCAGGTATTTCGAGGAAAATGAGTTGAAACTCATCTTTGTGTCCTCTACTCTATCCGTGGAAAAAAAATAAAGGAAAAAGGGCCTTTTTTTGATAATGTTTGTAAAGAGCATTAACTTCAAGCAGAAATTATGTAAAACTACATTTTTTCCAAAAATATACATGACCTTTTTCAGAACATTTTTATGTAAGGAAAACTCTGTTAGCAGTATTGTACTTTTGCAATGTTAATAGTTTGCAGTTTTTGAAGAGAGTTCAGCAAAAATGAAACCTTCTCTATTTCCCCGTCCTTTGATACATTTGAAGAAAAAAAATGAGGAGGCACTTTTGACAAAATTATTTGTCAAATATTGCCTATATTTCACAGAATATTGCACACTACTCATATATACTACTCATATGCACAAACTACTCATATGTTCGAAAAATGGGAGATTACTCGTTTCAATATATGTCATTGAACAAAATATTTCATTAAGAAAAATATATATCTTCAATATTTAGTAGTAGGAAAAAGTCTGACCTTTTGCATGATTCAAAATATCTGGAATTTCAACGAAAATTAAACCTGCGAAATTTTAAAGAGTTCTTTACGCTATTCTAGAACAATGTTTTGTTTTTTATTTGAGAAAATTTTGAAATTGTTGAAGCTTCAACTAAAGTACTCACAAAAATCAAAATATCAGTTTCAAAAATTTCCAAGTTTAGATACATCAGTTTAGAAAATGTTATGAAAATATGATTATGTGTAGAAAATATTTTCAGGGCATAACAACATACGTAATTTTATAGCATATTTTTTACAAAAATTAAATTATTAATAACGACAATGTGTACAGCTACAATGTATAAAATGAATGATAATAGCTGCTTGAACACACTTTTATTGATAACTCTAGAAGACACCACTTACTCCATTATGTGACAAAATTTCTCAGAGAAAATGGTTAAGTGGAATTATACTATCACAAAAATGCTGCAATTGTCCAGAACAAACCATATATTATGAAATATAACAACTTTACATTAACAAGTTCAGCATTTTTCTTGATTATTACCACAAATAGGTATTGTCAATGTTGAAAGTTGTAACTTTTCACCAACAGCGTCTTTCTCAAAACAGATTCCAAATTTTTGTACTAAAGCATGTGAAATACTCACAAACTTTTCTTACACTTACAGGAACATTTAGGACTCGTTTATTATACATTTTCAGACGGTATAATTAACGGTGTAAGAACTATTATTGTTTTGAAAGTAAGGGCCCGAACACACATCCAATAATGCGCGAATAATGCCGATCTAACCTGTGCTGACGCCAGTTGAGACAGTCCGGAAAATCAGTTTTTGTTTTGGGTTTGTCGTTTCGTTGATATCTACGAAAAAATCAAATCCACTTGGTATGCGAGAGTGCGTTTCGTCAGTAAATTTATTATAAATAATGTGGTGAACTCTGCGAGGAAAAGAAAAAGGATTTATTAATACCATTAGAAAGACGTATGGATAGCACTTTGTCACCAAGATGCACGCTTTTCACAAAATGCACTAAAAATATTTTTATTCTCCTTTGCACATATCTGTTACACAATAGTTATGTTCTTGCCGGCTTCTACTCTGCCGTACCTACTTTGTCGTGCCTATCAACTAACAAACATATACAGGTGTCCCATTTAACTTGACATCTTGAAATAATTCAAAAAATACGCGATGTACGAAAAAATGAGCCGAGACCAAATCTTAACAGTTTTGAAGGGGGAATCCTCCTATTTTTCGAGTATTTTTGAGTTATTTCAAGTTGTCAAGTTAAATGAGGCACCTGTATATCATATTATCGATCAGTATCTACTGTGGACGCGCGATTCTCATTCAGTTAGTGGTGACATCGTGTAAAAAGAACTCAAAAACAGCGCTCCGCGCAGACGTAAAGTAATAGCTCTGTGGAGAATGATGCCGATGCCGATGCGAGGAGTCGTAGCCCCAGGCGGCGAACACGATGGGCAGCGGCAAGCTTTCTACTGTTCAGCACAAGAAATGTCCTAAACTCAGATCATAAAATAATGCTATTTTGTAAACTATTTACTTCGAGCAATCGTATGCAAGTCTCTAGGAATCACTTAGTTGGAACGCAGAGCACCATGTCTGTTTTTCAGAATATTCAGTTCATCAGTTCATAAGTCGAAAATTACCCGTTTTGATGAATATGGGGTCAATAATGTATTGGGCAAAGATGCATCTATTTACATGAACAATAGTCGTTGCCATACCAACATTGCTCTATATTTCTTCAACTTATTCAGAATATTTATCCACTTTAGTCAGGTAAAGTAAAACATTACGCCATTATAATCAGTTTTGAAATACTTTACCGCCCTGGTGTGGTAATGTACTTCATTACGATACTAGGACGGAAAAGTAATGGCGTTCTTTGCCACATTTCTTATGAAAATATTTTGGACTTCTTGTCTTGTATTCACTTTTTCTTGTTTTTCATTTTTCCACCTTAAAAACGCTAATAACTGAGTAAACTTACTCATATCAATATTATTATTAAATAATATTATATTCCTTAACATTGAGTAGTGAGTCCAAAGATTTCTTAGTTTCTCATTCTCTGACTTGCCAGAAAAGTAAGCAATCACAACTTTTTCCGATATGGAATCAACGTTTTTCCCACACCTATCTTAAGAAATTAAAAACTCACACTCATATTTCTTTCTTGATTTGTTGGATAACAATCTTTTTTCGGCAGCATTTACTGCTACTTCTATTTCCGAATCAGAACTATATTCAATCACGTCGAGAAGTATACACCAAGTGTGTTACAATTGTTCTCATTGTTGAGGACAGGGTCGTCACTTACAGGAGAAAAAATGTGAATACTAAATGAAGGCAAAGGACGAAATTTCACATTAAGTCTACCAAATTGTTACTAAGTAGATAAAATGTACGATATTTATTTAGTAACATCTGATTACAATACTCAATTGGTTGTCAAACTCATATTGTAATCAGATCCTTCACGACACATCGCAAATAACTATTATCATCATCTCTCAAAATTTTCAAATTTAGCTAACCCTTGAGAAAATGTAGAACATAGTACTAATTCGATATCTTCTCAATTAACACAAAGAATTATATATAATATATTATTTATAATGATATATATATAATGTGTGTGTGTGTGAGAGAGAGAGAGAGAGAGAGAGAGAGAGAGAGAGAGAGAGAGAGCTATTGGTGAGGAAAAGTTTTGAAATTTTCGATAATTCAAAGATTTTAACAAAAAATTGATTGCTGGGTACCCACACATACATCTATCCGCTCATCTATTCATGTACACTTAGTAGTAAAACCCCTCTTTTGTTTCGAAAACTCTGAGAAGATTTTATTTCGCAGAAATGTTCTAAATGAAACCTATTTAAATTCGATTTAAATCCTCCTATCCTAAATATGTATCATGCAGAGACTTGCTGGAAACATGACACACAAAGTTGAATCAGCAACAATATTAAAAGGTATTTTGGAACGAAAATTGACCTCTTTTTGCCAATATTGACAAATTTATTCTACGTTCAATATTATTAATTCGAGGACATTCTTCACGATACTATTAAGTTACAAACAGACATGCATTTATATGTCTACAATGTTAAAGAAATTCACTTAAAATCAGAGAAGATAGTGTAAACCTGGTATCTTCTAGTAAACATAATTATTCTGTTTTAACGTAGTATCAATTTTTAAAAGATACCTGAACTGGAGTAGCTCTGAATAATATCTTTGCGTAGACTGTCATTCGCCAACTCGAAATTCAAGTAGTTAATAACCGTTAATTATTGATGTACAGAAGATGCATAGATGATACGTTATTGATAATGTATATGAAACATGAACTAGAAAACATACACTCTTAATTTAATGCATATAATTACAAAATGCAGTTCACAGTTGAACATGAAACATAGAATGATCAACTATCTAGGTCTTACTGTGGAAAGATTTAATAACCCTGAGGGCAAATTTGTATTGTAAACTATCAACATTGAATTGCTTGTCTAGGCATCCCAGTAGACAAAAAATTGGAATTGTGTACGGCTTAGTCAACCACGCGATCAAACGATTTGATCCTATGGTCATCAATGTAATTTGGAGAAGTTAAGACAACAATTACGAGTAAATTATTTTCCAGAAAAAAATTATTAATAAATATGTTCATTCACTTACGCTCTATCTTAGACCAGAAAATACTCATCTTAGTAATAAACTAGTGGTACTACAAGATGGTACAGGCTTTCCCGTGTTAGTTTTCTATTTCCTTTGGTCGCGGTAGCTATTCGAACTTGCTACATATTCTTGCCTGCTGTCATCTATCACCGCCCAAAGAACATTGTTTTGACATTTTCCTAATTGTAGAGCGGATATATTATTTTACGATTATTAAAGAACAGTAAAACCTCGTCCTAAATGGCAATATTCTTTGAAAAGTTTGGAGCCGTTTTTTTAAAGAAAAAGACGCTAAAACACTTGTGTAAATTCGACATTTGAAGCTCTTTTTCACAGAAAACTTCTGAAAATGTGCATATCAACGGCTTGAGAGATATTTTAAAAATTAACATTTGTGTAATTTAAAAAACAACAAAGAAATACACCGAAATGAACTTTATGTCATATTAAAGAATGTAATTACCACTATCCATTCGAAATGTTTGAAAATAATTGGGAATGACGTAGATTGATGTTACAGTAAAAACACTCATTGAAATTAATTCAAACGTACGTATATTTTATCAAGAAGAAGGTCACCTGAAAGATCATCATTCAATGTTTGGTATATTTCATTTAAAAAAGTTATTTGCGATGTGGAATTATATCATTACAGTTCTAAATTATTAATGGAATATTGCTACCATTGTGTAGCATTTGTGCATTCACTGCTGTGTAAATACGAACGATTGAGACCGTAGGTTTATTAAAAAGGACACGGAAAAAGAAAATCCTTCTTTTATGAAGTCTAAGTAATCTCCCGATTGTCTGGTAGTAAAAGCGAATTGTACAGCGTCGAGGGCGCTCTAATGACGTAATTCAATAAGTGAATGAGAGGAGCTTAAAGATTTTGCAACATCAATAAACACAAAAAAGGCCAAGCTCTCGTTTCTTTCAATGTCTTGCAAAGCCTCATTAATGGAACGTTGCAGTAGTATGTATTTAGGATTTGATTTGCTTCATTACTTTTGAGTAAGTGGCTGTTTTTGTTCCAAATAACACTGATTATGTTATACTATGTAATGATCTCTGTATGACAAAATTACCTTAAAACGGAATATTTTTGTATTTAGATAGTATACATCCACAATGCAGGGAAAAGAGTCAATGAAAGGATGGTGTTTATATGTGTCACAGAAAAAATGAAACTTTAAAACCATGCTTTGTTAAAATATGATAACTTTGATAAATTTTTCATCAAATCTATGGTGAGATATATTACAGCACGTTACACATATGCCATTTGCCTCACACTATTAGGAAACTCTTCATGCACTAGTGTTAGGAAGGTCACTTTCTGACGCTGTCAAACAGCCTTCGCTTTCGTGGCGAAAACCAGTGTAAAAGGGGTTGTCCAACATTCAACTGTAAATGTAACACATATAACTTTGTTTAATGATATAACCAGTACGCATTAATTTATTAGCAAAATATGATCATCATTTACCCTTGCAAGCATCCTTGTAGTTTGTATATTTTATTCTGAGCCCCGCCATATATATATATATATATATATATATATATATAATATAAAATACCGACTTTCTAATACCGGTATTTTTCTTTCAATTCATCAGTTTTTAAATTCTGAAAACTTGTTTCAAATACAGTAGTATGTGGTCCAAATTTACCTGTTCCACCTCCACATCTATTCACTGCCCGTCACCTCTTCCACCTTCCACCTTCCACCTTCCACCTTCCAAGAGACTCGGGCGCGCGTGGGGCGACGCTGATCCGACGCGGGAGCTGGGCAAGTTCTCACCGCAAGACGCGGTAGTCCCCTCGAGGGCTATTTGCGTCCTCAGAACAAATTAGAAAGGACAGTGGAAGCAAGAAAGACAATTCAACATACGTTTGAAAAACGATTTTAAAAATACTTTGGTAACTTAACATACAGGAGCAACATCCCAAACGATCAAAATTATTTACGTACTCTTAGTTTCACACATCTGTCTTTGTTAGAAATTCATATAAACTGTTTCACGATTCGGCGATATTTGGAGTTAATTGCAAACGCTAAAGATATTCATATATCTAAATCACATTCGACTTGATTACAATTTGCCGTGAATCAAGTGTCAAAACTCGATCCAAACTCGTGTGAAATGGATATAGTCGATCATTAAAGCATCGTCTCATGTTTATCTTGTTTTATACATTTTGTTTCCTTTGTGCCTCCTAGTTTAGATCGCTGAAATACATGAGAAAGTTTTTGTTCACTGTTTCCTTGACAAGGCGGAATGCACGTTGACATAACGAAGTAGCACATTCTTTCTTGAAATTAGTATTTTTTTAAAATTTCTAAACAATCTCCAAGGTGGAGGTATAAATAATTTATATGAAGATGTGTACATTAAGAAACTATTTGAAACTAAAAGTGAACAAACCGTTTCCATTTACCTGAGAAGCTCTAACTTCCTTCAATGGAAGTTAAATAAAGGTGTTTAATAAGGACGTATAGTATATTTCGTGTATTAATGTAATGAAGAATAAATAATTAGTCACTCGTTTCTTACATACACGCGTATTAACTCTCAAGAATGCAATTTTCAAATTCTGAAGTAATATAAAACTTTTAGAATATCTCGACGTTGTAATTTCTAAGAACGCAAACAGCAGAATGCTAACATCGACTGAGCGGTATTCCAAGAAAATTTCATCAATTTTCGCTCAACGGAAGAGCGTCACGGGTCTAGAGGCTGCCATGGAGGTCGTGAGTCATTGAGCACGGCTCATGAGCGGTGGCTGGCAATGTTCCTTTCGCACGTGAACTGTGCAGGTGCAGATTTTTCCAATTACAGACAAGATTTTGATAGTTTAGTGTGTACAAAAGCCGAATTATTAGTTCATTTAAATAATTCAAATTATCTTCCACTTAGGAACACATTTACTTGTACTAAACCGTCCCAGAGCATTTCTTTTTTACAGTTAAGCAATTGGCAATGTTTGAATATTTTTACCACGATTAAAACTACCATGATTAGCTCTCTAGTGTGCTCTAATGGATAAAAGGACACGCCACTGCAACACCTTGCCTTTTTTTTTGTTCGCGGCATTTGAAGAGAGAAGTTGTATTTTCAAGCCTTGTTGAGCCGCTTTTGAGAAAATGGCGTTTGATAGTTTCTGAAAAAGCGGAATTTAAAGCTAATTGTTACAGCAAAGTTTAAATTTTCGAGAAACTATGTATGACTTTATTTAAAGCACATGTAATCATCAATATAATAATGTGAACAAACCTCCGGTAATGTAAATATTAACAACGTGAAAGAGGAGTTAAATAAATTACATTTTCGTAATTAAAAAAAAAGAGTAGAGCAATCTGATGTTTATTTCATCTCATAGAGTATATTTTGCACTATCCCTACCAAAAGTTTAAAGAAAAAATTTGGAGCCGTTTTTGAGAAAATCTTATTTTTGTTATTTTTAAAACAGCAAATATTGCATGCAATATTGCGTGCAAACTACTAAAATTTAAATAAATACATTAAAATAAAATAACTAATTATGAGCAACAAATTTCATTTGAAGGAAAAATCTCTACCTTTAATTGTCTAGTTGTAGGAAGACACCGAAAAATATTCATATTTTTGAAATTTTCGAAAATTTAGAGTTCACCGTAAAAATCGGATCTATGCCAAACTTATAAGTGAATGTTACTCCTTTCTTAAAAGAAATTTAAAGAAAAAAATTGGTGCGGTTTTTGAGAAAAAAATCTAATATTGCCAGAGGGCTTCATGTAAAGAACCCCCAATTTTCAAGAATGATTTTCAAAATCTCAAAGCTTCGACTCGAACCAGATGGACAGGGGATTTTTCAATTTGGAAAAGATCCTACGTATGGTTAATGCGATAGTTCACAAGCGGAAAGACATTAATTTGAGAGGCCCCAAAAGTACCCAATCTTATCTCTTTCTGATCCCCATGCTTGGTCAAGAATTCAAGCCAGTTAAATTTAAAAATAGTGCCTAAAACTGTCAAAATTCATGAGTTGATAATGGACTCCATTTATATGATCAAATTTTAATATTACTTTGTTACTTGAATTAAAAAATAGCATATTTTTCAGATTCACGCATTTCTCCATCACTAAGTAAGATATTAAACCCATACACATGTTATAGCAACATTGCAATGGCGGAAAATCTCTCAGTTGTCATTGAATTCTCGAGAAACATTTCAAAGCGCTTTGTTCATTGTTAACAAGAATTCCACTACGGGTGACGAGGTTGTTCTTCATAACGCCAAGCTTTTGTCTAGACGGCAGATCTGATGATAGATGAGCCATAGAAAGCCGCAAATCGCCTAAATGGTCAAGACTTATGCCATTATCATTTCGGTACCAATTGGCGGAGATGGCTCAGGACAACAACAGTTGCAAGAGACCTCTAGAATATTCCGCCAAAAAGGAAACTCTGGGGAGAAAACTCCAGAAGAGGACCAAGCCAGACCTTCAACATGGTGGAGACTGCAGAGTCTCCATGGGGCTGGCAGGGCTGTGAAGGCGGGAGGGAAGTCATCCTGTCAAGAGGAGAAAACCCATGAAACGAAATCACACAAATGGACACTTCAATTCCCAATGTCCGGGACGGCACTGCAACAGCGACTGCTCCCAATTTTAGGGGCGGCGGTAAATGTGCTTCCAGTAGCTCTAAACTGCAACTGATGAATAGGAGTAGACAAATATCGAAAACTAAAATCGCGGACGATCGCTCTTGGCAAGACGACGGATAAGTTTTTGATAACGGGCTTTCTATATCAAATTGTATGTAACCTGTGTCAGTGGATAGTGGTGGTCGTGGCAGATATGGAAACATAAGGAACGGCACCCCGTCACACGGCACAAGTGCAAGAGATAATTCTCATTATAATTATTGTGCATTTTGCCACCTGGTCCCAATTGTAGGGTTTTTTTCTGGCGGCGGGCCGAGATGTTGGCTGGCACAGGCACCGGACCCCATCGCCTCCAATTGCGCCTCACCCGTTCCGCCTAAAAAGATTATGCCAATTGTCAATAATTATTATTATCAATATTATTACGAAGTTGTACTTCTCGACTATAAGGAGAAAGTAGGATGTTAATGGAAGTTGGTCGATTAAATAAAATTACAATTTGTTGGATTGCCGTTTGCAAGTGTCTTGCTTCGTCATGAGGACTAATGGTACTGAACAACACATTGCTTTTAGTGTTACTCGGTACCATAAGCCCTGATGATAAAATTCACGTAGAAACATTGGCAATCTAATAAATTGTATTTTTATTTAACCAATCAGTATACTACGTTAGCATTTTACTGATAAATAATAATAATAATAATAATAATAATAATAATAATAATAATAATAATTATTATTATTATTATTATTATTATTATTATGTATTACTTCTGTTGCTTTATCCTGAGCGTCTGATGACAGTTTCAGGCGGACTTTGTTTCTTCTCTCCTGTAAAACGTTTTTGAACTCAAATACATTGTAAAGAAAGGCAACGATACGATTTATAGTAGTGTATGTCAGTTCCATTTAACCATTTCCCAGCATTTTTCTGCAGCCGTTAGAGTGAGCATCTGCCTCGTCTTCCCTGTCGCTCCGCCCGAGGTCGCGCGCATCAAGCTCTTTGCGGCGGCGGCGGCGCAAGGGCGGAGGGCGGAGGGCGAGGGCGGCGCGGACGGGCACGTCACATCCGGCGGGCGTTGCGTGCGCGGGCGGCGCGGGCGAGGCGCGGGAGCACGCGTGCGCCACCGGTATTAATAGCCGTGCGGAGGCCACGCGGCGGGGCGGGGGCGGGCGCGGGGCGACGCGGGACGAACGCCGACGCCGACGCTGCTCACGAAGCGACTTTCTCTTTAGCAGAATGCATCGCAAATTTAGCTACTTTCAATCAACCGTTACAACGGGCAGGCAACGAGGAGGGTGGGGAAGAGGCGATCGCACGCGAGATCGTTGGGCTCCTGCGAGAAACCGATCCGGCAAATCATAGACTACTGTATTCTCATGCTTTACAGATAAATTAAGAAAGAATGTTTAGTAAATTGTATCTGCTGCAAGAGATATGTATAATACATTAATGGGGTTGCAAATAAAAAAAAAAAAGAACAAAGAAAAATATGCTTTTTTGCAAAGACTGTACTGTGCTGAAAGTTCAGCGTGGCCTGAATTGCAGCCTTCTGTTCACCTCCAGCCACTTGTCGGTGAACCTGTAATTTTCTAATTTTCCGCCGCCTCTGGTCCTCTTCTGCCTTTCATAGAATGCATTTGCTTGACGCTTTAATAACATTTCGTGGTATTTCTACCCGGGCATTGATGTCCGCGTCACAAGTCCCCGTGAAAACTTGCGGTGCGGCAGCCGAAGGTGTTGGCTGTGCTTAGGCACCGCCACCACCGCCACCTTCGCATCCGCCTTCACCTCCGCCCCCACCGCTTCCGCCTCCATCTCCGCCTCGTCGCTTCCGCCTGAGAAGGTTACAAAGTAATAGTGCATAATACTCCAAAGAGTGAACTTTACGTACATGTCTGAGTTTGCAAACAAGGCGTCTTCCAGGCAAATGCAGTAAGCGATTGAATGAAACCGCGCACAAAAAACATTAATATAGAACACTTCTGTAACATTGAGATGCGATACACTATAGGAGATTAGGCATCTCGTCCATATTTCACAGAATACTTTTTCAAAATAAACATGAATGAAATAAAATGCCTAAAGTAACTCTTTTATAAAATCATACTTTCGTTCCATTACAATTTCGTAGGGAAAATAATGTGAGTCCTACACCTTAAAATAGACGAGCTTTTTTCCCAAAGTGTCATATCTCCATTTCCTTTTATTTTATTTTTTTACTTATATATGTTCTTAAGAGGTTTCTCCATTACACTGTAAGATTTTGTTCCGAAACAGGTTTCTCTTGTGTTTAAAGGTTCCCGAAAACCGTTTAATCTAATCTCGTAATACGAAGCTGAATTTTATTGTTGTACCTACCTGAAAAATTGTATTCCTTGGTTTGATTGTATTGTTTGAAAAATTATATTGAAAATAAGCTCTGGAATTGTAAATAAGGATCTGTTGCTCTTAGGGTCACAATCAAGTGTGAACTTAAGGAACAAAAAAATCCTTTTATTTTCTCCACAAACATTTGCGCCCGCGCGCGCATTTTCGCCGATGGACGTAGGCTTGAAGACCTCGCTTAAGAGAATAAAGTGCAACCGCTGCATCTTTCAAATAGGCTCGAATCTTCCAAAGACTGTGGTCTGAGCTCATAAATCACTCGCCGCACGGCAGCCGCCGAAAAGAATTGGCGAGGGGGGGGGGGGCGGCCGCGCGGGCAGAGGCGATCGGTGATGCTTCTTCCACTCGACCGAAATATCGACAAATTGGATTGGGCTTCTTGGGAGTGGATTCTGACAAGCATTTAGTCACTTGAAATGTTTCTTTGGAAAGCGATGATTCCCTTCATGCAAGTACGAAATTGCTAATGGAAACAAGTCCTGTGTGTGAAATATTGATGTTGAAGGCAACTGCGAGAAATGGATTAGAAGTGTAAGAGTTATACAAGTAATATTGTATAATTACACAATGCAACCGATTTTCTGGACGGCCTTCATTCAAGAAAACGCGGTTCTGCAAGCTTCAAAAGAAAACGTTTTAAATGGTGGGTTCATTATGGAGATGAGAAATACGTGAAAGGCTATGATACTATTTTGTGTATGCCAAAATACTATAAATATTTAAAACTCTGAGCATTTGTAAATAAACAAAACATGGTTTAATAGAGAATGTATTAAATTTTTAAGCAATATTGACACTGTTTTCAATGTCCTTTTGAAATTAAATATTATCTGTTCGCTGCGCGGACAGTACCATATCCCGAAAGCGCTTTCAAGTAGGATGATTGGTAAAGTATTGTGCAGAGCTCGAGAAGAGTGCTATTAGATAAAATACTAATAGTGATAATCAGTTGCGCACTCATGGGGAGATCATAGGGATACAGGCCCCTCTCCCAGAAGCCAATGATGCATTTAAAAAATATAGCTTTTTAATAATTTTCTATATTAACAAAATTTATTCAATATACCAATTGTTTACGTTATAAATAATAACATAAGCCAACAAATAAATATGTATTTTTTATTTAGCGAAAACAAAAAATCGATTATAAGAAAACATCAAGTCGTCCGGTACAATGCCTCTAGCCCATTCCCCGAGTAAAATCCTGAATGCATCTCTGGTGATTATATTTCAAGAAATTTATGAAACAGACACTGATAAAATACTATTTTTGAACTAATATTCTTTAAAATTTGAAACATATTCAAATAGCTATTAAAAACGTAAATAAAGGTCGCACGCTTAAAAATTGAAAAAAATAATGGGTTGGAAATCTAAAAGATGCCTAAGGCAACAGCACAATGAATGCGGAGAATGGAGTACTGCAAACTTTAAGATGACGTTTTAGAGACTATTTGATGTTTATAACCCATTGGCGTCTGGCGATGAAGCAACTTGTAAAATATTTTTTATTGCAATTTGTGGCTTATGTTTTCTTACCAACCGTGCAAAAACCACGCCCCAACAAGACCGCTTAGGTAAGCGGTTTGCTCTCTGCGGTTGTGAACCCGACACTACTTACCCCATCTTCATTCTAAGCAAATGCATCTGAACCGTTGGGTTCACTTTCTACGCAGCCCGAGTAACTCGTTCCATCGCCTCATGAAAGACACTATCGTAGGCTCACCGCGAGAATCTGTCATTATTATATTGTTTAATAAATTATGTTGGGTTCTAGTTCCCAACACAATTTAGACAGTAGAATAAGTAACACAATTTAGAAGTAACACAATACCTTCGTTAAAAGCTATTAAAATTAATTTATCCCGAAATAAAACGATTTGCTAATGGTGAGAAAAGGGTGTCATTCCACTTGAAACAGATTCAAACCAATCATAGCACTTTAAATGAAATTATTTCTTTAAAGACGAAATTTGAGACGGTAAATTCGTATTAATCAAGCGGTTTGATGTACAATTCTTCGAAAACGTTAATATATTGTTAGAAGACAATTTAACAATATGTCGTGGACCACTCTCACGTTAATAGTATCGGATCGAATACAACAGAAATGCAACGTTATAACAACAATGTCAGAGAAACGACTTATTTAAAGACACAGGATAATAATTTTTAACTTTTGTGTAATGTAATAGTTCTTAATTTGCTTTCCCATTTATCATTCAAAATCTTTACGGCTACTCTAATTTGTAAAGCTTTCTTTCTCGGAACGCACGACCTTACAGACTATCGAAGATATTCCTTGAAGAAATGTCACTGTGTTAAAGAAAACGAAGTAAAACTAACTTTTGAAAATTACTTTCATGAAGTGAAAATCATCTTTCACCGCTGGCGTGAAAGAACTTGTGTAAACTTAAGGTGTTAAGAAAGACAGTCTTCGGAGCCTTTCCGCATTTTGCGGAGGGGCGGCTCACACAAGGCGGCTGAAGGGACTGTTGACGAGGGTGGTAGACGGAAACTTCAAGAGAAGATTTATTTTTGAGGAGGAACTTACCTCTTGCCACTCCTGTTAATGTGCTCATAAATTCACACTCTTGGAGAAAAGCAATTTTACTCAGCGGGGGAATTAAAAAACAAAACTCCCATCCGAGCGTACGAGAGACGAGAATTAGCATTCTTCGGTGGATCGTGGTGTGGTATTGTGCTATTTATTACAGAACGTTTTAAATTACATCTCGTGGTATGAAAACACAAGCAGCGAACGCCGAGAAGAAGAAGCTGCGAGCGAAGACTCTTCGCACGAAATTGTCCTCCGTGATGTCTCCCTGAGGGGTCGTCTATAAACGTAACGCGAAAGAGGGAGGGGTTTGGGGCGGCGTTACACTGTATTACATAGAGTAAGGGGTCATGGTTTAGTGTTACGTAATGCTGATATTTATTTTTAACATTATTCAACATTTGCGGAAATAATTCATTTTACCCAGTCTTACACTACAGAATTAAAATATTAAAAATTAAATTAAAAAAATATAACTAAATTAAAAAGTTATGATATTTTAATGGTTACAATGAATGAAAATATTCTTTCATCTGTGGTGTATTTACTGACTCTGTTACATTAAGAAGAAAATATTAAAAACTGATCTATTATATATTTTAAAATTCAATTAAATTGGCGCAGTTAACTCGGAGTCGGCCTATGAGTCATCCACGACGGCGTGAGTGGTTTAGAAGTATTGTCAGAAATTCTCTCTCCTACGCAACCTTCCTTCATTTTCAAAATTGTTCACAATATTATTGTTAGCGGTAGTTTGTAATGCCAAATAATTCTGACTTTTATAATCATAAATTTATATATACAACACAATATTTAATTTTAAATATATAACACAAATAAAATTAATACAATCGCTACTGCTTTATAATCATTTATTATTACTTATTACAAATAGGAGGAGTGTCTTGCCGCAAGTGTCACGTAATTAATATGAGTGCAATGGCGCGTTCGAAGAGCATTATGGAGGGGAGAAGGGTATTGAAAATACTCCAAATTTGCATTACGTAATTTATTGACAGCCCTTAACACAATTTCCTCTTAATCTCTCGCGAGATAGAAGGCGAATCCCCCCCCCCCCGCCTTTCGCTCACCCCACCATCTGGCCAATGAAGACAGCAGGAGCGCGGCGTGCCCGTATGATCAGGTCAGTCTGACAGCGATGGGCGAGGACGACGTTGGATGTGGCCAACGATCTTGGGAACAGTCACATCAATGCTACAGAAGAACATGGGAGAGGAAACAAGAGTTTCCGAAACGTAATATTCAAATATTCTTTGATTCAAAAATTATTTTGGGGAATCTAAATTTCAGTAATAATTTTGACTGTTTGAAGGCTAAAACCAATAATGGGCTTCTACTAAAATATTATTTTTCTATGAGTAAATTTTGAAGCAATAGTTGCCTTTACTAGTACTCACATTTTGATGTGTATTTATTAACCAGCTGTTTCTTAAAATTCTTGACATAGCATAATTCGTAGGAACTCGTGTCCAAGTAGAATAAATGTGGTTCTTGGTATAGCTACTCATAATTTAATAAAGTAACATAAAGACGATTCACAGAACGCGAGGTTGTTCCTTCAATTAAGAAAGGGAGGAAAAGAACAACACAACTAGGACGAGGAATCAAAGAAAAAACTTGTCAGAGGGTGGGTGTAGGGTATAACGTTATCCCGGAAAACGGCGAATAAGAGAGAAAGAGATAAGACAATTGAAATGAGATGAATTTGAATTCGTTTAAGACCTTGATGCCTATTATTTTGCCTAACTGCTTAATTTAAATTTTTTTGTTAACGAAGCTTGGTAATATTGACAATATTGTTGTTTAATCCTTATTTACGTCCATTAAAGCAATAAGGGTTAGCATGTTTATTTTATCTTCTAAAGAAGTGAAAATATGGACATCCATCACCCTCAAAGTTCATCAACACAAATCTACGAACTTCGATGTCCGAAGCTAACATGAAAATCCGAAGACTGTTCATTTGGGGTTGTGATTCATAATTTTGCATTCACAAATATTCTCATTTAAACAATTTTAGTGTCTTCACCGTCACATTAAATATTCATAATTTTGATGTGGTACAATTACAAATTTTTGATAGTTGGTCATGAAAACGAGACAAAATGTAGGTTTACAACTTCTTTGGGACAGTAATATACGAGCAGTTTATTTCAATGATCAAAAAATGCTTCCCCTTTTCACGAACTACCGTTAAGAAACCCAATTCCTAGATATATACTGTATTTTGTATTTCTGAAATGAATTTAATCTTTGAGTTGTCATAGTCACTTTGTATTCAGCATGTCAGTAGTCGTTCGCGTTTTATCTTTTCGCAGAAATTAACGTAGGTTTAAATGTCTCAAAAGTACTATATTTTTCTCACTAAGATTTGTACACTTATTTTATTTTATTTCAATAAAATGCTGAATTAAAATATTCACCCTAAAATAATAATATAAACTATATACTTTCTTCTTTTTATTCATTTTGTTTTAGTCACCTATGTGCTACGACAACACAAATTCTCATAGTTTCTTTCTCCAAGACCAACATCCCCTGGATCCCTCTAGTCCGTTCCTCCTGCGTATACCCATTTGTTCTTGTTTTCATACTGATCCTTCCCTTCTGAAACTTGTATTCCAAATATTTTTTCTTATATCTTTTTTTATAATGTCACACATTTACAAATTTTTATGTACTTCTTATACTCATAACTTTTTCCCTCTTCAATTGAAACGTTTTCTATTCTTTTTTATTTCCGACAATTATCAAAATAATGAATGTCGTATATGATATAAGCAATGAAACGATACAAATGTATAAAGTATTGGTTCTACTCTCCTTGTGTGTGCGTGTGCAGGAGATGGCGATGGCGGCGGCGGCGGGGACGGCGACGACGCTGGCGGCGGCGGCGGGCGGCGCGGGCGTGGCGGGCGCGGCGGGCGAGGCGGGCGTGGCGTCGGCGGCGCCCCCCGGGGCCGCCCCGCCCGGCGCCCCACCCATCACCGCCCCGGGTGCCCCGCCCAGCTTCGCTGTCCAGCTCGACTGGCGAGAGGTGGCGCTGGCCGTGCTGCTGTGCCTGCTCATCGCCGTCACTGTGGTCAGCGCTCGCCCCCCTCACCCCCGCCCCACTCGCACTTGGGGATTGGGGCAGTAACACCCGACACAGCAAGCCTCTTGCGAGTCGTAACTTTTAAGATTGATTATTTCAAAATTGTGGCATATCTTTTACTGGCTGGATCCCTTACTGAATATGAACAAGACATAAAAACAAAATAAACATGTTTTTAACGAAAACGAGATATTGACATTTTGAAATAACGAGAGACTTCCTTTGGCTAGTGCCTCATCTTGTTGCTGCCCCAAGCCCTTCGTAAATACGAACCAGATACATAATAAGCCACACTTTTACTAGAATCGAAATATTAACAATTACGAATAGCGGTAACCGTCGATGAAATAGTTACTGTCACAAGTTGTTCATACCAGTGGTATAACTCCAAAATCTAATTTTTGGAATTACTGTATTTCACGTTTTTCTTGGCGATTGGAAAATAGAAATAATATGCTTAATTTATTGTTTAAGGCGTAAGCTTTATTAAAAATCATTATAGGAATACTGTTAAAAATTACTATTAAAAATGTTATAAAGCAACTTTATCACTCAAAATTCATATAATTTTGTTATATCGGTGTTGCAGTAAATGAACCATATATAGAACATGCATAGTATGGGGCGACCCATGGTGACGCCTGCGACTGCTTCTCTGCCTGTCCTCTGCGTTCGCACACTTTTTCCGGAACATTCTGCATATAGAGTGTACTGCAGACAAATGTAATAATCCTACAAAATTGACAGGAACACACTATATCTTACACCAGAAGACATCACATCTCATCTCGTTATTGACTAATCCAACTGCCGTGTCTCCATCGAGGCCGAAAAAGCTTACATTTATCACGTTTATCGAGAACAGAATAAAATTTGCGTTTGTCTTCATGTCTGTTTCTATGCAATTCTATGCTACACCGAGCACCAAAAAAGAAAGTAATATTAATTTTAACAATGATATTGAATTTATTAATGACAATTTGAACTGTATAATTCTCACCTGTAACAAGTATTATACCTCAGCTTCTGAGTCAATGACCTCCACCCCGATCAGATTTTTCGTCCAGTTTCCCATTTGTCATGCGCGAATGCTGAGATGCCCCATGTTTTGCTTCTGGACATAAATGTAACTTCACTACCTGCGCAATGCAATGGTGAAAGTCATATAATCGTGAAAAAATCTATCTTAATATTTTGAGAGAAATGAACGCTTTGGTATTCTTGATACTAAAACTGTTGACATTCTGCAGTCTGTATTGGTTAACGTCGGGTCGTGACTCTTTCAAAGAAATCTTTTTTCTCTTGACCAATTTTACTACTCTCCCCGAAATTCTCTCTCGTATTTGAAACACTTTCTTTATTTCTATTGTAGCTCCTATTTTTCTTAAACAGGTGCTCCTAATAAATCTTACAAATATTCCGCCATAACAATACTGACAATTAACACTAAATTACTGAGAACGAAAAACAGTGCATTTTTGGAATAGTAACAAAATAATTCCAATGGAAAGAGAAATTATATCAAAATAATTAAGCTTGTCAACCAGCCATTGGCTCATTATTGTGAAAAGGTAATTCAGTTAGTCCACCATTCACGTCGGTGAAACAGCAGGATGGCTAATCGCAATGCGTCAATAATCAATCTGATTCAAAACCTTGTTAGCGAAATAGCATAACTGCATTCTAAAAAATTATCCTGAAAAGCTATCGAGGTATTCAGTGTTTAAACAGGGGGTGCGTGTTTCAATTTATTTACCAGAAGGTGTATTGCAATTATAATCGAAATTCTTCAAACGTGATTTGCTATTTTTGGAAAAGGCTAATTGATGTAATGTATTTTACCTTGTGACCTTTTTATTGTTTCATCGCATAATCACTAGTCAATAGCCGAATATTTTCCAGCCGGCTGACGGTTAAATTTCGACTCAAACTGGAAACGTGTAAAATGCTACACTAAAGAGACAAAAAACTGGTACACCTGACTAATATCGTGTAGGGACCTCGCGAGCACGCAGAAGTGTATCAACACGGCGTGGCATGGTCTCGACAAGTGTCTGAAAAAGTGCTGAACGTAATTGACACCATGAATCCTGCAGGGCTGTCCACAATCTCGTAAGAATACGAGTGGGTGGAGATCTCTTCTGAACAGCACGTTGCAAGGCATCCCAGATATGCTCAATAGTGTTCATGTCTGGAGATTTTGTGTCCAGAGGAAATGTTTCAATTCATAAGAGTGTTCTTGGAGCCATTCTGTAGTAATTCTGGAAGTGTGAGCTGTCGCATTGTCCTTCTTGAATTGCCCGAGTCTGTCGAGATGCACAATGGACGTGAATGGGTTCAGTAGATCAGACAGGATGCTTACGTACGTGTTACCTGTCAGAATCGTATCTAGGCGTTTCAGTTATCCCGTATCACTTCAACTGCACGCGTCCCATACTATTACAGAGCCTCCACAAGATTGAACAGTCCCCTGTTGACATGTAGTATCCATGAGTTCATGAAGTTGCCGCCATACTCGTACACGTCCATCCGCTCAATACTGTGTCAAACGAGACTCGTCAGACCTGGCAACGTGTATCCAGTCATCAATAGTCCAAATGTCGATGTTGATGGGACAGGCGAGGTGTAAAGTTTTGTGTCGTTCTGTCATCGCGGGAACACGAGTAGGCCTTCGGCTCCGAAACCCCATATCGATAATGTCTCGTTGAATGGTTCTCACGCAGACACTTGATGGTTCAGCATTGAAATCTGTCGCAATTTGCGGTAGGGTTGCACTTCTGTCACTTGTAATGATTCTCCTAAGTCGTCGTCATTCCCGTTCTTGAGCGATCTGTTTGCAGCCGCAGTGATGCTGGAGGTTTGATGTTTTACCGTATTCCCTATATTCACGCTACACTCGTGAAATAGTCGTATGGGAAAGTCCAAATTTCATGGCGACCTCGGAGATTCTACGCCCCGTCTCTCTGGCGCCGACTATAACATCACGTTAAACCTCACTAACATTCTATTGTAGCAGCAGTAACCGATCTAACAACTGTTCCAGACTCTGGTAGACTTACATAGTCGTTGCCGACCGGAGCGCCGTATTCTGATTGGTTTCAGATCTCTTTATTTCATTACGCGTGACTGTACCGGTTTTTTTGCCTCTTCAGAGTATTTTCCCAAAGGAGGTGTTAAAGAAAGCCTTTCCGCAGGGAAGACGGGGTTGTCTCCAACTGTGATAAAAACGAACGAAGGGAAGAGGGTTGATTATTTTTTTAATATGTGATGTTGTGTTAATACGGTATGTTCAAAGTAAAGTGTAAGTAAAAGCTGGCAATACACACTTATATATATTTTACATTTTGTATGTTGTAATTGTGGACGATTTTAGTTAACATCTTTGCTCAGTTTGTCAAAGATCTTCATACATATTCAAAACTTGCTGTATCTCGAAGATTAACAAACACATAATTATATAATTATATAATTATTACATAATTACACAATTATAACATAATTATGTAATATCACATAATTATTTGTTCGATTTCAGTTTAATAGTTCTTTAGTAAGTAATAAAATAATTTAACTCGACATTGCTTGTTTTTGTTGCGTTTGTACTCGCGAAATGTGATCTGGCTGCCATTACTTTGTATTAATTGCCCAATTATGAATCAAATTCAAACATGACAATTTCCAATATGTTATTTAGTTATATCATGTTTGTGTATTAATACTTGATGTTGCATTGCATTTTATTGTTGAATCTTTTTGTTTACTGAACAGAATACATATTTCTAGAACAACACATTTCATTAAAACATTTTGTATGGAGGAGGGGGTTTGCAATCCTTTTTTATCCAAGAGAGATTTTAAGTGTTACGAATTGTTACAAGAGGGGAAAGGTTTTAAAAAACTAAACATTTTCAAATATGTTTTTTTAATTGCTTCAATCAATGTCACATTTTCTCCGAGAGCCTCACTGGAACTGTAATAAAAACCTGTAACCATGCCAACAAGGAATATCATATCCTGATATTCTTGACGAGCTTGATCGTAAACTTGAATCGGAACGAAATGAGATGCAACTAAAGAAGTAGCACATAATTGAAGTGAATTTCAATGAATGGATAAATACATGTCACTGGATGTTCTCAAGTACATATTTAATAAATATAATTTATTAAACTTAATTAAGTTAAATTTTTAAGAGAAAAATCTTAAACAGGGACATCGCGGTTAATAGTTGATAACGCAATAGAAATACTTATATTACTACAACAGAACATGTTTTTTGCTAGCATGGATCAGGTCGGAGTCTCTAAAATTAATATTATGATTTGGTTTTACTTCATTTTTACGCACGTAGATATAAAGTGATTAGATACATAGGTTTTCTGTTTCAAATACACGGACTATAAAGGGAATAGGTTTTTGAAAAGGGAAGAAAATGGTCAGTTGCTGGAAGAGGGGTCGGTTGCAACAAATGGACTTATAAGAGACGCTTTTTTTTTGTTTTTGAATAATGATGTCTTGCAGAGAGTTTTTCAAAATTAATTTTGTATGCTCGTAAATACGAAACGGTGAATGAAGGAGGAGTCTATTCTGAATCATCGGACGTAATATTGAAAAGAAGAAAATGCGTTTTCTGAATTTTGAAACTGTTAAGTAATTTAGGATTGTTGTAATGTTATTTTGTCACATTCGTGGTCGCTAGAGGGAGAAACTAGTTAATTGTGATACGAGTGATAAAAGTGACATTTTATTGGTGTGGTTTAGTGGCGCAATCCTTACAAGTAAAAAATATCAATTTATCACATTTTTAGACAGCCTTTCTGACTCATTTGATTTTAATTGAAATATACAAATAGCTTAATGATGAATGGTAGTAAAGATCAATGGTAGTAGCTAATGAAATCAGGCGAAAGTATGTGGTTTTCTTTGTTGCATTCACAGATTGAACACTTGAGCATCGTCTCATTTTTAGCACTAGTGCTAAAATAGTAGATTATGCAACTAGTTTATAATATCCTTTTTTTGTACGAATAAGAAAATATTACCCTACAAACGGAGTGAGTTATCTAGCTAGTGTCGAAAGCCCAGCTATCTTCGTAGAGTCGAAAACCCTTCTATCATCGGAACTCGATCTCTAGAACCTCCCAGTCAGAGGCTCTGTATTGGCATTAATTGATGCTCTGAGCCACCTACGCTCGTATAATTCCACAATGCTGTTCCACTACGCGGTCCGGATACTGTGAACATCATCCAATTCTGCAAAAGAATTTAAAAGCATGTTTGTTTTTTCGTCATTAGAATTGCAAAACGCACCAATGAATGAAGTGCGTGCGCGGGCAGTGCAGAGGTGCGCCGTGTGTTGCAGGTGGGCAACACGCTCATCATCGCCGCAGTGGTGAGCACGCGCCGCCTGCGCACCGTCACCAACTGCTTCGTCATGTCGCTGGCGGTGGCCGACTGGCTGGTGGGGCTCTTCGTCATGCCGCCCAAGGTCATGAAGCAGCTCATGGGTGAGGCCTCGCACAAATCCCTTACTGCCACACACTGCTCTTCCGTCTTCCTTGGTCTCCCCTAAATCCACCTACGCGTTATCTCGAACGCAAGATTAAGTTCTCTTCTAATCCCAACTCCTCTTTAAAAATGATTTCCTTTTTAAATGTAAACAAATCTATTCCGCGCCCAATAATAACTTACGCATGCTCTGTATGGATTTCAGATGCCCCAACCACATTAAATAAATCTTTGAAAATGAAATCTTAAGAATAACAGTATATGCCTTCTGATTTGTCATTAATAAGTCACTCCATAACGAAGTTGAAATAGAACCAATTACTCTATTACTAAACTGGCACATAATTTCTACAATAATATAAATCACGTGTAAGGAGTAGTCCCTTACGAAATAGAAATTTATCACACTCCCCACTACCTATCTTAAGAAACGAAACGTTAGCCACCATGTTAGTGACGCGGCTCGTCCCGGATAGCCTAGACAACACAACCTCCGGCCACGGAAGCCTAAGCAACCAACTGACTCCCATTTCACGTTTCTCTTCAATGTGTCTCTCACATTAGACAAAAAGATAGGTAAATGTAAACAATATTCTTTCTCACCTAACGTTTTTTACTTTTCTTTTGTAAAACCTTATCAGTGCTCTCTAACGATTATTTCCAGAATTATCCTCTCAATAACTTTGGCTGAAGTTTTCTCCTAACGAAATTACTATCAGAGAGGTGACAAAAAAGTATCCACTTTGCTGGTACAAAATAATTCGGCCAATGAAATGAAGAGCCTTGTGGATGAACGTTGTACTGTCATTGTAAAACAAAATTCAATAAAAAATCATACTGTAGTTGTAAACATTAATAGGTGTCTCTGACTACTATGGAGAACTACAAACTTTATAAATACGTTCTTCAGACATATTTACGTTTTTTTCTTTAGTCGTATTTTCAATGGTTGAGCCAATAAGAACGCAAAAGGTGGGTCTGAAAAACATAAATATAAACACGAAACCAATTTCATAAAAATGTAAATTGTTTATTATTTACAAAAATAGTAATTTCGTTTGTCCAGAAAATAGCAACAAAAATAAAGAAAAAATACTGTGTTAATTGGATATTTCCGAGGCATTTGGTAGCACTGAATTCGATTCTGAACGGTAGTCAGGAAGTCAAACATTCAAGGCAGGTAGACAAGTGTATACGCGTGGGTGCAATATATTACATAACTTATACGAATTTACAGAATTTGCCAGAATTGTTGTACAGAACTTTCCTCCCTTTACACTTCGCAACATCTTTCGGAGCAGAAAATCTTCTCCCACGCGTTGGCGTCCCTCGCAAGGCCCCTTATTTATACTAAAGGAGAAAGTACGTGTTTGGAGTTCGAAGATAGTTATTCTGTTTTTGCACCTTTATCAAAGTGTTGATAAATACGTTTGGGCGTGGCACACAGAAAATCACAGAAAATCTTCTCCCACGCGTTGGCGCCCCTCGCAAGGCCCCTTATTTATACTACAGGAGAAAGTACGTGTTTGGAGTTCGAAGATAGTTATTATGTTTTTGCACCTTTATCAAAGTGTTGATAAATACGTTTGTGCGTGGCAAAAAACTATTTTCAAATTATTTGTGATATTCGAGTCACGATCTTCCGGCAATACCGTCATAAAAAATCTGCAATCATAAAGTCATGCCTGTCCCAAATATACACTCAACTATTACTCGTTGCAGTAAATTCGCGGCATTTGCGTGCGATTTGCACGTTGCAATTTTGTAACGTTCTGACAACCTCCGTTCCGGCATATTTGAAAATTGGCGACAGGAACTATGTTTTGAGAAATGTTTTTACTGCAAATAACTTGAAATGTAAAATTTTGAAGGTTTGTAATTTACATCCTATGTACCCTACATTAACAAGATATTGCATAAATCATTATGACAATGATTAGAAAATAAAAATATATAACAGATTGAATGTTGTACGAGGTGCGTTCGCAAAGTAAATACTGACTGCCGATAAAATAAGGCTTGGTCATGAATACGCACTGTGATCTATTTCAGAAGGTACATTTACATATGTGCGCTATTATTAAAGCATTTGCCGACAAATTTTGCATGCACGTGTTCTTTATGCACGAAAGTCTCGGTGCCCGAAGTCACCATCACCTACTCCTTTGCGTCGCCTGAGAAAACTTCAGCCAAAGTTATTGAGAGGATAATTCTGGAAATAATCGTTAGAGATCGATGATAAGATTTTAGAAATGAAAGGTAAAAATCGTTAGATGAGATAGGTAAATGTAGAAAATATTTTATCTTTATCTAATGTGAGAGACACATTGAAGAGAAATGTTAAATGTCCTTCCAGACACCTCTTGAGTTTTAGAAAGAGGTTCAAGTCTCCGACTTGAGGTATGGACTGTACGAGGAATGGCCAAAATAACCCCGCTTGAATTGATCAACGACAGTTCGCGTGTGTCCAATGAGTCACCTTGTCTGCCGTCTGGGAGTACTGTCACTCATAATGTGTGGTCCATAAATCTTACACAATTGCTTGTGTGTTTCCGGTCCTGAGCGTGCGGACCTCTGATTACGACAGCTATATCACAGTCGACGGCAGACAGTGTGAATACCAGCTGTGTACAAGTGTCTCAGAATAATTATCACAAATTGCTAGAGCTAGTAGAGAGGTGGAAAATGATTTCTTTTGCTAAAGAACTTGCGGTGGGTCGGGGATTTAACGGAGTTACATGCATTTATACATGTGGCATTTGCACCTGGTTTTGAGGCAACTCCATATGCACAGATGATCGGCAGGTCACGTCTAGCGCAGTCGATGAGGTCTCTTGTGCCTGCCGAATATATATGCATACGAGATTGCCTAAAAATCAAGGAACAAATGCCACTTATACAAGTACATGTACTCCTTTTCAGTCAATATTCAACTATATGTTCAATGGCAAAAATTATTTTTAATTGACCCCTCTACATGTCGTAGATGGTTGTAGCATTTATTCTGACACGCCTGTGTATTTACATTCAGTACATACACGGTAGCAAAGCGATTTCTTCCACAGTTACACCACAGCTACCTACCTCCCCCGAGGCTCGCGCTCCCGCTTCGTCCACCCCGCTCAACGCGTACCCGCTCAACCACCGACCATTGGGAACTTTCTTCCCGACGCGCCGCGTAGAACCGTGTAGAAAGAATAGAAATACTTTGTCATGCGGGCAAGGGTAATGAGTGCTGCAGAGGCTGGGGCAGCGTGATACGTGTGTGTGCGCGCGCGCGCGGACAGGGCGGTGGGAGCTGGGCCCCGTGCTGTGCGAGGTGTGGGTGTCGCTGGACATCCTGCTGTGCACGGCGTCCATCCTGTCGCTGTGCGCCATCAGCGTGGACCGCTACCTGGCCGTGACGCAGCCGCTGCACTACTCGCGGCGGCGGCGCTCCAAGCGGCTGGCGCTCGCCATGATCTGCGCCGTGTGGCTGCTCGCCTTCTGCATCACCTGCCCGCCGCTCTTCTTCTTCGCGTGAGTGCCACGCCCACCTGGCGCACGCCCCGCGCCCCGCCCCTCCCCTCCCCGCCCCCTACGCCACATCCGAGTCCGTCTCCCGCACTCAGGGTGCGCCCATCGCACGCCCGACCAGCGCACGCTCCTCAACCACTCCGCGCGCACCCCGCGCGCACCCCGCGCGCACCCCGCGCACACCCCACGCACATCGCGCCCGCCGCACACCGCGCGTCCTGCGCTACGCAGCCTCAGCTTTCCTTTGGACCAGTGTTCCCAGATGCTGTGACTACAATTATGGAATAAAGGGCATTAAATTATGATACAATTTGGTACGTTGAAAGTCTACTAAATTGTGGTATAAACATGGCACATTTTGATTCTATATATGTTTTATATGATTTTACACTATAATAAATAGATAAAATCCGATGTTAATTTGAATTTTAATAAAAATGTAATTTATGTAAGCTTTTATGAAATTCTTTCTTTCAATATGTCAAAATTGAAATAATTGATCACTAATTTTATTAGCTGAGTATGTTTATGAGAACAGATATGAGGATATTTAATTATATGGCAAAAATGATGTCACCCATTACAAAAAAAATAGAAAAAGAAGTTATCCACATATTGTTAGATGTATCGATTGTCTGTAAATTTTAATTTCGTGTATTTAAAATACATTTAGGGTATTTCTGTTTCTTTACCTGGCAACATTGAGTCACATTTTGGCGAGAGGCGAGCGATAGATTATCTGCAAGTTTAATTAAAAATGAGCGAAAAATGATGTCTGTACTTCATATTTACTAAAAAAAGATCAGAAATATATTCCTATTTTTTTTAAATTATGGTTCATTAATGTTATGAGGTAAACATTATGCTACAATTTCATAATTATGGATTGATCTGGCAACGCTTCTTTGGCGTAACAATTGTATTGCAGAAGATGCAACTATAGATGGAGGTCGATGCGTGATTGTGTGTAAAAGTCCCTCATGTGGCCAAAATAACTTTCTATTACTTTATTCGGGGAGTCACGTGGGTTACATAAGTGAAACTGCGGCAGTGCAATGTTGCCAGTAGGCTGCATTTCACTGCAGTTGCCTTTCACTCTTGAGGGTGTTCGCAGGGCCGAGGGTCACGTTTACAAGCGAAGTGGTCTTTAGATTTCTAGAGATTCCTTTGCTTTGTGGTGTCGTGAGTGCAAAAAACGGTGTCTTTTGTTTTTATTCCCTTTTGCTATCTCGCAACGGAGTAGAGAAAATGTTATGTAATGCTGCGAGAAAACGGCGAATTTTGGCATAAAAACTTTCGTTACAGGGTCCTAGTAACAAAAAAGTGGACAAATCCAGACGCTAAATTTAGAAATAAATCCTAAAATACATGGTGTAGCCAGAATCTATGTTTCGTTACCGATAAATTGATACCGAAAAATCGAATGATAGCAAAACGTCTTTCGTCCGTCTGGGAACAACGCTAGCGACTAAACCGTTCAAAACGATCTAGCTGATATCGCAGCGTCTTGAATTTGAAACTGATAGTTTAATTTAGGAAGGTCCTTTACATGAAGTCCCTGGGGCATTTTCGAAAATTAAAAAGAATGGCTCCAACGTTTTTGATTCAATTTTGTTGTTGGCTAGTTTGAAGGGCATTTGAGAGAATGGTGCTTGTCTCATGTTCATGGAAAACCCTGAGTTTTCGAAATTTGCAAAAGTTCAAATTTTTTTCGGCGGCTTCCAACAGCTAAAATATTAAAGATAGAGATTGTGTTCCTTAAAGATAGATTTTGAAATAAGGTCGTGTACAATCTTTCGAAACTTTGAGTACTTTTTGCATAATTTTACGTAAAAATCCGGGCGAGAAATTACGTGCTGTTTTAACACCACTAGTTTCTTCTGCTGTTCTGATTTGTTTTGACAAGAGTGGTCATCAAACTGTGGGTAATAATAATAAATGTCTTCAACGTGTCTCTTCACTGAAAACAATGGATTTTCGAAGTACATAACAATGAATTTTCGAAGTACATAAAACTTTCAAGGCCCATATATTTCAAGGAATTTACATTTTCTTTCTGTGTAATAATACAACAATATGTTACGCACACGTTTTGCCTTTACAATCTAGTACCATGACATTAGTGTTAAAATCCAATGTTCGTGAATGTCCAATACCTCCCTCCCCCAATTTTACACCAGGAAGAATCATAACAATTTCGCATTCATCGCCATTCTTCATTTGCGCCATTCATCCGTCTCTTTCTCTCCCTAGTAATAATGCATCGACTTCTGCCTATAACAAATGAACCATAACTTTATTTTGTTATTTCCATTGTTTGCCATTTCAGTACCTACTAATAGTTACAATACTCACTATTAGTAGGTATTGGCCAGTCCCGATGACAAACCGGCTAAATGGCTCAAGTAACAACTGTTGCCTCTGCAGTGTCTCTTGAGTAGAAGATGCTGGGGCTCGAGTCCTGACAGTGGTGGATTTTCGACGCTAGCCAGACAGAGCTACGTCGAATTCAGCCTCTGTCTGGAGAAGAAGAAGTCTAGAAGACGGCTGCTCTAGTTAGAAGATTTCGGAGTTTTCTCCTATCAATACGAGACGAATGCCGCAGCAGTACCCTATCAAACGGGCCGTGGACCATTGGACAGCGCAATCTATCTTTCCTCTTCCTCGTTCTTTCGTCTTCCTTCACACGCACCTTACACTAACACACACGTCGGAAGACCAGTCGGCAGCTTGCGTTGGCTGGGGTGGCGTCCCGAAGAGGGGAAATCGCGCAAGCTGACATGAAGGTCGGTGCCATGTGTCATATTCCAGCGGAGGAGAAATACCGCCACTTCTCGAGGTATAACATTTACTTCATTTATTGGATTAATGGCCATATTAGAAGCGTGCCCGGAATCACAAAATCAATTAATTAATGGCACAAGGCTTTGGAGAACATGGTCTCCAAGGAGGCAACTCTTTTAAGGCATGGCATGTAGTTATGTTTATGGTATGGTTGTCTTGCCATACCACCACACATCCAATTTAAACCCTCTTCCCAATCACAATCATGCACCCCTCAGCTCATCGCCACCTCATAATCGCCCCTCCCGTTCAGTGTAAGGCAACGGGAAACCACCGCCACGGCCAACTGTTAACAGAAAGGAGGTCGCAAGGGCATAAGTTTCCTCCTCGCTCACATTCGTTCTATCGAAGAACATTAACTCAACGGTCTTCAAATAGTTGCGAAGATGTTTGCCAATTTTTGCGGCCTAAAAGATAATGGACTAATAGACGTGGATGCAAGCGTATCGATGTTGAATTCTAAACGCGCAGAACGCGCAGACTGTGTGTAACGTGAAAGATTGATGTTAGAATGGCGTGCAAAAACGCAGGATGTCCAATACTATGGGATTAATTGCGGACTTTCACTCAAAAGCCCTCGCCAATGGAAAAATCGAACGGGCGGTATCTGACATTTCAATATATCTAGCTACAAAGCACGAGATCGGTTATTAACCGTTAATAGGTTGAATAATATATAAACGATGAAATCATAGACGAAAATATGAGACATTCCATTTTGGCATTACTGTGATTAATCGGTAAATATGACAATAACAATTGATTTACTAATAACTGACTTATATTAAAGAAATATAAAAAAATATAAAGAAATCATTAAAGATTTCCTTTTATATTCATGGCATACGTGTTTATCACAATAATGGCAATTATCATCATAATAAATATGCACAATCAGTAACTAGCCTCGCGCAAACATTTAGCTCGTAAATTCCCACCAGGTTCTTAGCTCCTGACCGACCTACCGGAATGTGTGGTAGTGTACGAGATGCATGTCCGTGTAATCGTGTGCAAGTAAGGAGTGAAAACAGAAGTGAAGACAGGACAAGGAAGAGGAAATAAAGATCGCGCGTCCATGACCCGTTTGTTAGGGTACTGTTCCGGCAATAGCCTAATGTTGATCCGAGAAACCGAGGAAAACTACCGATAAGAGCTGCCGGCCGCTAAAATTCTTCTCCATACAACGGCTGAACTCGACCCAGCTATCCAGCTAGTTTCAAATATCTCACCACCGTCGGAATTCAAACCCTGGGACCTCTCGGTCAGAGGCACCGCAGTGGCATCAGTAGATGTCTTGAGCCGCCTTTGTTGGTTGCGCAATTGCAGTTTTAAAAAAAATCTTATATCTTATACACTACTTATCAAGCTCTGACTAAGCGTCCTTTTAGAGGTCGGTAGGCAACACTGAATTTATAAACAATTCTAGGTTGTTAATAATATATACAAATATTATTCTATGGCGCGTCCGAGGTTAAGAATGAAGTAAGGTTTCTTATGCCAGTAATGCCAAACGTGGTTATAAAAAACTTGTTATGAAAAATTATGGTTATGAGGATTTAAAACAGTTTTGAAATCTTAAAAACGGTGTAGATGATTATTTGTCGGAAAAGCCCATAAGACCCTGCACTTCACTCTTAACCTCGGACGCGCTATAGTCAAGTAGATTATCAATTTGATCAATGTGATTCGCTTTGCAGGCGTAGCTACGACAAGAGCAATACTACGTAAGTAAATGAAATGGAAAATGCACATCACACATTTTCCTCTTTCGTTTGTGACATTCTTGTCATCTCACGCTTTGAACACCACTGAAGCATACGAGTATTCATATCACAAAATAAACTCACATTCAAACTTTACAGTGTCCTACAGTCAACGTCACAATGCACGCGAATAGAATAATAAACTTCTGGTAATGCGCGACATACCGAAAAATTTCCTCCTTTGAGTGTTATTATTCAACATCTATTATTATTACATCTTCCATCTTTTATTAAAAGAAGGCATGACCTCATTTAAAGATGAGGGATGAATTGCTTTGGGAAAGAAATGTCTTACTTATATTGGTAGTGTCTATCACGATCGAAAAATATTCCTGAATATGTTCAATTTTGAAAATTGTATGGCTTATGGAGGAAACATAGCTTAAGCTTCGTTGGATAAAAAATATTTACTCACTTAGAACTCATTATTTCGGAATTATTCACGATTGATGTGCCCGGAAACAGACGTGTTGCGGGTTGCAGGATAAAGTTAAGATTAAATTTACAGTTTAAATTACGCAGTTTTAAATTCACTCCCTAACGAAGAAAGAAGTTAATGAAGGAAAGTATGTCCCCCGTCCACCAAAACTTTTTCATAAACTTCAGAATGACAAGTCGTTCGGTTAACTTTGCACTGTTACACACAAAAATGCACAAAAAGAAGTAAGTATGCATAGGACAGGATACGATTATAAAATGTACCTCTGTATTAACAAACTATAATTCTTTCCTTATTTACTTTTTCAATACTCAATTGATGTCTTACTGTGGGGGGGGTACATTGTGAAAGTGATAGGTAATGATAAGCAGGGAAGCCGCATGGGTTGGTGTGCGTGTTGTGAGTCCACGTGGCGCGCGCGCAGGGAGTCGCAGAACGAGTCGCTGCAACCGCAGTCGCAGGAGTGCACGTACCTCACCAACCCGGGCTACGTGGTGTTCTCCGCCATGGGCTCCTTCTTCCTGCCGCTGCTCATCATGCTGTACGTGTACGCGCGCATCTCGTGCGTCATCGCCAGCCGCCACTCGCAGCTCAACGCCCTCGACCGCACCACCACGCAGGTCAGGGCGCCCCCCACCCCCACCGCCCTCGCTCTCGCTCACCCGCCCCAGCTCACCGGCCCCGCCCACCCTTCTTGCTCATCCGGCCCGCTCACCCGCCCGGCTCAGTCACCCCCATTCAATCGACCACGCCCACCCTCCATGCTCATCCGGCCCGCCCATTCACCCCGCTCACCCGCCCGGCTCAGTCACCCCCATTCACTCGACCACGCCCACCCTCCTTGCTCATCCGGCCCGCCCATTCACTTCGCTCACCCGCCCGGCTCAGTCACCCCCATTCACTCGACCACGCCCACCCTTCTTGCTCATCCGGCCCGCCCATTCACCCCGCTCACCCGCTCGGCTCAGTCACCCCCATTCACTCGACCACGCCCACCCTTCTTGCTCATCCGGCCCGCCCATTCACCCCGCTCACCCGCCCGGCTCAGTCACCCCCATTCACTCGACCACGCCCACCCTTCTTGCTCATCCGGCCCGCCCATTCACCCCGCTCACCCGCCCGGCTCAGTCACTACGCTCCCTCGTAACCCTCCCCTCCCTGCCATCTCGCTCACCCATCCCACTCAAGCCGCCTTATTCATTCATCTGCCACGGACTCCTGACCTGGACACCCGCCCCACACATCCAATCCGCCCACCCATCTCGCTCACCTACCTGGACCACCCGCTCCGCCCTCCCCCCTCCTCACCTGCCCTGCTCAGCCGTCCTTTCCCGCCCGAGGCGCAGCGTGCTGAAGGGCGGGGCGGGGGCCTGTGTTGGTGTTGCGTAGCGCTCCAGCCACGCGGGCAGCGCGCGCGAGGAGTCGGACGGGGAGCACGCGTCCTCCGACTGCGAGGACAACCCGGCCGGCCCCGACCACTGCCCTCGCCGCTCCTCCAGGTCAGCCACCGCCCACCGCGTTTCTTTGATCAATTAGCTCCGTTGTGGTCGGAAGTGGAGGGAATGTTTACTGCGTTCTCCGCGAGAGCGTTGCCTCCCCTTCCGAGAGCAGCGCCTTCGCTTGCCCAGCTCGACGGTCCGAGTAGACCAGGGAATCCCAATCTTTTCCTTGCATCGAGCCCGTTTGAAAGAATAGTTTTCTTCATCGACCCCCTAGCATTTTCTATACAATAAACGGCATACAACACGATCTTATCACAATGAATTGCACTTTAACGACTTATTGATCATGATTCTGCATTCCAATATTTTCGTAAATAGTATTTCGATTTCCAATAATAATCAGATACACTTACGCCCCTGAGTAGCTTAGTTTCTGATCTTATTGCTGTGCAATTGTTACAAAGTGCAGTCTACACTGAGCATTTTTTTAAAAAATTGGGCATTATTTCTACAAAAATTGCGGATAATATTTTCTTGGGCGATGAAGTAATGTTGTGAACACATAGTTATAACTTCCTGGGTTGGCAAAACAACAATATAAAACAAAATGAACAAATTTGTAATTTATTATTAGTCAATTTGTAGCTTTATGTTACAAAACAATTATCAACTTCATTAATGTTTTTTTCAATTAAAATCAACTTGATCTTGAATAATCTGATTAGTCGACAGTTCACATCTGAGTATTGAACTGCAACCAAGCCCTGTTGCGTCTTCATCGACCCCCTCTGAAATCCCCTCCTCCAAGGGGTTGATATCGACTCCGTTGGGAATCCCTGGAGTAGACCTTGGGATCCTCCTCCTCCCAGGCAAATGCACTGAGATGGCGAAAAGGCGCTACTGCTACACGCACGTTATCTTGAGCCCCTGAATACCTACCCCCCTCTTTTGCCAAAATTTGTTGAATTAAAAATAAATGTTAGGGACGAGCCTTGACAAAATCAAATAATCAGAACTGATCACTCCCGTATAATAGAAACTATTTTAGGTAGAAAAACGAGCTACAGATTTGATACAGCAGTCCAACCCCCACTCCTGTCGCATCTAACGCAAGGAAGGCTCAAGAGGAGGATAATACGGGTCTGTATGTCCGTGTGTGCTGCAGCTGGTGGCGCGAGGCGGCGTCCGCGGGCGGCGCGGGCGCGGCGGCGGACGGGCTGGCGGGCGAGGCCGCGTCGCGCGTCTCCTCCTTCCGCCGCGAGAGTAAGACGGCGCAGACGCTCGCCATCGTGGTGGGCGGCTTTGTCGCCTGCTGGTTGCCCTTCTTCACCTCCTACATTCTGGGCCCCTTCGTCGGCCCCATCGACGCCTTCATCGTCGACATCCTGACCTGGCTCGGTAAGCGCTCCCTCTTCTCTCTCCCTCTCTCTCTCTCTCTCTCTCTCTCTCTCTCTCTCTTTCTCTTCTCTCCCTTTTTCTCTCCTCTGTCGTGGCTCTCTCTGGCTCTCTGGCCCTCTCTGTCTCTCTCCCTCTCTCTCTATCTATCTCTCCTCTCTCCCTCTTTCTCTCCTCATTCTTGGCTGTCTCTGTCTCTCTCTCGCTTTCTCTCTTGCTCTCTCTCTCTCTCTCTCTCTCTCTCTCTCTCTCTCTCTCTCTCTCTCTCTCTCGCTGCTCCTCGACTTACGCATTAAACGTTCCAATTCGTTGGAAGCGTCTGTTGGCCAGCTAGAGGGTCCGCTTTTAACAAACTCATCTGACTTTCCTAATCAATGTGGTGGACTAAATGTCTCATTATAGTGTGTTCAGAGGCCTGTGAAGTCTGCTCCAGGAAACCCACAAAGAGTTTCAGCGCCAGGTAACGCAATGCTCTTGAAGCTCGCGTGCAATAAATTATCAAACGGTCGGGCATAACTTTAATATGTATGTTAAGAGTTTGTCTTGAATTACAATTGAATATATACCATAGCAAACATAATCATTATTTGATAAAAAAAACTCCCTTGAAATTATATTTGTCAGCATTGATACTTACGCACGCCGACCGCATGTCAAATTCATCGAATAGATTAATAATACGGTAATAAATCGGTTTCTCTCCGCTTCATTGGGTGTAATTTTTTCTTCATATAAATAAGTTCATGTTTTTTTGCGCCCAAAAGCCTGAATTGTAATTATATAAATGTAAAAATATTTAAGTGGGTAGGCGGAAGAACAGGCCTGACCACCTGAACCTCGCCGGAAATAGACATTTTTATTATTATTATTATTATTATTATTATTATTATTATTATTATTATTATTGTTGTTATTATTATTATTTTCTCGTTAATCGGCCGACTAGGACCACGCATGCAAGCATCCTGCATTTACCGTGGCTCAGTTTTTTATTTATTATCGCGGTAGCAGGTGCTTGCAACAACTTTTTGGGGGGACCAGCATTTTTAGCTGGATCCGATTTTTATTCCCCACGGTTGTTAGCCCTGGGGGTACGGAAGATGAAATGATGATGATAATGGGGGTGAAAGGACAACACATACAGACATACACAAACACAAATACGCCCATGCCCGAGGCGGGACTCGAACCCGCGATCTTCTGGTCCGAAACCACTCCGGCACTACTGCCTTAGCGATCTCGGCCATCTGATCGGCATTATTATTATTATTATTATTATTATTATTATTATTATTATTATTATTATTATTATTATTATTATTATTATTATTATTATTAAACGTAATATTATTTTATGTATAAGAATTGAAGCTCTGAATGGCAAGTATTAATAGAATAAACATTTATTAAAAGCAAAAGCATAGAATTGTGCGTTTTATGGAGCCTTGCGTTGCCATGTACTTTGCCTTGCCTGCAGGTTGGATCAACTCGGCCATCAACCCTTTCATCTATGCCTTCTACAGCCCCGACTTCCGGATCGCGCTCTGGCGCTTGACGTTCCGCCAGTGCTCGGGGCGCCGGCGGCCCGCGGACCCGTCGCTGCGCCGCAAGTGACCGCGGCCCCGCCATGCTGCTCCGGCCGGGCCAACGGGGCGCGGCGAAGGGCGCGCCGGCGAGCCGAAATCGAAATCGGGTTGGACTCCGCGACCCGGGTTCGAGGGCCGGCGAGTCGAGCCGGGCTCGGCTCTCTGGAGGCTTCCGTGAAGCGCAGTCGAGGGACGGGGAAAGGGGCCCGCCAGCCGCTGTCGCTAGACGATCCGTTGTTCCCGAACCGCGACCCACCGGAAGACTCGATTTATACTCATTTTGACGAACCGCGCTTGCGCAGAGCACCTCTGCCGACCCAGAAACTGCCCTGCCAACTTTTTGAATTGTTCGTCAGAAGGACGCGTGTTAAATCGGGTCGAAGGGACGTAGAGCGTGCCTCTCACTCGCCCCTCTCTCTCTCCTTCTCGAAAACAGATCTCATTCATCTAAGGACGCCTTCACATGGAGCCACTCAGTGGCGTCACCGAAAAGTGGCAGAGCCCTTCACACACCGCCACTGCTACTGGCCGCGAGAGAGGACGGAATCGTGAGTTACACCGCTGTGGGCTCAGGCGGCCGAAAGGCAAGCAGTAGGCAAAAACAGGTTCAGTGGCGCGTCTAGTGTGAAGACTGCCATTTAGAACTGTGTTCTTCTAGCGTTGGCGCGGGTGCGGGTCTGCGCTGGTGGTGGCGGAAGTTCGCCTCAGAGCGCCAAAGCAGCACGACTATACACGCCGCTCATGTGAACCTTCATTTAAACCACTGCTTTGTCAGCAGACGCGCCACTAGAAGACGAGCTGAATGGCGCCGTGTGAAGTGTCCCTAAGATTATAACAGCTGCCTGTGTTACTCCATATGAATATTGAAGGTTAGGAAGAATTTCGGACCCGCGAATTCCTACCCGCGTCCGCCACCCTCCCTGCAACCCCAAGCCAGGGGCGAGGCTAGCTCATGCGTGTGGGAGAAAAGAACCGAACCAGCCTCGCGAACCGCGCTCGCTGGTCAAAGATCCGCACTATGGAATCCACCTGCCGAAAAGGGGCCGATGCGCCAATACTATCGAACCTCCACTATCAGTACTTGCGGTATCGGATGGTATCGATATTCAAATTCAAATTCAGAAAACAGTACATTTCTTCGTTTTTACTATTTTTGCTGGAAACAAATATCAAATTAAAAATAAGTTATATATTCTAATACGGATCAAAAATTAGCACACATCTTATATATATATATATATATATATATATATATATATATATATATATATATATATAAAAGATGTACATTCGCTGTCTCTTCATTTTTAAGACTAATTGACTATTGAAGACAATTGATGTCAATTGGTCGAACCTTTCCTTTTCGTAATCTTGCAGGCAAGATACGGATGTATAGTTTCTTGTACAAAATAGTAGTATAATGTGAACTTTTCTTTATATTGATATTTCAATGTTCTCTTTCTACATTACAATATTATCGATACCGATACTGACAGTATCGAAAGAAAGTAACGCTACTTCAAAATCGAAAGTCTTGCAACTTCTCAGACTGTAATGCCATTGGACATCACATAAGCATTGCCACTTACGAAGTTCTGAAGAATCATCTGTGACGAACATAATAAGTTTTGTGAGTCGAATATTCATGGGACGTTTATGTACGGCATTATGTAAAAGTCCAGAAGTATAAGACCCTTCTTATATTTTTCGTCATACTTTCAATAATTATGGTCATGTCTTACCCCTTCTTTAGCCCCTTCCGCTTTGAACCCGCATGTATTGACTGCTCTTCGAATTGAATTGCATTGCAGGTAATTTCTTATTTGGCTTAACTCAAAGAGTGATTGCTGCCTGCTTTATTAGCAAGTTTTCACACCCACATTCCCCGACAGGAACCGGCATAACCTCAGACACGCATATATTTGTTTCTTGCGAAGAATATGGGATATGATAATAGAGAGAACTGACGCAGAATTTAATGTCTGGTTATTTTACAAGCCGCGAACACTATAAAACCACTGCACATTTTTCACCCTTTGGAAATCAGGGATCGAATTCGTGATCTGGAGGTTGGTTGACCAGAAAGAAGTCAAAACGTTCATCCACCAATGTGCTCTTTCTGCGAATATGGAGGCGTCTATCGCAGTTGTCCTAAAAGAAATCACTGTCTCAAGCTTCGTTTCCGCTAAGCCCCCGACATTACTGCTAGCAAGCAGAGGCCAGGACGCAATTAAAGGCGTGGTGCGCCCCAAATTTTGTAATTACATTAAATAAGTTTTTGTGTATGGTCATGGTGGAAAAATCATAGCAGAAGTAGCAATTGAAAGAATTAATTCATTTTATAAATCCGTTAAAATCATAGAACAGAGAAAACTATTGCACTGTTAAATATGGCTCATTTTCTATTTTAACATCCATTCGCAGAGCTGAATATAAAAAATTAAGCTGGAACAAACTACTACGCTCGGACAATAAGAGAAAGTATGGACTCCACATTGTACTTACCAATGCGTTTGTCAACATAAAGATAATCACATTCAGACATATTCGTGACCTCCAGATGTTACATTCACCAATAGCATTCTCTCCTAATTTCCCCACGGATAAAGAAGAGTAGTAGAGAACGGTCCGTTTTAACGAACACACGCTTGATTGCTCGTTTGAACCGAGAACATAGAGTAAATGTATTTCACATTAAAAATTCAATAAATTAATCTCATCATAAAGTAAATGTTCAAAACAAACTATTGTAAAAAACGAAAGTAAAGTACTTTGGTAAATATTCCTCAATTATCAGCGCACTGCATTCTCTAGAACTGAAGTGAATTACTCTCTTGCAGTTTTGACGATCTTCAGAAAATGGCGCATATCTCAGTACGCTCTCGTTTTTCCTGGGTTCTCTCCTATAGTCGGTTTTAACTTCATAAATATTACTTCAGTGAATACACAGTAAGTACAATACTTCATGAAATGTAGTATTGTGCATGTGTTTTTGTGATTTTTCCTGTTATTTAACTTCTACGCAATGCGAGAGATGTGTGTCTGCCCATGCTGTTCTCATAGAGGAAGAAATTAATTACGTTCCTATGAATCCACATTAAGTACATTCGGTTGATTACACTCACCAATTTTGTTACACTCATTGTATTTTCACATGTTTTGATGTTATTTAATGTTCAGAGGATTGCAAATACAGTACCTACATAATAAACTTTACACAGGTACTTGCTTTAATTTTATTCATACATTTACCGATTTTACGGGATGCTTCAGAAAGATGTAAATTTCCAAAACTGCATTCTATACTTACCACCATCTACAATAATCTCAGATATTCCTAATTAAAGCCCCATGTTATTTTGAAGCTATTTTTCGCGCATTTCAAAATAAGTAAACCTACGATAAAATGATCAGTCAGTTTGAATAAAATCTTAAATCGGTATTAAAAAACAACTCGTTTACGTTTCGATATCCCATTTAGAGAAAAGGATTCGCGACATTTATCTTTAAAAATAAACGAATTTGGAATGAAGCTAAATATAAATATATTTTTTCCACTTTATCTTAAGTCAAACTTTACAAAATTGAGATGTTTTGATAATCCATGGTCTCCTACTAACTGTCATCAACATCATCCTGTCACCTAGGATGAATTGTCAAATTTAAACGAAAATTATAGAGCATTGAAATTTTCAAAAAAGTGGGCAAAGCATATCGATTTTCATATCGTAACATTTTATTACATCTAGGCTCGATGATAATTATCCAACCTCGTTTTGTAATACGATGCTGTAAGTTATTTATTTCGCATAGTCAGTAAAACTGTTTAAAAAGTAGTGTAAGACACATGTGGTAAATATGATTTTATCGTAGGATCGCTCGACTCGGTCTATTAACCTCATGTTGCAAACTTTTCTAGCAGCAAAATAAAAGGCCATTTTTACCACTAGCAGAATAAATAATTATTATTCCATCAAAAACATCGATACTAAATGTGCCGTTTGGGAAAGAGTAAAGCTATTTAGTTATTGCACACAATTAAACAAAGGTCCTCTCAGGATTCGCCCTAAGGTCTACTGGGAAACTGAACTATCAGGATAAAACTGAAGGAAATTAAACACAACATAACTGATTCCCTATATATTTAAAATGTATCTGGGGGATTCTGATTACACTTTTGAAGAACTTGTAATGTTAACTTTCTCATTTTTAAATTATAACCGATTATTGCATGTGTATTGCACGTTATTGCTAGAAACCTCAACTACAATGTAATTCATTGGCTGCTTCCTTCCATTCCAGGTTTTATACCCAACGTGTTATTACTCGCGTAACGTTTCTTGAACGATGGTCTTGCTTCCTCCTCTCTAGCACAATAAACAGTTGAAGGCGATAAGCAGTTCGCAGCAAGCACTGATGGCATCATTAGAAACACATTTCACTGGCGCGAAATAGAAACTGTTTTCTGTTGAAGACGAGAACTTCTGTCCGTGATTTACGTCAAAAAATCAAAACAAAATACCGAAGGAGATGAAGATCCATCATAGGTGATACCTCAAACTCCTGAGAAAGTTTGATCGCAATTATTGAGAAAGTTGCGAAGTCATTACTGATTCTCCAGAGATAAGACATTTCTTCATAAAATCTAGTGGCCGATTTCGTAACTAATACCCCCACTCTACTCGCACTTCTTTAATCCATCGTTCAAGAAAAGCTGTGCAAGTAATATTCGAACCTGTCATTATTCTTCCATGCGTGTGTAATTTTTTAAATACGGCAAAGCAAAACTTATTTTTAGAACCGTACGAGTTACTTTTGATGCCTTCAGAACTTACATGCTGCATTTGATGGCAGTGGAATGTGACATTTTAATCAGAAAAGAAGAAATATCGTATGGCTTGTATTTTTCTCGTTTGATTTAAGAAACAATATAGAATTGTGTCTTTTTTCTGTATTTTCTAGTCAAAGACGAGCGAGCTTCTGATAAAATATTAGCAGTATAAATGTATTCAAACATTCATAATACTTTCTTGCATGATTAAGTAAAAATATGAGTGCGTAGATAAAACATCGATTTTTCATGTGTATTATTATGTGCAATACATTCAGAAAACCATTTATTGTTGATTATATTATAATAGAAACATTGTTGTTATGTGAGAAAATAATACTTTCGTCATATAAAAAGTTCTGCAGTTTTGTTGTTTTGCTTGAAAACGTTTCTTTACAGAGTCCAGATCTATCGAGAGAAGATTCAAACAGGTACAATTACTTCTTTATTAATTAAATATAAACTGTTATATGGTTACTAATATAATTAAATTTGAGAAAAAGAACAAATAATAATTTTGAGTAATATGTTTAACTTAAAATAGAAATCGTGGACTTCCTCAGTTTCATGTTGCTCTTGGCTATTTGGGCCTTATGATGAAAACTGGTGCACCATTTTGACCATAATTTTGTGATCTTCAGGAATGTATTGCCTAGAGCAACAAAATGAAAGAGTTATAATAAGAATATTAAAAGATCACAACAATTTTACATAATACATACACCCACATATTGAGAGAGAAAAGGTGGAGAAAACAAATTGGCGCGCTAAATAATCGTAACAGTGTTAAGAACACACTAAACTGTAAACTCCCATAAAATCTACTTTTAAAATAAAATCCTCAAATATGTGCTAAAATATTTAAATTATTCTGTAATCGAATATTATATACGATTCAATTTTCAGATCAAACAGCAGCCTTTGCGTAGCATAACTTATCAATATAGGACACACAAAATAGATTGTTAAACTACTGACCCAAATGCTCTCTCACTTTTTAGTATTTTTTATTTGTGGTTGGATTTATTCTTTGAATGTCGATATTACTATTTTTATTCACTTTTCACAATTCGCTTTGAAAGTCTACCGGGTCTTTCGTTCGTCTGCTTTCGACATTTTTAACATCCTACCGATGTTCTAGTCCTCATAAGACCAAGCAGGGCTTGACCCAACAGTTACAACATTCCATATTAAAATATTTTTGTATTGTGTATAAAACTAGATATCCCGACAACTGCCATTGATCTACATGCATCTACTGTCATCCCTTGGACGAGCCTTGAAGTGCTGTCTGCAGTAGAAGCTCTCTCAAAGTTTGAACATGAAAATCTCAGAGAAGTACACATTTTTTTTATGAAGAAAGTAAAAATCGTCTGCAAAGGTAAGTCGTTAATAGTGTAACCCAATAATGATACCCTTAAATTCTGCCTCTGATATCTGCAAAAGAAGATAAATTGCTCTAAATTATGTATGGTCTTAGTGAGGAAGAAAATGGAACGGACGAATGTAGAATAGCGTAAGTTAAGAAACGAAAAATATAGGAGTGTTTAAGAAAATGTGCAAAAACGCAGAAGGCAGGTACAGGGAATCAACGAGAGCAATTTTCGTCAGCAAACACAAGTTCTAAGAGGGCGGTGGTAAGCAGTCGCTTCCTGCGAGTTCGGGAGTTTTACCCAAAAGGGAGTTCTGGTGCCACTAATGGTTGCGACGGTTGCAACCATGGTGGAAATAACACCATCATTATTTCCACCATAATTACGACGTTATACACTAACAGTTACGTAAAGATCCTTGAAAATCATAGAGTCTTAACTTAGGCCTAACGCTTGACCTTACGCCTTCATAAATAGCGCACGCCGGTAGGAGTCTTTACGGTCGCCTTACAAACGGAAAAGTGGCCGCCTATAAAAAGGAAAAGCTGAATTATTCCAACACTATTAAACTGATTTTCGTATGTGAGGCAGTTACAATTAATCATTACCAACATTCACAATTCTATTAAGAACTAAAAACATGTTGGAAAGGGGACATCAAAATTGAAAGAAATTGAAATATCTTTATGTTAGGTTATAGCTTTTGCTTGTAACGAACGCTGTTATTCCCTACATTCTCAAGAAAAGCGGTTCAAAATCCCATGCACAAGGCGCAGGGTCAGAAAATCTCAAAAGTTCAAAAGTGTCACCAATTGTCTACACTTTTTCATATATTATGCAACTTCTTTGTTCGATGCTTGCAATGCTTCCTTTGTTATAATGCATAATGTTGCAATTGCTAAAGCACATCTAAACGTTGTTCATTACGGTCGTATAACGTTTGTCACGTGATTAATAGTTTAGGGATGTCTCCTTAAGCCTAACATACCCTTTACTCCCTCAATACATCGACGAGCTGTAGCGGTGGTCGTTATTTAAGAGAAGGGAAGAAAGAACTTTAGGCAATTAAAATTGTACTATGAACCACAAAAATTGCACCACATTTTAGGGAGAGAACACAGATGTAGGAAAATGAATTATTATTTTAGCGTTGGTCTTGATAATTCAATTCAATGCTTCATTCCATCTATTCTCTCTCATCTCTCATAATACTCGTACTATAAGGATAGATTACGATTTGTAGGATATGAGCGCCAGTTGCGCGTGTTTTGTTTATTTGTAATTCCGATGCTAGATTGAATTGTTCTTAATTTCTGAATAATCATTCTTCTCTGAAGTACTCTACACGATTTTGTACAATTCGTAAGAAGCCATCGGTACAAAACTCCGTAAATGTATTACTGGGTGGTAAGTAATTACTCCCCAAAGATGCATTAACAGAATAAAGTCGAAAAATATGGACATTTGTGGGTTGTGCTACGAATAATTTTGCAGGCGTAAATGCAACCCATACAATGCTACGCTGCAACATGTTAGCATCGTACATAACACGAAAACTGCGCTTTCAAGACCCTTAAACACAACAACTACCGGGGACCAAGTTGTTTCCTAAGTCGTATTCCATAAAATGGGATATTTTGGAATTTTCTAATCCATTTTGGGATCTTCAGTTCTTCTGGATTCTTACGTTTTTCAGAAATCCCTGTTTCAGTCGCCACCGCTGACCGCCATCGTATGGTTTGGGTAAATATTTCGTACTAAACTAGTGATGTTACAACAGCACGTACCTTCTCGTATTATTGAAAACAGCTACGTAATATTGAAATATTGAAGTTTCTGAACCATAGAAGTCTCAGCTATTACTAGAAAACGTCCAATTCAACCAATTAAAAAGAAGCGCCTCTGATGAATATCTATGTATACACTTTGATAGGAGCAGCAATCATTTCTTATTTTAAAAATGAAACAAACAGGAATGAATTTAACTATTACAGTATTCTCAGCAAATTATACCCAGCGCCAGAAACCAGCGACGCATTATAACCATCGCGGCGTTGTGAAAACAACAATGTGCGATTCGTTTGGCATATATGCTTGGCGAATATTTTCTCATCAATTCTTGGCAAAAATGCTTATTTCCATTTGTACTCAGATTCCAACTTGTTTATGGGTTAGTCGTACATAGCTGATAAATAGCTAACTCTAATACTAAGGAACAAATTAAATTACAAATGTTTCACGATTTGTAATTGTAAGTTAATTTATTACCGCCTTATTTTATATTGACACCGCCTTAAGCGACGGGAAATTCGAATTTACCATTTCGAATTATTTTTCAATCATAGCCAATGACTAAAATTCTTTATTAATGATAAATTATCATAACATTCATAATCGGATAAATCCTTTCTGGGTGCCAGCGCCGTGGTATCATCTAAAAGAAGTTCAGGTAAAAATCAGGTTGATTTCTCATGAATGGAGTAGACTTTCACATTTATTATGAAATTTTTTTCAGTTTGAGAAGACAAATATGTATTAATTGAATTTCCAAGCAAAATATGTTTCGTTAAGAACCTAAATAATAATAATAATAATAACAACAACAACAACTTAAATGTAATGCAAATTTGTTGCATTAACACAAATACACTAAATATGCAGTGATATGCTATATTCAATCACTGAATTTCTTTTCATTCAACTGTGTCTTGTGGACATGGGCAATTATCATATTATAGAGCCCATAGTTAAAGTATGATTTTTTGTAAATTTCCTGGACTTAATGATAAGCATTCGAATATAATTTGAATCAGCCATGTTGCTATTTTGTCAGCATGTCAAACAAAGTCGTTTCTGAAAAATAATTGTTTAAAATTTAAAAATCGCCTACGTTTGAAGCAAAATTACGCAAATTACTCTCCACTCGTATTATATTATTTTTCGAAAAATTGAACATGACCTTATTTGAAGATTTTTTGATGAACACATTGCATTAAGAAAAATATGATCTTCAAAATTGTAATTGTAGAAAGACGCCATTTTTTAATGTTTGCAAATTTTCGAAATATCAGGGATTTTAACCAAAATTTTACGTGCGCCATTCTCTTAAGCGCCGAGTTTCGCCTTAGGAGTGGTAGCGCACACACGTCCCGCAGCCTGGCAGTGCTTACACTCTCTGGTGCTTACCTTCGCCCGCCGTAATAGTTAGGTATACTCGTATCCTTGAATGCCTTAATAGAGCAACTTGCCGTTAACATAAGAGGAAGCACAAACTGGAACAAATGCTAATTTAATGACATACAATTACTACTTGTATCCTATAACATTAAAAGTGTTAATGACATCGATAACGAACTTAAATGGTTTTCTAATTTCATCATTCACTCATTAAAACAATTCATAATACTATTCCGCCAACAAAAACCAAATTATTACTCATAAATATTAACCTAATTAAGTCCAAAAATAATCTGAGACGACACTGGCAAAGAACTAGAAGTATGGACATTAAAAGAAAAGTTAATAAATTAACAAGGCTTATTAAAACCCACTTATATCAATTAATATATTCCAATTATAAGAATTGTATACCCGGAATACACAACATTCCAGGCATCTATGGTCTACGGTCAGACGTATCAACAAAGATAAAACAAAAATTCCACCATTGCAACTAGGTTCAAATATAGCTTATTCCGATAAGGATAAAGCCAAAATGATAGGTAAACACCATGAAGATACGTTTAAACAGCACCCGGTGACAAATAATACATTTAATGCTGAAATACTAGGTTGTTTAAATATTGAAATCCCAACCGCAGCGCCATCAATCAAATTTATTTCACCTTTGGAGACAACATCAGTAATCAAATTACTTAAATTTGAAAAAACTTCAGGATTTGACGAAATCACCTATGCTTGCTTAAATATGTTTTTCGTTTATTTAACTAAATATGCTCATTAATTCCATGAAAAATCGTTGATTATCACTATGTTTATGGCATGCGTGCAATTAAAAGTCCACAACAGCCAATCAGAACACAGAGAACTGATCGAAATCGTTTAATTATATATCTATAATATAGATGTTTCTAGGCGGTCATTAAACCTGAACAAAAATGTACATCGCATATGACGTACATCAAAAACATATAATCAGTGAACGAATAAACCAAAATTATAAACGAATAATTATTACTACTACTTCTTGGACAATCATGTTAATATTTGAGAGCGTAGGCTTCCGCGGCCGGAGTCAGTATTTACTAGGCTGTCCGGGTGACGCCGCGTCCATGGCGAAGGTGCCGACGTTTCGGTCGCCATTCTGCGACCTTCCTCATTACGCCCTGAGGAAGGTCGCAGAATGGCGACCGAAACGTCGGCACCTTCGCCATGGACGCGGCGTCACCCGAACAGCCTAGTAAATAATGTTAATATTTGTAGTACAAGTTAAATTAGAAACTATTACCCTACTCATACTTGCTATCAATCATTTAACCCAGAAATCGCTTTATATTGCACAGATCTGTTAATTCAACTGTTTGAACGTGAGGCCCCAGAGATAGCAGTTGTTTTGGCTAAACTCTTTATTTGTTTTGGAAAATCAAGTTAATTGTTTATAATTTAAAATGTCGTTATTCTCCTTTACACGCCACTTCTCATGTACTCTGTACACGCCACTTCTTCAACATAAACAAGTATTGCCATAAGCATGTTGGTTTGACACAAACTGACTAACGGATTAACATAAAATATTAAATATGGATTAATGTTTTACGTTGATCTTAGAATATTACAAATAAAAAAAATGTAACCGTCAGTTATATTTACCTACTCTGGATAGTATACCAGCAAAACATCAGAGTCAGAACTGAATTGTCTTTTTCCTTTCCAATATTAACACGTGCTGTTCTCTCATACTTACTTTTCGTACGAAGTAATGTTTTCATGGCTTTGTCAGCCTCTCCTAATATTTCAACCGGTATACGTTAAATATTTTTCATTTTCAAACGTAATTATTAATTACAAATATTCTCTAAGAGACTAAGGTGATCGCAAATATACACTGCAAGGCCTATTAAAATTATATGATAGAAATTTTCAAAATAAAAATTATTCTCTAATGGAAACGAAAAAATATTGAACGAAACACTTGGATAAAGGGGTATGATTGCGCTCATGGTAAATAATAAAACTCGCTCCTATCAACGCTCGTTTTCCCTAACACACCATTCGTGCAATTATACCCCTCTTTATATACTCGTTTCGTTATTTACCATAAATAAACAAACTGTTGCAGCATTGTCGGCGATCTTTAATGCAATTATATAAATCCATTTTGGAAACGTAACAAAGATTTCAGATTTTCAGAAAACTATAGATCCATCACTCTTATCTAAACTTGATATTATCTCGACTGAACCATCTTCTAGCCTCAACGAACGCTATATCATCCGCTCACTTTGGTTTCACGCTACTACCCATCAACTCCTACGATTAACCGAGGCAATCGTTCAAGGAATTCACACCAAGAAACACACAGTAACGGTGTTTCTGAACTTGCGCCAGACTTATGATAAGGTCTTGCATACGGGACTCGTATACAAAATGTATCCACTAGGAACCCCTGAATACCTACTAAAAATTATTGAAAGTTTCATATCTAGTAGAACATTTATAATTAAAATCAACAACTCCACTTCAGAATCTTATCCAATAGCTGCAGGAGTACCACAAGTCTCCAACATTATTCAATACTGTTTATATCCATGACATACCCATCCACAATGACTCCAACATTACATTATTGTGGATGACAGCGCATTTTCTATAAACTCTAATATTTTAATAGCGAAAGTTCAGATTCAAAATAATTTTGATGATTACATTAATTGGACAAAGAATTATAGATTTAAAATTATCCCTGATAAATGTGAGTCAACAATTTTCACCCTATGCAGGCCACGAAATCCAACTGAACTAACAGAGTAGGTACGAGAATACCATGGTCCACCTCACCAATTAAATACCTAGACATTTTAGTTGATAAAAGGCTATCATGGAAACCGCACATTCATGCAGAAGCAAATAAGACAAAAGCAAAAATTACATTTTTTTTCCATTGTAAACCAGCGCTCTACATTGAAAATCGAATGCTGACTGCTATTATTAAAATTTATCATCGTTCCTACCATAACTTATGGATGCCCAATCTGGGAAGAGGCAGCTCCTAGCAATATCAGCAAACTTCAAGTAATCCAAAATATATTTCTAAGAAATACCCTACTTGCCCCTTGGATCATTACAAAAGAACAAATTCATCGAGAAGTAAAAATACCATAACTAGAAGAAACCATAGCCAAATTAGCTAACAATTTTTACAACAACCTGCATATCTCCCCAAATTCCATTATTTTTAACATTGAAAAAAAAAAGGTGGTCTATCTACGCGCAGTCTAGATTTCCCCAAGATAGATTCAAACCGCCGTAAACAATAACAGCGTCGTCTTTAACATCCTACCATCCTCTTTTTATTTAAAAAAAAATAAAATTTAATCAACAATTAAGTCAGAGTACAAATCGCGCATACCTTATGGATGGTCAATCCAAAAATGCAATTTACTAATTTTATGTGTTATTAAACCCTTTGAAAGTCGGTACTGTCAAGCAAGAAGAAATACATTTAAAAAATAATTATGCGTCCTTTGCGCTATCCGAAGTCAAAATTTAATCCAATTTTTTTTAGAAAAGAATTGTTTAAAAAGTAAAAATTGTCTTTATTTCACGCAAAATTGCGCTAAAATACCCAAATTTTAGAAAAATTGTACATGACCTTATATCAAAATCGTTTTTAAAGAACAGATTTCATTAAGGGAAAAAATCTTTATCTTCAATATTTAGTGTCAGGAAGACGCCGGAAAGAAATTAAAGCTTTGCAATTTTCGAAAAGTCAGGAATTTCAACGAAAATTAGACTTGCACCATTCTCTTAAAACACAAATATTCCTTTCTTAATCTAATATTTATACATACATATATACATTTATAAATTTCAGTTGCCGTCTGGCTTAGAGTAGCGTCCTTTACGCTATCCAACAACAAAATTTAATAAAAAATATAGAACTGTTTTTTATTTGAAATTTTTAAAATTTCCCAGGGACTTCATGTAAAGTATCACCCAAAATTAAAATGGGTTTCAAATTTGAGGCCGCAACATCTGCCAGATCGATTGGACAATATTAATTATGGACAAAATCAGCCTAGGCGCTAGCTTTGACCACAGACGGACGGACGGAGAGGCAGACATTTTGCTGTCAATCGATTTTTCGGACCCATTATACATGTTAGAGGAAGTAATTTAGTATTTATGGGAACAAGACTGGTCCACTTTTTCGGTACTAGGGCCCGGCAATAAGATATCCTGCGTCGAAAATTCGCTGTTTTCAAGCAGGGTTACAATACTGTCTCTTCTTACGTACGGGCGAGAAAGTAAAAACCTTTGGAAAGTCAATTGGTGACCAAAGGCAAACTACGAAGTTCTGGATATGACAAATTAGAAGAAATAACATATTTTGTTTTTTCACGATTGGCCATACAAATTAAATGAGTTTTAGAAAAACTTCATTTGAAATCATTTGAAGCATTTCCACTCACAAATGCAAGAGTGTTTACTAATTACTGGATATGCGCGTATTAATTGCGTGAGAGATATTTAAAAAAAATTACATTTGTGTTATTTAAAAAAACAAAAATGTACCTCAAATGAACTTTGTGGAATATAAAACAGTACAACAGTAAAACAGACAAACAGAAACCAGTAAAGAAAACAGTAGAACAGTACACTGCTTTTAGTTCCTTTGGATGAATTGGATTTCAAGAAAAAACTTTGAGCCATTTTCCTTAAAATGACGTTTGAGCGTTTGTAAACGTGCGATATTTTGTGCTCATTTTCACAAAAAAACTTGCGTTTTTTAGAATCTTTATATGACAACATTTAAAGCTCATCTACTTGTAAATGCAATAAAATGTGGAAAAAATATTCGCCGCGAAAGTAAATATTAGCCACGTGAGAGGCTAGTCAAAAAATTACATTTTTGTAATTTTTGAGAAAACAAGAGAATATAAAAAATAGCGTGTACGTCAGTCCGCCAAAGTTTAAAAAAAATTGAAGCCGTTTTCAAGAATATTTTGTTTTGTGATTTTTTAAAAGTGCACATATTGCTCGCAATATTGCGCGAAAACTAATAAAAGTTTTAAAAAATGTACATTACCATTGAAAGAACAAAATATGGAGAACAAATTTCATTTAAAGAAAAAAATCTCCATCTTCAATTTTGTACTACTCGGGCAACTTTTTTTGAACGATGACCTTGCTTCCCCCTCTCTGGCATAATAAACAGTTGAAGGCAAAAGCTCGCAACGAGCACTGATGACAATATTCCAAACACATCTTCACTGGCGCGAAATAGAAACTATTTTCTGTTGAAGACGAGAAATTTTGTCCGTGATTTTCTCCAAAAACTGTAAATAAATAATCGAAGCAGATGAAGATCGAAGAACGGGAGATACCTGGAACCTCTGAGAAAGTTAGAACGCAAATTCAGAAAGTTGCGAAGCAATGACTGATTCTCCAAAGATTAGCATTGCTTCATAAAATCTAGTGGCTGATTCCGTAACTAATACCCCCACTCTACCCGCATTTCTGCAATCCATCGTTCAAGAAAAGTTGCGCGTGTAATAGTTGTAGGAAGACGCTGAAAAAATTCGAACTTTTGAAATTTTCGAAAAATCAGTAATTAATTATTTGTAATTATAGTTTCATTCAAAACAATTTAAGGAAATTAATAATGGTAAAATATTGCATTTCTCACCCAAGAAATCAATATGTTTCTGTTATGTGATATGATTCATTGATATTTTTCAGATTTGGGGGAAAATGTGTTGCTATGCTAGATTTACCTTACATTATATGTTCATTTTGAGGAATACAATGTACTGTTATAAAGTGGCATTTTTTCTCCCAAGAAGTTTCAATTCAATTTGACATTGATCACTTTTTAACAAAGTAATTTCCTTATAACACAGGAAAGAGAAGTGACTGTTTAACATCTTTGAGAATGCATTTTATAGGACAATTAAATCTTTAATAAAGGCCACATAAAACCAAATTTTCCAATGTTTTCATGACAAGATTGTTGGTAATAATCCAACTGCTCTCAACATTTGGTTTACCATTTCACATGTTCTTCCACTTATTTTCTGAACTTCTTCCTGCATCAATGTCAATTGTCTTAAATATAACCTTTTAATATTTGTTCTTATAACAAACATTTCTAGTAATTGAGTCTACTGAGAAATAGAATGAATCATTCTTAAAATAAATTTAATTTGCCAAGTAACTAAATTACTAGGAAAAATTGAAATATTAAAATTTTGAAAATTTTTTTCAAGGAGCAAAAATCAGAAGTGAAGGTTTTGTTGTAATACTATTCTCTTATCTTTTAACTGACTGAAAATTTCTTCCAAATACAGCATTTGTAACTTCAACTGGTGATAAAACAGCACATACTTTTTGCCTGTACTTTCATGCATTTAAAAAAAGTACATATGATATTATTTCAAAATATATCTCAAGGGGGGGGGGGGGAAGGAACTTTTGCAATTTTCAAAAAATCAGTTTTAACGAAAATGAGATCTGCATCATTTTCTTAACTCTTCTTCACACTATCCAACAACAAAATTTAATACAAAACAATGGAGCCAATCTTTTGAAAATGTCCTGGGGGTTTTTGTAAAGACTTACATGTGTTAAGAGGATTTTTTTGTAATTGTTTATATTTTTTTGAGGAATGTTTTTTTCGTTACCAGGGCCCTGTAATAAGAGTTTACTGCAAAAAATACATTTTTTGGTGCAGCGTTACGTAACTTTCTCTCTAATGCATAAGTAGTAGCAAGAAAGTAAAAACCAGTCTCCTCTCCAGGAATCTACTTTTCTTCTTCTTTTTTTTTTATAAAATCATTTTAACAAAAATATATTGTAAAGGGAACCAATGAAGAAAGACCAAGACTACTTTAGGAAGAAAATAAATGTTTACTTTATTATCTTTTTCATAAATAGAATACATTATATACTATTATTAATTTATAAACACACTCAAAAAAATGTCACAATTATTAGGCACTTACAGAGAGCTCTGCACAAGCTGCATTCTCATCATACTGTTAAAACCTCATAAGTATAAAGTTATCAAAATTCCTCTCTTCTGCATTTCTCATCCAATTCAACAAGAATTCAGTGAACAATATTAACATGTAATGAGATTCGTTTTTGATTTTTACTAATGTTTTGTTAAATAATGTACTATTTATACAATTATTAAAATGTTTGCCAATTCTCCTCCTCTTAAGAGTTAAATATGACATCCTTAACTTCAGCACATCATTTTTCTAAAGCACAAATTAAGCATCAAACATCATTCATGTGGGCTTTAATTGTTCTCCCAATATTGAGGTGAATATGTTATAGATTAAGCATAATTAATTTGATATTGGGAGGACAAAATCTTTTCAGCGAAATATCTTCACCCTTGACTTATTGAAAATCATGTTCACGTACATTTTAGTAAAAAATAAAATGCTTAAGGCACTGAAAGCATGTGCCACTAGCAAGGGTCTTTGCCTGTATTAGAAAACAAGCAAATGTTGGCAAGAGTTGTATACTCCTATAACTGGAATAAGATACTTAAAATTCTATTGCACCCTAACACATTCAAATGTTTACCATAAGCATTTTTTAACAAATTCAAAATGCCTTTAAACAGGAAAAGCCTAAAGGCTGCTTCAAAAAGATAAACAATGATATGGCAAAAGACGTAATACTAATAGTAGGGTATTGGAAATCAAAATGAAAATTACTTTTCATTTATAAGTTAAGGCAGTTGACATAATGAACAAAAGGAATAAACAAAGATTAAAGAAAGAAGAAATAAAAACATGGAAAAAAGATGTTTAGCTATGTAGAGGAAGAACATCCATGTGTTAATCCTGTTAATGGCATATAATTCAATATCATTAAAAATTTAAAATCTTGAGAGTAAAGAGATGAGCAATAAAATTCAAAATGCATCATGTAGTATTTAAATTTAGAACAGATATTCACATCAGGTAGATAACAAAAGATATGACCAAAAAGTGAATATCATTGGAAGAAATAGCACAAATAATTGAACATCTATCACTATCCTTCCGTTCTTATAGAAGATTGACTTTAGAGTTCTTTTTTGGCTCTTAGTTAAGTGTAAGTTATCTTGTTTTAATTCACAATGAGAAAATCTCATGGAGAGCCAAAACCCTTATTCAATTAAAACAACAAAACAAAATAGAATTATAAAACAAAACAGCAAGGGATTCAATTAAAACAACATAGCAAAATTCCTTTCAAACAAATTCAGTAACTTTCTAAGGTCATCAACTTTGGAACAGTACATAATTGATTACTTTCAGTTAAAATATTTTCAATTACTTTATTGACCTGAGTATTCTAGAAGAATATTAATTAAATATTATCAGTAATTCACTTGCTAATATTTTATCAATTAATTAATTGATCAGTAGTTTTCAAATGGTAAATTGAAAATTAATTGAACTTGACTAATTACAACAAACAATTACTACATCAAATCAATATACATAATGAACAGTAGTCAATGAATGATCAAATCTTGGTGAATATAACATTCATCGCTTCATTTTATCCAAGATGGGCAAAACCATGTCAAAAGTTGGTCTTTTCCCAGGGTCTTCGTTCATGCAGATTCTCACCAGTTTGGCCAAGTGAGGAGAAATGCCAGGTGGAATTGTTATTCTCAAGCCTTCCAATGCAATCTGCCAGCAGCAAATTAGAATACATTAAAAACTTATTCAGATTCAAAAGCCAAAACCAAGCTGACAAATAATTTCATTCCTAACATGACAAACCTTCATTCCTGTTTCCATTGGAGAAAGATCTGCAAATGGAACTTCCCTTGTTGCCAGTTCCCACAAAAGAATTGCGTAACTCCACATGTCTGATGCCTCCCAATTAATTTCAGATGGCTTTTTTTGAAGAGCTGCCAACAAGAATTCACAGTTTAATTGTATTTTGAGTTTTGATCACACAAAGTATACATAAAAGCAAATTCTAATGGAAGGTAGAGAAAAATTACATTTTTGAAATGAAATAAAATTATATTTGTTTGTTATACTGAGTATCAAATCTAGAGCAATCGTCTCATTTATTAATACAGAACTAAAACTGTTTTGACAAGTATGAAGTGTTTCCTTACTTAGAATTCATCCTCCTTTTACATTTACCCATTTTACTTCAATATTGTATGTATACAATCTAGAAAACAAAAAACTAGATGGAAATTATTTATAATTTTAATGAATGACTTTTTAGTGCACCATTTTATTAGTTTTGAGTTCTTAGCTCTATCTACTCAAGTCAGAGCACGTATGACATTGTACAGAAATCTACTCACATATTTACGTACCTTAAATAATGTTATTACCTATTACATCATTACATAAACATACATAAATACAACACATGTATATATTACATACTTATTTTACATTTATTATATAATAATTATTAATAAACAAATTTATTTACCTATATCTTAATTTTGAGAGAAACAGGAGGAAATGTGCACAACATGTATACCTGCCACCTTTCACCTCCTCATAAATTCACTTCATGAGTAATAAGCTTTATTCCTTTAAAATTTATGCAGTTAAGTTTTGGAGACAGATTATTCTAGTCACATTTTAGGTAACCTAATAACAGAAGGAGGTATTTCCTCACATACTATTTCCTTTTCTTCAATTATGGAGCTATTGTTATGAGATCTTTCCCTGCATTGTTTATTTCTTCTGTTATGGTTACATAATTCTTAATTTCTGATCAGAAATAGCTATTTTATGCTTCAATGGTTAAAATTATGGTCCTGAACATGTATAAACTTGACAAGGTCAGAAGTTTTAATCATGAGAATAACTTTCATAAAAGACTTGTAGCCCAATTTGTGGTATGGTTCTAAGAAATTATTTTTGTACTTTGAATGCTTGTTTAATACTCACTCCACCTGTAAATTGCTTGCATTTCCCTACAAATTAACACAATATATGCTTAATTACGTAACTCATTATGTGTGTCTATTTATGGAAACTGATATACAAATAATTTAACGGCTTCAGTTCTTGAACATCATAAAATATTGACCAATTATTCCATCATCCCCAATGTGAAATAATTATATCAACTACACAACCTACATATTTTTTAATTAATCTTACAAGAATACCTAATTTATTACTACATATATGATCTCATAATTACAAATTTAATTTCAAATTATATTAAGATTCAATAGACAATCCAATATACGGCGAACTTACCCACTCTAAAGAACATCAACTGTTGTTTATTATGCACACTCTCCTCTTTATTTTATTTCTTTTATTGACTTATAATACACCCATATTTTCATAAGGCCTCTACACATGTACCAATTTGTTACAATGACCAGCCAACCAATCTGACATAGAGCATTGTATCGAAGCGCAATTTCCAGCACTAATTTGTAATGAGTGGTTTGTTTGTTTTAATTACCAGACTGCCGATTCCCCCACCATACTGCCTAACAAATTGTAAAACGTGATGTAGTTTAAGACTGATCTACAGTGATTGCAGTCCTCCAAACAAGAAAAAAATGTGACAGAGGTGTTTAATTGGAAAGTCCTCTGCTAATAAACCTTTTCAGGTTCACCGATTAAGAATATGAAGTCAAAAACTGAAAAAATTGCAGATATATTATGCCAGAAATAAATTGAAACATATTACAAAATGTAAAATTTTTCGTATAATTGGTCAGGTAAACATGTTTCAACAAGATTTATAAAATAAATGCAACATTTGGAAAAGTAATTGTTTTTATTTATAAATTGTAACAATTATCTACAATATTCAAAGAAATGGTTAACTGGAAGAGTTTAATAAACTGATTGTTTGTACTCTCACTACTGGAATAGAACTCTGCTGTATGCAGTTCACTTTCAAAACGGACAATGAAGACGAATACAAAAGAAGTGTCCCTTATCGGCATTTTAACTCCAACTATAAGGGTATTCCATGAACATCAAAATCCGTAGATACGATTTTTTCAATTTGGCCAGTTTTTTAAGGAATTGCTGTGCAACACCCTGACTACAGCACTTCAATTTTCTTAGATTTCTGTTATGCTCACTACGATGTTACCTTGATGAAATTCTGAACACTAAAGGAAAATCAGATTGGGAAAAGATAACATCAATCACGTGGTCGAACAGCGTGAAGCCAAGCATCCAATTTTGAAGGCCTGATGATTGGTCCGATGAATTTAGTCTCATGTCGATGCCTTAAACGTAATAGTATTGATTCACTATTTCTGCACAAGAAATATTCCTTGAATTTTGCATAAATTTATTTATGATTTCCCTTCTCTTTCAAAATAAGGGCCTAGCATGGAAATAAGCAGGATTTAGCTCCTAGCATAATAAATGCAATTGTTCCTACGTTCCAATTTATCCTAAGAATTTTCATTTGATGAAAAAATGAAAATTCTCTAGATACTATTATTTTTGATTGTTCAAAATTCACTCTTCTGATTGTTCAAAACTTCACTTAACCCAAAGTTAACAGTCTACGTTCCTTGCCAATAACTGTTAAATTAGGCTGTAAATCATTTAGTGTATGTTTTAATCAAAAAGCATATTTTGTTTTTATCTTTAGCCAATGATCCAAACACACATGATAACCTACTTTCAAGGTTCATCCAAGCTCTAGAACTTATGAAATGAAATTGGCTCATTTCGTAATATCTATCTGTATAATTTTTAGCATCACTGAACTATAATTAAGCAAATACCTTCAGGAGACATCCACGCTGGGTAATATATTCTTCCTTTCTCTTGGAAAGAAAATTTTGCATCAGCCATATTTATTCGAGCTGTCAAGTCCTCGTCCATCTTGCATAACGAAAGAAAAAATGGTTAGAATCAAGAACATAAGTTACATTCACCTAATCTCAAATATAATTTCATCCCTCAAATAATTATATACTTATTAATTCAAATTTTTTGGTAGTTCAGTTAAAATTAATTAATTTAAAAAGTTAACATCTACTAATGTGAATACATTAGAGAATTTTAATACAAAACTAAAATTCAATTCATTGACAATGAATTAGATTTCATCACAGTATTATAATGGCAATTGGCAAAAAAAAACAACAAATACTACATTCATTAAAGGCATATTACCATAACATGTCGACTATTTAGATGATATTGGGGAATAATTCGTTCCAGGCTGTGGAGGAATGCCATGCCTCTGGCAATATCCAAAGCAAATCTTAAGGCTTGTGCTGTATCCACAACGACACCTGTTCCTTCATGTAGCAAAGTGTACAAAGAGCCCCAAGGCATGTACTGATTAATAACCACCAAATTAGGAGGTGAATTACAACACCCAACCACTGGCAAGACATTTGGATGGGAGAAAATCCTGAAAATGATTTTAAAATACAATGGATTAAGCATCACAGCCAACCTTACACATTCAAACAATTTTCCAAATAATTTCTAACTAGTTTTCAAATAATGCAAACCAGTTTGAATAACCTGACTTCAACAAACCTGGTAGAAATTGAAACATTCTACCAATAATAAACAATGCCATATATACTGCAAGACTAATACTATAGATTCAACAAGTCTTGACTAAACTTAAACTTTATTTTCTCTCAAATTCATGTAGGTAGAGTATTTTTAACACACTGTGCCATGACTGTAATATGACCGAGGTGTTCTCACATTAAATACTATGCTTGCAATATTGTGACTGAGAAAGTATTTTCCTAGAAATGACATGCCCAAAAAAATATTAAATGGCATCTCCCATTTAAATGCTTGCTTTTATTCAGAATATAAGGGCCTGGCAAATTTCACATAGCTTGTAGGCAATTTTTGTTAAACTTTCCAACCCCTGAAAGCATGATAGGAAACTTTATATCCAACACTACCACAGACTGACTTTGACTTATGTGAGCCCTAGGCTGTCAAATGTTTCACTGTCCTTTTTTAATATAAACGCTATTTATAATATTTTGCTTACCTACATTTTTGTACAATATTTGTAAATGATGCAAATGTAAATAAATAATAATTGATTACATTTGCAATTTTTTTAAGATTACACATTTTTAAATCAATAATTAAAAATATAAGATAATTATATATAAGAATATAATAAGATAATAAAATATAAGATTAACAATTGCCCAAAAAAAAACACATGATCTGTTCAGTGATTGGTTAGACTCAAATTAGGAACCAGCCTTAATGTTAGTCTAGAGTATAAATACATTAACAAATTTATAAAGAAGATTATCTTTGTCTATTAAACACCATATATTAATATCTATTATAATATTTCAAGATAAGGTACAAGCCAATTCAACAAACTTACAAGAGTAAGAATTCTAGTTGTTCAATATTAATCACAAGAAAGTCAATTTACTGTTTCCTCAAAATTTGAGTGACTCAAAGTTTTATTAAAGTTAATGCACTGTATACAATTTAGGAGTGTCGTGTTAGATAGGCATTTGATATTGTCGCCCCTGGAACGTTGATTATTAACCTTCTAAAGAATCCAACACATATTGCTATTTTTGGGGCTGAGTATTTATATTCAATAATAATTTTTTTTAATTATCGAATGTCATTTCTATGCATATTGAACAACTGTTATACTGATATTAACAATCAACTTCACAGTAATGTAAAAAAATTAAGTCTATTAATGAATCACCAGAAAATTAGTCAGTCATTTATCATTGTAATTTATTTCCACAATTCCTGAACTAAACTATTTAAAAACACTCTCTGCACAAACATGTACATGTTAAGATAAAAAATTGATTTATTTTACATTGAAAATAAAATTTGGAATAAATATTTCAACTAAATTCGCACCATGATATTTGTAAAATAAATGTACAATATTTTTGTATCCATTTTATGTGTATATATTCACGAACATAAATTTGATTAATTAATATTTTCTTTTGTCACAAATATAGAAAGAAATATTTCAATAAAAACATTCAAAATTTCTCCTTATGAAATTTTGCATCCACTGAAATTCATCTGCCTCCTAAAATTGCACCAGGTTGCAGCCTACTCAGTAATCTGGCACTGAACTCTACTAAAACAAAAAAGTACTCTTTATTGTAAAATAACCTCCAAGTAATTTTCATGTAATTTATTATACATAATGTGAAAGCAATGCAAGAAAATATAAAAAAAATGTAATAATGTTATTTGTTTAAACAGGAAGTGATATACTGTATCTGACTTACAATTTTTTTTCAATGCCCAAGCAAGATACTCATTTCTTTCATTGATATAGAGTTCATTAAGATACTGTCCACAAGGTCATTAAAACACAAGTGATGGCTCGCATTTTACGGGTCATTGAGGGAGTGGACAAATATCTTACGCGAATTCTACATTGAATAATGCAGAACAGTACTTCCATTAATAAATTAGTGGCATTCAATGTTTTCTTAGTTCTATGTGCACCATGTATAAAATTTTACCTGAGTTTTGGAAATTCTTCATTGAAATCTCTTGAAATTCGCGAAGTGCATTCACGAAGAGCAAGAATCTTTGCAACAATTTCATTCTTCTGCCAACGTCCTCTCCAAGTCTCACCAGAAGGGGAAGTTGCAATTTTTGTGTGAAGAGCTAAATCAGATATGTTAATACCCTTGTGCCTTGACAATGTAGCATCCCCTGAAGTGCAAACAGAATGAACATTATGTTCATAATTCACAATATATGCACAATGAAAAAATCATGCATCAAGATGACTTACGACTCCTTGTCTTCAAACCCAGCCAACTTTGATCTTTGAAATTAATCTTTTTCAAATCTTGACCTGTTTCCACAGCCAAATCTAAACAAAATTATACATCTCTTAGTCAGTTTTAAATGAAATTTCAAATATAATTTTAAATTGATTATTGTATAACTCACCATGAAGTCTCTTCGCTAAAATACCACGAGCTTTGTCCAAAGGTGTATCACCATCCTTGTTAGCCAATGAAACGAGAGCACCATGATGTATTAAGTCTTCAGCAATTGTATGGTATCCCCAAAAGCATGCATAATGCAATGGAGTATTGCCATGTTCATTAGTGAAATTTATATCAGCTCTATTCCGCAACAGCTAAACAAAATAAAAATTTAATAATGAAAATTAAGAAAATTACTACCACATTACTAATGAGTTAGTTAAGAAGAAAATAAAACCAACCATGTTCACTATGGCCTGATGTCCATGGGCAGCAGCAAGATGAAGGGGAGTGTCATCCCCTCTATTAGTTGCATTAATACGTGCACCACGGAGCATAAGCATGTCTACAATTTTTTGGTGACCTTCTTTGGAAGCCCAGTGTAAAGGACTAAAGCCATGATCATCACTAAAAAAAAAAATCCTTTCAAAGCGAATATAACCACTTTTGAAAGTAAAGATTGACATATGTTTTATTATTAAGAGCTATACCTAATGGTATCATAATACCGAACAGTATACGAATCTCCCACGCACCATCATCCTCGTAGAAACTTTTCAGCATCATCATTGACGCCCAAAATCATACAGCTGCTGAATCGAATGTGACAACCTTATATGGCGATGACGTTTGGTACAAGACAGCGTGGGAGGGCGGTGATGTCATAACGCAATACTTTAAATGAGTTTTACAAACATTTACTGACTTACCCTTGATTCATGTCATGCTCGGTGTCGTCAAGCCACACCCGCACTTGCATAGCGTTTCCCTCTCGACACCAATGAAAAATATCTTCCATTTTTAAGTTTAATGTGAACTTGCACTCACTTTCAAAGCTTTAAGTAATACCAATCGCAAATAGGATACCAAAAACTCCGCTCACATTATTTGAAATAGTACCAGCACTTCTTTCTTCAATCTTTCAGTCAAATTAAGGTCAAAAAAACACTAACCGCCCGAACACAACACGCCCAGTTCTGGCATTGCCAATTTCGACGAACTCCTTCCTCCTTGCCCCCCTTCCGTTCTCGGTTCTTCCACCACCCTGCCCGAGCCTGCCTACCACAGACCCGTTGTCGACACCGCTGCGCTGCTCCCACTAACTTCCCCTCCCTGCCCTACTGAGTGTTCGCAGTCTTCGTCTTTTCGCAGGACGAAGACGGGTCCTTTGCCATCCATCTCTTTCTCATACACACAACCCCACCACAAACTTTCATCAGAGAAGTCCAATCCATGTGCACCAGAACGTCACGTGATTACGATAGCTGTGACATCTCGTTGAGATTGTGCGTACTGCGTTAACAAAAAACATCACTGTAACATAATTGTGATGTTCTGTGCTTTGTTCACAAGTACTTATCTATTCTTTAAAGTGTAGTTCTTATGAGTGAAAATTCTCGTAAGATTTTTTTCAAGTTGTGGAGTATGACATTCAAAATCACTCCATCTTGTGGTCTTTTCTGAAACTAAATGCATCCCTGTTGGGCCACAGCAGGCCACAGTTACTCCGTTCCGCTCCGTCTTGCTACTGTCTGTTCTTCGCTCCAGCTGCATATGTTGAAACTTTGGTTATTTATATAACTACAAGTGTGATGTTATTTAATCGGGTTAAAGAACTTTATTGCATTTTCAGCACAAAGTCATGTGAAATGTAGTGTTGGGAATTTTGTCATCTATGGGTCATTTGTGTGCTTAAGTGATCAGTTTGATCAGGAAGACTATTTTCTTGGTAAATAAACTGGCTTATTTTAAGACGTCGACATCAGTTTGTCTTACTACAGAATTTCACACTTTGTGCGAGTTAATGTTAATATCACTTTCTTTGTGTCAAGTACATGTCTCGGACGAACTACGTATTGCTTTCAGTCTCTATCATACATCTGTCGTGTTTAAGAATCTGCTGTTCGCAAAGATAGTGTTCAATACCATTTTAAGAAAAGGTTTTTTCGCGTTAATGGTTTTTAATGTTTTTGATCATATTGTTTGAATACACAAAAATCTGATTAACATTGTGTGTTATCTAAATCGTTTTTACCTCGAGAGAAAATGTTAGTAACCATTGTTTTACTCGTTTTCTAATTTCATTATTAACGTATTTGACACATATTGCACAAACAAAGTAATCTCAATTAATATATTGCTGAAACTGCATCCATTAATGTGATGTATCTAACCTTTTTTTATTTCCAAGTTTATTGTTGTAATTATGAAATGTCTTAAACAATTTAGACCGATTTTCACCTGTGATACCTAAATTATGAACCAACATGAAGTGATAATTTAATTTTGATATTACATTATGAAACTTTGCATAGGACTAAACAGAATTTGATCTGTAAACTTATTGTCTTGTAATATTGTTGATTTGATTACTGCTGTTTTAATGTGTAATGCTGTTCCATGATATATTAACAAATTTGAATATTTTTAAAGTAATTTTTATATACAAGTGGAAAACAGTGTTCAGTTCAAAATTTTGGTTGGAAAATTCTATATGCATTCAAAATCATTTTCTGTTTCATCTTGCAGGTTTATTTGGTCATAAATAAGCGTGAGGTTTGCCTGGTAAGGAAGATTTACTCTTGCAACTTGCATATCCCTGCATGGAATAAAATTAAACATATGTTAGCTCACCGAGCATAAACACACTTGACTTAAAAGAAAGGTAATTTTATTTCTGCTACATAGTAAGTTTTAATTACAATATTTTTAATTATTTAAAGACTCATTTCAAGATGTAATGTCATTCTAGCTAGTTTTCAGTTCATTGATCATCTGCAGTAAGTATTGTGCATGATAATGAATGGCATGAGTAAGCATGATCAAGAAATTTGTTTGGATATTATTTCATTGATGTATGACTTCCAATTACAAAGCACTTTGCTAAATATAGGCGATATTTGTCAATTTCGCTTGTTTGCCAAGATTTGTATGTGTACTTTTCTGTATGTAAGTACTGTCAGGACTTATGTAGTGGCATATACTTGCAAATTTGACTGGAATCTCCTTTAAAATTATTATATTGTTGAACATTTTTGCATTAATAGTGTGTATAATTGCAATAACTGTTCAATTGCCCATTAAAATCCCTTTTATTTTTTATTTTAATTGTAAAGGATGGTTCAAGTGAGCCAAAGTGGATCAGAAATTAATTGTGCCAAAAATAGATCTTTTGTTTAGTCAATGAAATTTTCTAACTATCAACAGTCCCAGAAGGAATCACCCAAGATTGTGCAAGTAAGGGTTGTGTACGTTCGTTTTTAGGACTGGTATGTAACCTGAGATCTTAATGAGTATTAAGCAATATACTATAGTGGAAAATCACATCTACAGGGTCCCAATCAATTTCACTCTAGTTTTAGTTTTCAGTTGCTATCTGATGATTTGAAACTTACCCTTTTCATCCAAATTAAAATAAAAAAAAGTACTTAATGCCTTATCACTGAATGTACTGTAAGTACAATAAAATGCAGAATTATTAAGGATATAAGTTAAAAAATTATATCAGCACACAATAGTGTTGGTTAATTAATAGTATTTGTATAATTAAAAAATTACATTATGAATTTAGCCAGGATTCATAATAACCTTTTTTGTTTTTATATATGTATAAACGAAGTGAAATAAATAATTGTTACCTGTTATAATATACCTTAAATAACAAAAGGTAATTAAGTTCTTTGTAAATTTTTATTTGTTTCAATATTTAATTCACTTCCAATTTTCAAGCCTAGTAAAATCATAGTGCAAAGTGCATAGTGCACTTTTGCATGATAGTGTTAAGTAGCCTATTATGAGGCTTCATGACTCCTTTATATCACTCTCCTCTTTATTTCTGAATAGTGGTTTTTAAGCTGGATAGACTGAAGGGTGTAATGATATTAATACATTGAAGTATTTGGTGAAGTCTCCTTGTGTTATGTGAACTAAACATACAGTGGCAGAGGCTAAGCTTTTGTATGCTTGGAAAGAAAATTAGGATTTTCTCTACGATGTCAGCTGTTGTTGAACAAGTCAAACAGTGCGAAATTGAAATATTTATTTTTAATATTGTGAAAATGATTTTTTTTCTTCTTCAATCATTATTTTTAATTAGTTTTAGCACAGAATATAAAGTTTTCAAATAATCGTGGTATGCAAACAAAAAGATATTCTATATATTGGTGTAGTTCAGTGATTGGTATGTCCATTTTCTGTTTGCTTTTCATTTTTGGACTTCAGATTTCAAATAAATGTGATTTGTTATGTATTTTGTAGTTATGGGAAATTTTAACTTGAGATGAATGTAAGTGTAAGCAATTAAATTTATCATTATTAATATATTGACTTGATACATATATTGGTGTCTAATTTATGGATATCTGGCAAAACATGTTTATATTTATACAAAATATTAGATATAATAATTTTCAAAATTTGTAATAATGTTAAGAAATATTTTGTAGAAGCTCCTACTTTTCTCAACTATTGCTTGCTGATCTTGCAAATATTATTTGTATGTAAAGTTTATTTCCTACTTATCTCTGAGAAGTATGTCAATAGCTCAGCTAATCTCAAATTATCATTTGTTTGAAAAATCAACATTGTTTACACTTGTATTTTCAAATTCAAAAAAGAGCTTTTTCTGAGAATTTTTGCTTAATGTAATTAGTTTGCTTGTGTGCTCTTATATGCTTTGATTTCTTTTACACTTTATGTATCAATACATACAACAAAGGTAAAATTTGACTAGAAGGACAATATTCTATTGTTGTTTCATGTCATATTTTTTTTAATAAAATGTTCAAAGAAGACATGCAGTCTCATTATCAATTAATCTTGGACAAATTGTAGGTTTTCTTCTTATTGCTTTAACAGATTTGAGTGCTTGTGTCTTGTAGAAATATTTCATTAAATTAATGTAATGAGTCAAAAACTAAATTAAGAATGTAATGTCCGTTGATGGTGCATTTATCTTATATATAAGATATAATATCAGTAATAATAGTAAAACTGTTTTTATGACAGTTAAGAAAAAGTATGTGGTCAAGTAAATTTTAGAATGCTCTGGACAGACTAATTTGAAATTAAAAACTTTAGAAACTGCTTGTGCAGCTTATTTTTTCTCAACTGTCATGTGTAAATATATATACTGAGTTTTATTCCTGAGCAGCTGGGATGCTTTGCCAGTTCATAAAATGGAATTATTTTGAAACTTATAGTGTTAGCATTGTTTAGTGTAAATAGTTGCTTTTCACAGGAGGTGTGTCAGTGGCATTTATCTTTTAAGCTTCTTAAGACTAAGCTGAGAGGAAATTTTGCCTTGAGGGAGGAAAGGAGAAAAGTGACATGTGGTTTGCTATTGCTTCACATTTGGTTCTCCGGTGTTGTGGTTTGTTAATATAGTGTTGACAAGTTGCCTCTATGCCAAATTTGGGCTCCAGTCAAGCCATGGACAACACTCCACAGCAGTGTGAGCTTCTGGGTACGGTGAGACTTTGGACGATGCTTGTTGATGTGTAGGTTTGCTGCAAGATTCTCTTCTCTTGGTTCTCTTGGATGCAAATTATTCAAGCGTTGAAAATATGAATGCATTTTTCTATGAAATCACACTTGGTGCCTATTAAATTGCTCTGCATATGAATCATCTTGTATTTTTTCATAATTTTTATTATTGTCATGTGAATTCAGAAAATGCTTGTGCATGTCACACCTTAAGAAACAAATATAATATTGTATTGATCTTATGATGTTTTTGTGTTGTTGAATGCAGCATTCCAGTGAATGTCTTTCTGTACAGTAAGAGATAGCTACGTTGTTTTTTGTTTGTTGTTTTTTTTAATTAAAAAAACTTGTTGTTTTGTTCATTTCAAGTCTTGAATAGTATGTGCATTGTAATAAACTCTGTATAGCACATTTGGAATGGCTGGCCTGTGGGAACATAGGGAATTTCAAGTGGAAATTTAGATGTTGTCTGCATGTTTAGTATCATCAGACATCTAATTGTAGAATGCCAGGTCAGGGTAGTGACAAACTGCCAGCCTGTTCTGATGGTCATTTTAGAAATGGTGTATTGTAATTAAATAGTATGGTTTTGTAGATTCCATTTCATTCTCTAGACATATATCTTAGTTGTATGTGGCATTTCAGTTCAAAGTCTGAGTTAGTGTTTGTAAGAATTACTATTGCCTCTGACTTCTCACTTTAGAACTTGTGTATATAGGTAATTTAGAGCAAAATGAAGCATTTTCAACATCTGAGATTCCATAAAAACTCCCCCTGTAAGTGCCAACACTTGTTTATTTCTGAAGCTTTTTATTTAATATAGCGTTTATTTTGTAAATAAGTAAACAGCAAAAGATTGATAAAATTGAACCAGGCACTTACAATTACTGTTTTTCTTGCAAAACTTGCACAATATTTCAGCCTGATGAATAAAGTGGAACTACTAAAGAAGATAAAAATCATCACAGATGGAAACTATGTATGCCATTCAGAAAGAAAGACGGTTAAGTGAACAGCCTCATGTGGTCAGATTCGAGAATATAGATGGGCATGGACAGCGTCTTGCAAAGCGCGTGTGCACTGGAGGGCACAGAAGAGTAGAATGTGCTGAGTCACCTGTAAATGCTGCATTATTATGGTCATGGTAGAAGAAATTGATGGCTCAAGATCATCTTAAAGAGTTACAGTTTATTTCTAGAATTATTGGATGAATAAAGTTTCCTTTTTCTTTTAAAATTATCCAGAGAACCAAGTTACGATTGGAATTTGAAATGTTGGGAGTTAACAATTTTTTTTGCTGTAATTGGTATTTTAGGAAATTGTCAACAAACAACTAATTTTTAAAGATATGGTAATGCTATTTTCTTGAGTCATTAGTTTATTACTTCAAAAATGTAATAATCTATTTGTGTGTATGAATCCTAATAATAATACTTATTGAACTCCAGATATACCAAATGTTTGATTAAAAATTTATTGTCTAACCTCTAAAATAAAGAATCCACCTTTTTCTTTTTATTAATGCTGATAACTCCAAGCTAGTTCTAATGTTGCATGTGAAATTTTCTAGATTTCAGCGAACTCAGATTGCTATTGATAAGATGCTCTACTTATTTTCTAACATTCATTAGTGCATCTTCTCACAGAGGATAACCTAGAAAAGCTACTTAGAAATCAAGGGGATTTCTGCTTCAAGTCAATGTTGGTTTTTATTACTCTGTAGTTAATATTGTTTATTCAAATCACTTCCTTATGAAATTGAACTTTCATCTTTCAAAAATGTAAGTTAGGGACAAAGAGAGAGCTCTGATTTTGATCTAGAATGACCATTTGTGTTGGCTAAGATGACCTGTTACGTGTACATATTCATAATTGATATAGATGCTGCATGTGTGTTTTGTGATATGTGGGGCTCGAGTGTTGCATGATGACGATGGAGATGTATTTTTTTTTTTTTTTGTTTATTTGGTGTTTTGTTTACTAATATTTTAGTTTCAATATTTTATTAGTTTTCTGAATGATAGTTACTTGATTTTATTGATTTGAAGTATTTGTAATGAATGGCTTATGCATCAGCAGTTCCCAATATACACGTGAATTGCTTGTGTTTGGTATTTTCTTTAACTTTCATTAGAACTTAGAAATACTAATTTTATATCTTAATATCATGAGAAATCAATGGGAATATGGGAGAAAATTAGTGTACATTATTTGAATATAAGAAGCATTCCAAAATAACCTGCACAAAGATGTGGCATTAATTGCTATCTCTTTACAATTCATGCATTGTGTAATTGATACATTTCATTTATTTATTTACATCAAAAACAGTTAAAAACTATGTGATGTGACATTTTCTTCGGTTATAATCATAACAGATATGTGTCAATCTGGAACTGGGTTCCTGGACCAATGTAGGATATATTCATAACTCATAATTTTTCTATTATTTGTAGGAGTCCTGGAAATGACTGCCACAGAGAGTACTATTCGATTTAGTGGCCATACTTTGGATAAGGCCACAAAAGCCAAAGTAACCCTTGAAAATTATTATAGTAATTTGATTGCCCAACATATAGAACGCAAGCAAAGGTGAGAAAGTTACTTTATTTTTGGTCATACTTTCTAATGAAACATTCTTCATAAAATCATTTTGAGTAATTGTTTGTTTAGAGTTTACGGATACACTGACAAATTGTAAATGAATTTATGCATAAATTTGTGTTGTAATATATGTACTACAGGGCAATTAGAAACATAAACTTATTAGTCTTAAAGTGTGCATTGTATGGTATGTAATTATTTATTACTCCTGCACTCTCAAAAAAAGTATTCTTTAAATAGGTAATGTATTTGAGTCTCACAGTGATCTGACATGTGTTGATGATCATATTGCTAATTTTCGAGTAGGGACTGTGATCCTTTGTTAACATTAAGACAAACTGAAGTACTCCTAGAATTGCCCAAGTATCTATCACAATTACCTATTAGATAGAAAAAGGAATGGAGTCTTACTAGTGTAAAATGAAAGTTTTATTTACATCCCTACCGTGTCCTGCCTCATCCCTGCCCCACTTCTGTCAAACATTCTCTGAGCTCTGCTCTCACTGCTCTGCATTGCTAATAAGTTGCTGGACCAGATCTGATCATTCGTACTGCCAAAATCCATCACAGGGTTGAACCAAAAAAGGAAGGGCGTGATGCTTTCTTGTAGTTATGTAATGATCATGTAAAATTATTATTATATTGCATTTTATGTGCTAATTTAGCTGTTTGGGGGAGAAATTTTCCTTATTGAAACTGCTTAAAATGCAGCACATCATGTCTATTTCTCTAGACTCTTGTATGACTCGCTAAATAAGTAAAATTGACCATTTTGTTACACATAGCCAGTAGTTTGCATAGTGTTCTTAGCTGAATCTACTTCTCTTAATGACATTCAACCACATTTGTTACCCTAATAATAATGCACAAATGTTTCTTCAGCTTTACAAATTTTCATCATTACATTAATTTCCTTTACCCAAAAATAAGTTAACTCTGTATTTAAGACAACCCCCTAATTTTGAAGAGATCTCCTGGGAGTTTTTTAAATTTTAAACTAATACTAACTAATTGTAAACAGTCGACTTGACAAGAAAATTATCTTATTGATGAGAACATTAGAAACTTATTGCCTGAATTATCACTATTTTCTTGTTTAAGGCAATGTAACATAAATCCTAATTGACTAGTCTTACTCTATGAATATGATTACCCTGCTTTTCAAATGAAATATCTTGAACTATAAATCAAACTTTATCTTTCACTTGGGTAAATAAGGTAATTAAAAATTCTCAGTGATTTAGTTGATGAATTGCTATTTGCTATTTTAAAATACACTTTTAATGTAAATTTTAATGAAATAATAAAAAATATGTGTGTATAATTTTGAAAAAATAGAAACTTTTAATCAAAATGGTGCTTATTTGTACACCAAGTTTTAAGAAAACATTTGGAGTAACTTTAGAGAAAATTTTGTTTAGATATTTTCAGGAAATTGTCATAAATTAATAGAAAATTAGGTGAAACCTCTAATTTTATATGAAATTATTTAAAGATCAAATATTGGTCAATAAATATCTTCGAAAATTAAAGTGTAGTACAGGTTTGAAGAACATTAATCTTTTACATTTCTCTGAATTTTAGAAATTTCATAAAAATTGGATTTTTATTAAGTGTTGCTGTTCTCTTTTCAAACAATTCAAATAGTTTAAGGAGCAATGTTTGAGAAAATTTTGAAAATGTCCTATGAGCTTCCAAATTTAAAATATCTTAAAGACTTTTTGAACAGCACTAACACACCTTAATCTTGATTTGCGTACCTAGTTGATATGTAGTAAATTATTCTCACAAATTAGAAACTGTTGTTGTGGTCTTTTTTTCATTATTCACTGACTTCATATTATAGCTAGTGACTATATTCACATTTTCTGTTTCCTGAAGTCTTTTGTAAACAGCATTAAAATCTGTTCCATGAGTAATTACTGGATGTGGGACTTCTAAGACACACTAGCTTATGTGATCATATACAAATTATCTCAATAATTCTAGTGATAAAGTTTGGTTTAAATGCAAGATTGTGAATTTTCATGGAAATAATTGTAGTTGAAGTACTTTATAACTTGTTTCTATTTATAAATATTCTGTTTTCAAATTTATTTCAACAGGTTGGCAAAGTTGGAAGAATCCTTAAAAGATGAAGGCCTAACTGAAGCTCAAAAACAAGAGAAACGTCAGCAACATGCACAAAAAGAAACTGAGTTTCTTCGTTTGAAGCGTTCAAGACTAGGTGTTGAGGACTTTGAGCCTCTTAAAGTGATTGGACGAGGTGCTTTTGGAGAAGTTCGTCTTGTGCAGAAAAAAGACACTGGTCATGTGTATGCTATGAAGATATTAAGGAAAGCTGATATGTTAGAAAAAGAACAGGTTGCCCATGTGAGAGCTGAAAGAGATGTGTTGGTGGAAGCAGATCATCAGTGGGTTGTTAAGATGTATTATAGTTTTCAAGATCCTATTAATTTATATCTTATAATGGAATTTCTGCCTGGAGGTAATTAATTATGAGTTTTCCAGTATTTTGGATGTAATAGACTGTGTTCTTTACAATTATTTTTGTGAGTAGGTGACATGATGACCTTATTGATGAAGAAAGATACTCTCTCAGAGGAATGTACTCAGTTTTATATAGCTGAAACTGCATTGGCAATTGATTCTATCCATAAACTTGGATTCATTCACAGGTACAGATATTTTGTGTTACTTCATATTTAGGATTTCTTGGTATTCTTGTTTATGTATCTAATCTAGTGTTTTGCTGGTTTATTACAATATTTCCATCTTTATAGGGATATCAAGCCTGATAATCTCTTGTTAGATGCTCGAGGACATATCAAGCTTTCAGATTTTGGTCTTTGTACAGGACTAAAAAAATCTCATCGAACTGATTTCTACAGAGATTTGAGTCAAGCCAAGCCATCAGACTTTAGTGAGTATCATATGAGAGGTAACATATATTCTGTGGTAATAATTGGGATATTTCATTGTATGTCGTTAAAATATTCTAATATATGCACATCTCAAGGTCAAAAAAGTTATTTCTGAAAAATCATTTCAGATTTTGTTTAGCAATAATATAGAAGGTAGTATAATTAACTAGTAAACTTCCATAAAGATACTTTTTAAACCCAGGTATATAGAGTATAACACTTTGTCTTGGGTCTAGAAATAATAGTCCCAGTCAGGTTAAAACTGTTATCCTGAAGAAGTCTCTTTTTGGTCACCAGTAATATAAGAATAGATTATATTTATATGCTTAATGAAATATTCTCATAAATTTCATTTCATCAATCAGTTATATTAGCAGGTTAAAATTGTCTTTAATTGTTCGTGTTAATAAATAAGTTTATTGACTTCCTGATTAATATTTATAATATAACGATAAATTGAGTCAATAAAGATAATAAAGGGTATGAAAAAGGCAATTAAGGCTCAGAGACTGTTAAACTCTTAAACTAGATCTGTTAGGTTTCAGAAAATTAAAATCTCTTGAAATTTTTTGCAAGTTCATACAAAAATAAAAATTAATTATATGTATCCTGTTATAAACCCCCTGTTCATTTCAGATTCAGAAAGAATTAGTAGGAACAGAAGAATTAGTATGATTCATCTGATCACTTGTTAAATAAAGAATGAAATCATATGGTACAATGTACAAAACTTCCATTATTTTCTGAATTTTCATTAATGTTTTTAATTTATTTTTGATATCCTAATATGGTTTTGTATTACTTTCTGTTTGATGGTATCAGGAATTATGAAGTGAAAATCAGTTTTCCTGTTGCTTTATTGTTAGTAATTTTAATCCATCTATGAATGATCAGTGTGGGTGAAAATCAGTTCATAACTACTATTTATGTTTAGTATCAAGGTATTAGTTTTCTATCTTTAAAAAAATTTAGTAGTATCTATTTTTTTTTTTATGTTTATGACGACTAAACCAAAACATTATAGTTATTAGAATGTTTCTCTACATACATTGTTTAGGTGGGCCCCTTTGCCCTTTCTGTCAAATGGGCTAACAAACTGACTTATTCGCAATGCACAATCCTTTACACAAAGATAAATTACTGAATTTTCTCAAATATAAGTTTCCCTCTTTTTCTTCTTCCAAAAATTGGCACCAGACAATGGAAGGGGGCTAGTATGCCAGAATCTAAAATGAACCCAAATTAATTTCAAAAATTTTATTTTTCAATGTTACAAATAGATAGTTCTTAGTTTTTCCAACATCCTGTCTGCAGTTTTCTTTGAACCTATTGACAATAAAAATTGCAGGTAATTAGCAGTTTTTTAACAGAGAATGTACGAAAGCTTTTAGAAATTTTTATCCGAGAAACTGAAAACGCTTCTGTGTGTGGCAGGTGTTCATAGGGCAATGTGTGTGGGGTCTGTATTTGAGACAATATTCTTCTTACACAGAGACCTGGTTGGTTCTCAGCACTTATCACTTAAATCTAAGCCAAATCATTGGAAAGTTATAATAGAAAGGCAAGTTAACCCTATCTGTTCTAGCCTCAAGTCCAATGGATAGTAAAAGGCGTGCAGAAAGCTGGAAGAAGAATCGAAGAGCTTTGGCTTATAGTACTGTTGGTACTCCTGATTACATTGCTCCAGAAGTGTTTTTGCAGACTGGCTATGGTCCAGCATGTGACTGGTGGAGTCTGGGTGTAATAATGTATGAAATGCTGATAGGTATGTTCATATTGTATTATTAATTAAACTTCAAACCTTTTATAATCTCTGAACATACTACTTTAAGTGCTAATTTTAAAATTTCAATATAAGTTGCAATATTGTGAACTAAGTTAGTTCTAGAAAGATTTTCGATAATGCCATCATTTAACTTTCAGATTGATCAATAGAGTGTTTATTTTTAGGTAGAAAGTTATCTTTATTTTCTTGGTAAATCAGTCATTCGCAATAGAAGAGCTGATCACATGAATGCAGTGAAGTCTTCAAATTATGATTTTGCTTCAAAATCCACATTCTTAACCCTTTTCTGCTAATCACTGCACACCCCTGGTCTGATCGCAGTGTTGATTCATAGCCTGGCAAGGGAACTGCTGTACTGAGCACTTCATGCTGTTGTGCAATACCCTCAGAGGCCAAGGTGTAGATATCTATTTTACACATTCCCCATCCTTCTTTTTCCAACAATTTCTGGCTAAATAAAGCCAATCAACATGCCATACCGAATAAATAATGAAAAGAGGAAAATAAATAAGTAAAAAACTAAAACCTGTCTAAATATAAAGCCAATGTCGTGGTAAGAAACGGTACAGTGTCTGTTTATTTTGAAGGTATCGAACCTTAAAAATATAACACAGCTTGACCCAATTGCAGAAACAATACATGACCTTGTATCAAAAAAATAAATAAATAAATAAAATAAAGAACTAAACCCATACAAGACTATATGCACATGCATAAACTGTTGGGTACAGATCCAGGAGACATATATACATGCATACATACATTCATTCATCACATGCATAGCAGTGAAAGGGTTAATAAAATCCATATTTCACAGGAGGGAAGGTACAAATTGTTTGTCAAAACATTTCATCAAAATAAACGCTACAAATCCGTAATACAGTAAAACCCCTCTTTTACACTTTTCAGGAGACCGATGAAAAAAAGTGTAAAATGCAAGAAAGTGTAAAATACAGGAAAGTTGAAAAACGATAGCCTAGGCGAGTACTTTCTTTCTTTACTGCAATGGTTACTCTGTTTTCACTTTCTTGCCCTTTTAAAAAAAAAGTATAAGCATGTGCAGGAATCAGCAATTTTTTTTCAGCAAATCTCCTACACGTGATGTAGCCTGAATCCCTGTTTTATGGGTCCTTGAAACAGCAAAATCGATTGACAGCGTTTTTTTCCTGATGAAAATGTCTGCTCATCTGTGGTCAACGCAAGCGTCTAAACCGCATGCCAATATCTCCAAAATTGATATTCCTCGATTGATCAGAACAAACGCAAGACTTTTGCTCTTTCGTTATATACATACGTAGTAGTGTACTACATATTGAAACAGGATTTATCCACTTTTTCAGTATCAGTATGTGTTTATCAAAGATATTAATTTTGGAAAAAGTATCAGACATTTGGGCATGCTCTCGCTACACTGTTTCTGTGATAGGATAAAGAGAGGAAGAAATGTGTGTTTGTTCACCTGTAAGTTATTTGGACTGAAAAACTTTTCTTTTTCTTTGTAGGTTATCCTCCATTCTGCAGCGAGAACCCACAAGAGACATATCGAAAAGTGATGAATTGGCGTGAAACTCTAACGTTTCCTCCAGAGGTTCCGATATCTGAAGAAGCAAAAGAAATTATTGTTAGATTTTGCTGCGAGTCAGACCGACGCCTCGGTTCACAGCGGGGTATGGATGAGTTGAAATTGGCAACTTTTTTCCGTGGTGTAGATTGGGATCACATAAGAGAACGTCCAGCTGCAATACCTGTTGAAGTTAGATCAATTGATGATACTTCTAACTTTGATGATTTCCCTGATGTTAAATTAGAAATTCGTAAGTATTGAAAGCAAACTTTTATATCGTGTTGAACCTGTTGTATTTGTATGGCAAATTATTTCAATTTTTAATTTTTGCAGCTGCTGCACCTCTACCACAGGATGGTGAAGTCATCTACAAAGATTGGGTGTTCATAAACTATACTTTCAAGAGATTTGAAGGACTAACTCAGAGAGGGACACCTACCAAAAAGTAGAATAATTAAAAGGTGCATTTTAATAAACTCTCCTTTGCTAAAGTGCTTGGTCATTTTCCTGTCTCGAAGTAACCAACTTAAACATACAGCAGCTGTATTGTATGTCTCATTACCAGTGGGTGAAATAAAAGATAGCTGCCCTAGAATTTTCACCCAGATTTCTGTAGATGTGGAAATGCAATGCCTTTCTTTTCGTCTTGGTAGATATTATTTTGTCTAAACTGTTCAGTTTATATAAGGATGCAGTAAAATGAAAATTCAGTGTTTTGGGGTGGTTACTCATACCAAAGGGAGAATTTAACCTTTTGACCTCACCCGTAAGTCATATAGATCTGTAAATGGCAAGGTAAGCTATTAATATATTGCATAGCACATTGCATACTTGCAGATTAAAATGCAGTAGGTATACCAGTGTATTCACTTGGAAATTTGTTGGTTCATTGTTACCAGGGCACAAGGATACAAAATTAAGGTAATTTTTTTGTTAGTTGTATTTCTTTTCTTTTCGTTTCCTCTTTACAAAAGTGTACTTGACTTTAGTTGTGAGTTCACTTGTTTCTTGTTGCTAGTTGTATTTTCTTGAAAAGGTGAATTTTGTGGTTAAACAATTCGGTTGATGTAATCAAAATTTGAAGAGACCAACGTCCATTAGTCAAAGTGCCCACAAGATACTCAAGTGAGTTCTCTGTCGCTAGTGTTTTTGAAGGGTAAATTTTTAATGTTATGTATCCTTGAAACTGTGTGTAGTTTGATTGATGATCCTCGTGTCTCCCTTGACATGCTTTATCACCAATGGATTCATCCGATCTCAAATAGGCTAAAGAACAAATTAAATGATTTTATTTTGAATATGACAGTATTTTGCATATTTAGCAACTATATAAGAAATATTATTGCACTTCAAAAGTGCTTTTCTTTCTGTTTCTTGTTCTTGTTAAAGGCTATTGGTTGCATGTTCGTTGTTTGTTGGTTTGGTTTGCTGTTGCTTGTAAAGGTTTTGCACTTTGCAATGTTATTGTAGATGTTATTTAGCTGCTGTATGTTGTGCTCTCTATATAATGAAGTATAACTGCAAACAATGAAGGCAACCAAGTGAATATTATGTCTTTATGCTCTTGTGTAATTTGAGGTACAAATTATTTTTCTAAGAGTTATATATCTGTTATTCATCACTTTTTTCTTTTTGTTATTTATTACAATTTTAAATTATGTATATATATATTATAATATAATAATGTGAATTATTATATAATAATATATACAGATATATAAATCACATATGTTCTGTGTGGATGTGAGAGTGCTAGTTAAGTGTGAAAGAGCGAGTTAGTGTAGCAAGGCAGAATGGTTTAAAATATTTCTGTGCATTGACTGTTTTTCAGTAAAATGTTTTTATCATCACTGTTAAAAGACTTATTGACATTACTGGATTTATCCTTGAGTTAAAATGTTCTTATATTACTTTTTATTGCATACTTCGTTTTATGCAAAAAGAAAAGTTTCTGTACATACTTGTGTGTGATTTGTCAATAAATGTATTTGTACAGTGATAACTATTTTGATGGTAGTTCTTTTGCATTTGAGAATCTTTCCAATCCAAGTTTCTGTTATTGTCAGTTGCTTGAGTTTCAAAAACCGTAGGCATAATGTTTTCCGTATTTATTGTCTGCCCATTTCATATTGAAATGATATTCCAACTAAACCCTGTCATGTATTTATATGTAGTAATAGTACATTTTGTCAAAATATAAGTCACTGTTAAAACATTTCTTCATGAATTTGGTGCATTAAAATATAATTTTTAACAATAAAATATGTATTGTTATTTACTCACAGGAATTTTGTTCCAATTAAAAAATATGACTTTTCCAGAGTTCATGATCTGCATCACTGTACAAGGAAGCACACTGCCAAAACTAGAAGTCTTAAAAAACTGTACTATCTTTTTGTTTTCCTTTGCAAGCCTTAAAATCTCAAATGAGCTTGATGTATAAATTTTTAAGCATCCCTTCGGCCTGGAATTGCTGATCAGTTTTCAAGAAGTAACTTCTAATACTTTGATTGCTTGTTACATCACTTCACTTTTAATCCTGCTTTTATTTTTATATATTAAATTCCTTGAACCAAGTTGAGAGCTCCAGTGCTTTTTTTGTATTTGGATTTCTCCAGTGCTTCTAAATGAGCATGGTTTCAAATGAAGAGATAAGAATGGTGCACCTCTGATTTAGAGATCTGCCAGTTGCAATTTGGTTACATTCAGGCATTCTCAAATCCCGTTGACAGAATTCCTATAATAAGTAAGAGTAATAACCTGGGCCTTCAGACTACATGTAAGCAACAAGAGTTATTAAACATCTTTTTAAGAAGTTGTTTAGCACAGGAAAACATATCCATGATGAAACTAATTATGTTATTGAAGAGGTGTTCAATGTGTGAGACTCACCATGACACAAAACATCAGCCTTTCACAAAAACTGTGACATGTCAAGCACCGTATCAGAGGCAAGGCTTGTTCTTGGTGAGGAAGGAATGAGCAGGAGCAACACAGGTGCGTGTGATGTCCAAGGTAGCCTGAAGAGAAGTTGGCCACGCCCTTTTTTAATTTCTTATACACACAATTTCACATACACATATAGAGGAAATATTGTAATGCTGTGGAAAAATCAGGGTTTGAATTGAACACTAAATAAAGTTTGTGAAGTTACATATTCAGAATTCTTTCAAATTCAGTCAGCCTCTATGCAGCTCATTGCGTTCATTATGCAAATGTACATTATCTGCCTGAGATATGGCGTAATAGTCTGGAGATGCTCATCCTTTAGTTTCCAGATTGCGGGGGAAAATTGTATCATCATTGTGTTATGCAAATGTCATCCACATGATTCCTGTAGTCTCTCTTCACTCAGCTTGGAATCGTACTGTAGCCTTGTGTAATTATTTATAAATCTGTACATTTTGTCAAAACCGACTTGCCTAATGGTGGGAACATATTTTCATTTTCAACATCTTTTCATTATATTTATAAATACAACACATATTGTAGACACCACATTCATCAGGTGTCATTGTCAACTGCTCACTGCAAGAAATCCACATTTACTAACTGTATGTTACTTTACACTATTTCCAGGTGATCGGAAACAATTAAAACTGATACACAAGTTTAAGTACGAAGTAATAGTTATTTATGCACTAAGGGTGTTATAAGGGTTGTAATGCCAGAGGGCTTTTTGTCCCCCAAGACCGTTAGAACCAGTTAACGCCTGTGGTACATAATTTTATTGATTCTTATTTTTACTAATTAACCATCTCCTGAAAATTGCAAATTTGAATTTTCTGTGCTTCTCTTACTTTATTCTGTTAGTTTTTCACAAGATATCAGCCCGCAATAAGGCAAGACAAATTGAAATTCTCAGAATAATATTGTTTGTTATTCGAATTTTCTGGTTGCATGGAATGCACTTTTGGATTAACAAATTTGAGTTGTTTTAGGGTCCTTCCATGCAAAAAAAATTTTTATGACATGACTCCTTCAAACTTGGAAATATTTTGGGATATTGTTGTCTGTGATGCCTACATCGTTAAGGTGCAATATTAAAATTTTCTAACTGATTGGCAACAATGCACTCTTAAAATCTAAGTGTACTTGTCAACACCCCTATATTCATTTTTGCCCCCTCTTATATACGGTTCTAAAAATTTGTGAGTGTATACAAGATACATAGTAAAATTATTCATTAAATATCAGTTCTATATCATGCTATTCTTGGCTTACAACTATAACAACTTTTTAAAACGCAATTACTCGAAAAACAACTCTTTGAAATTTATGAAATTCTGCAAAACTTATCATTAAAAACCTTACCTGAGCTGAAAGAGGCAGTATACTACCGCCATAATATTTCCTCATTACAGCGGCATCTCTCTTGGCGGCTGATTGTCAGTCATAGGGACCTTTTGGAAAAGAACATCCTTGGCACTTAAGTGGAATTTAATACAGGTTTTACTGAAAGTTTGTTCTCACTGACCGGAATGACAGATTTTTTGAAAATTGAAAAGGGGCAATTTTTTGACACATCTTCCTACATCTATTTTATTGAAGATAGAGATATTTTCCTTAATGAAATTTGTTCCAGTTACCTGTGTACTGGAGAATGATGTAAACTCGTGAAAATCCATGTTTTCAATTTTTATTGGGTCATATGCTCTGTTTTATTCTCTTTTAAATGCCTCAACCTGTTTCTTGGTTTTGAAGAAAATATTTTTTTTGGAAACGTATGTCAACTGTCAAACCCTTAGTGAGTGAACTTCAGATGCACTTCCTGAAATTTTCAGCATATTTGTGCATGTCAAACATCATAAACAAGTAAACAATAATATAATTATTTTTGCAGCTTGTAGCCCATGATTTGCTCCAGTGAATGAAGTAGAATATTAATCTGTTACTAAAAGTTGCAGTCTTTTGTACTGTGTTCAGAATAAATTTATAAATAATTATTTTTCTCAAATAATGAATTCCTGACCTAGTTTTCACAGTACCTTACCATTCTACTTGTTCATTCACTAGAATATTCAATTGCGATTAATTTAAAAAAAAAAAGAATGATCAAAATATATAAATTTGTTTTAGATTGGACGTTTGAAGTAAAAATCTGCATTTTTTTCTATTGTTTATAAACAAATAAAACTTTTTTCAAAATTATTTGACTTCCAAAAGCATAAAGAAATAAATGTGCAAGAAAAAACAATATAGATCCAAAATTCTAGATTATTTTCTCAGATAGACAGCTACCTTAAAACAGATTTTTAAATGAGTTTCTGTTTAACTTTTCGAAAATATGAGGAGTTTCCATGTAATTCTACCTGTATTAAAGCCTTTTTTTTCAAAAACAGCACCAATTTTTTTCTTTAAATTTTTTCAATTTCATGAAAAAAAATTGCCTTTTGCGCAAAATTACACGGAAACTAGTCATATTTTTGAAAAGTTGAACTTGAAGTTATTTAAATAACAAATTTAAGGATCAGATTTCATTAAGGACAAAATATCTAGCTTCAATATTATAATTGTAAGAAGACGCCCCAAAAACACAGCGCATTTTCAATTTTGAAAAAATCTATGACATTTCAGAGAGTGAGAACTAACTTTCAGTAAAACCTGTAATTCAACTGAAGTGCCTAGGGAAGTTGTTCTCCAAAAAGCACCTACGACTGAGTTATCTATCAGCTGCCACACGAACAGATGTCGTTGTAACAATGAAATTTTGCGGTAGGTTGCAAACCGCCACTTTCAGCTCAGATGAAATTTTTGAAGATAATTTTTGTTTCCTTTAAGATATTGTTAAGAAAATTTAATAGCTTCTATAACATTCTGAATGCAATAAATTTGCAGAGTTTCATCAATTTAAAAAAGTTTTTCGCACAATTACGTTTTTAAAAGTTTGTATTGTTGTATGGCAAGAATAGCGTGATACAAAATTTATATTTAATGAACAATTTTACTACGTATCTTATATATACTCACAAACTTTTAGAAATGTTTATAAGAGGGCAAGAAATTTAAAGAATATAGGGGTGTTTACATGTGTACACTTTAGATTTTAAGAGTGCATTGTTGCCGAACTGTTAGAAAATTTGAATATCGTATCTCGACAATGTAGGCATCAGAGACATCAATATCCCCAAATATTTTCAAGTTTGAAGGAGGTGTAATAAAATCTACTTTTTGCATGGATTTTTGCAAGAATTAGTTTTCGTGCCTAATACACAATGATTGGTAATGTGTTTTAATAGTGATGGCTGAGATGCGTTATGATGGACAGAAATTGTGATATTAAAATATTGCATGATCGTTCCAATGCGAGAAAATGCATGCTTTTGTAACACCACGAGTTTTGCTTTTATATTTTCGAAAACGTCTTCTGCCCGCCGGGCCGTCGATCTGTTAGCACTGGAGCCACTAAAATGTGAAATAAAAATAAAACTACTGGATTTACTTGAACGTGCAAGAGACGTCAGGTGTTTTTTGGGGGGCGGGGGGGGGAGCTTAGCCGAAGGTGTGTTTGTTTTTGTTGTTTTTCGCACGCATTTCACGTTTTACTGCTATGTGTAAGTGGCTGGTGTGGGTTCGCGTCGGACCTTAGTCAAGAACCAAATCGGCTTTTGTTTGCCACTACGCCCTCAGAATACCTGAGGGGAGTGCTTGTCTTCTTTGTCCTACAGTGACCTAATAGTTTTAATGTTGCCGAAGATTCGTTGGTTCCAAAAGCTTGATAGGCTTCGTTAAACGAAAGCCTATTCAAGTATTGAGTGAAGGACTCGATATCATGTTCCTTCCTCAGTATTTTCAGCAGTTTCCGAAACTGAGGGCGTGCTACGAGCCGTAGAACTTCGTTCTGTACTAACTCAAGTGTATCCTTGTAGTTCTGTGCTGTAGTCCACCACGTTGCAGCAGGGTAGGTGGCCACAGGCCGGTAACACGTTTTATTGAGTGCCAAGCGAAGTTCTAAGGGGAATGATTGACATGAACATGCAAGAATTCCAGAGCCATGAGGATCAGGGGCGTATAGGCAACTATTCCGTCAATACACATTAGCGTTCCCCGGGTTGCCTACACATCGCCCCTTCATAATTGTCTTTAGAAACTAATCTACGCAGCCTTCGGTCATGTGAGAGGTTGCGGTGTATACACAGGAATACGCGGAAAATCTCAAATCAATGGTTTCCATTTGACTGAATATGTAAGTATTTGATTGTGTTATTCCACCTATTTTCTTGCCAAGCGTACAGACCGAAGCTTCATACTCTGTGCAACAGAGCTTACGACGCCACCTCACGTATGCGGAAGGTGCCGCCCGCCCCACATGATTCGTTTTCCAAGAATACTTTGGGTACACAAACAGTAGTTCAAAAATATTTAACGGGTAAGCGTTCTAAATTGTTTAAATAGGAAAATGCGGGACATCCTGATATACATATTTTAGCGTTAGAATTAATTTGAATTGGGTAATTATCCCTACATAGTAATTTAGTAAAACTGGGTGTGCGGAAACGTCACTCGCGGCTAGACCACTTCCCGTGCACCAATCGAGACGTATGATGTGTCATTCGTCACGCCTTAGTCTCCTGATGGAGAACTGATAATTTGTTTTCGGATCCGGCTAGAAGATTCAAATAATTTTCAAAAAACCTATTTGGCGCTACGATCTTGGTGACAATGTCAGGAATTAAACCAATGCCGCCTAAATCGATCTACTCGTATATATGTGACGTTGGTTAAACTCCAGTGTTATACGCGCACTTTTTTTTTTTTGAGCCCCAGGATACCTATCCCCACTCCTTTGGCCACACGCGTTGAATGAAGAATAAATTATAACAACGAGCGTTGCAGACAAAATCTGATAGCCGGATATGTTCGCTACCGTGTAATAGAAAATAGTATTTTGTATCGTAAAACAAACTACAAATTTGATACAAAATTCCCTTCGTCAAAATAACCAAAATTCTTCACTCTTCTCGCAACTAACGAAGCGAGGGCTCAAGAAAACGTGGGCGGATAATACCTAAAAGCATTTTTAACTCAAGACGCTATAATTTTCTTTCACGACGTTGGCAACATCTTTAAGTGAACAATTGAATTACCAAGTAAATCGCGCTGCAGTTTGATTTCAATTTAGATTCGAATTTCGAAAACCTACGGACACTTAACTCGGAACTTCTTAAACTTGAAAAATTGCAAGTGAATACGAAGAAAACAAAACTGTGAGTAATGCTAGAGAATGAAAGAGCGTTCTTCTGTTCGACTTCGCACTTTTCAGTTCTTACGTAAGTGTGCAAATACCGATTTTCAAATGAATGTGGCCCACTTATTCTTATTATACTTAACTAACACCTCATTCACATAAACATACAAAACAGTCACCTTTTAATGTTAGATTCGCATACAAATCGATTAATTTAGCAATTGCAGAAGTAGAAGTGAACACAAATGGAGTTTGTGAAGTTTTAATCTCTTCAAAAATTAAGGGAGAAAAATATGGAAGTGTTAAAGAAATCCAGGGAAAAATCAAATGTAGTCGTAGAAGATGCTGCGACAGAATTTTCGGAACTAATTGGGAAGATAACATTTTAATATTTGTAATAATGCAACTGCGTGAAAACGTAGCTGTACTAAACTTTAACTATCATCATCATCATCATCAAAACCTTCAAGTATTTGTTAAGGCGATTATAATTTTGAAATTGCAATAAGACCAGTTCATATCCCGTATGGAGGTCTCGTACAAGGCTACTGGGTGTTGGGAACTTTTGAACGTATGACATTATCAGCTACTACGATTCTTTGGTAAGTCTAAATGTCAAAATGCTGGATATTTGACAAAGCTGGTCGTGAAAGAAATGAAGTACGGAAAAACTTTCAACGCATTTATTTTTAAAACTTTTCACAGTGTCGGCGACGCCACATTTTACTAGTATTTAGTACTGCAATGGAACAAGCAACTCCCTAGAATAAATCATACTGTATTTACGTTCTCATTATTCCTTGTGTTGCATTTGTTTACCAAAACTAAACAATCTAATCTTACGAAGGGAGGACATTTCTGAATGTAGTGCATGTCTTTTATTGCGGGAGGTGATGGTGATAATGCCCCGCAGTCTGGCGAGATCCCATGCCAACCCACGGCGGCTTACAGGGATTTTTCGGAGTTATCTTCTACTAGCGTGGCACTGCCCCAGTGGGACAAGCTCCCGACGTATGTGGTAGAGCAATGCACGTTTATGGAAATGTGTGGAAGTAAAGACTGAGAAAAAAAGAGAAAGGAAAGATCGCGTGCGGTCCGTGACCCGTTTATTAGGGTACTGCTCCGGCATTCACCTCGTGTTGATCAGAGAAACCACGGTTAACTACCGTTCAGAGCAACCGGCCGCTACAATTCGTCACCACAGAGCGGTTGAATTCGACCTAGCTGACAATCTAGTGTCGAAAATCCCTCTCTATCGAGTCTTGAATCCTACGACCTCCCGGTCAGAGGCACTACATGACATCAGTTGATGCTCTGAGCCACTGTTGGTCTATAGAACTTGAAAGTCAATTAAATAAATGAAAATCTTTAACGGTGTCATTTTCTCGGTATCCTTGCCTTGGAAACAATCACCGTTTCACACGCCCCAGACTATTACAGAAAAGTGCAAATCAATGTATTTGGATAAATTTGTGAAATCATGAACGTCATCAACTTGATTTAAACATCAAATTGGAATATTATTTTCCTGTCTTTGCAAGGAACAATAATCTAAAGAGATTCTAATAACATAATGCTCTTATTAAATATAAAATGGTATTTTTTCTTTACCATTTTGGTAAATTTCAATAATCTGTGAAACAAATGTCATTAACATGATACGACTGCCAAAGGGAATATGAAAATCATTATACTAACAAAACGGTATAATGAAAAAGGAATTTAGACTTTGGCTTTAGTTGTTAAAATGACAAAATGGCATACAATTGTTTCAAGAAAAGAAACTCTCAGGTATTGCATATAAAACAGTCAACAAGAAATTTGAGGAAATTATTTAGGTATTTTTTTGACAAGGAATCCAATAAAAATAGTAATTTTGTTCCTAAATAACACATTTGACTTGAAATTCTAAAACAAAACTTGTAAAAAATATTTTAAAAGATTTTCAATGAAAATAGTCCCTTATGTTGGTCTCAAGTATCAAAAATATTAATTGGATTGCTGGTGAGGTAGATACCTTTTTATTATGATAAATAAATGAAGATATTGTCTGGTATCAATGCTTTTTATTCAGCTTAAGATCGTTTCGATCGTGTAGCGATCATCCTCAGAGCTTGCAGCTTCTGGGCCGAAAACAAAGTTCTGCCAGAACTTTGTTTTCGGCCCAGAAGCTGCAAGCTCTGAGGATGATCGCTACGTGATCGAAACAATATTAAGCTGAATAAAAAGTATTGATACCAGACAATATCTTTATTTATTTATCATATCAAAAATATCATAAGAAAGTAGTGTACATCATCAAAAATTGTCTAAAGAATACAGTTCATTATGTAACGCCTCAAAAAATCTAAATTGTGCCCAGATACAGCATCAATAACGAGAAAAGGGTGAAAAACACATTTTTCAACATAACGTCACTATAGTAACATAAAGAAACATTAAAAATTGTTTTCCTAGGTTATTTTGATAGTGATATAAGATAACATCACCCTCTTCTAGTTTGGTTGTGGGCCAATTTCACCTATCTTATTCCGCTATACCCTTTGTTGAAGATCTAGTGAATATCTTCCCTTGAGATACCCACATTACCTTGTAAGTGGCATGATTAACACATCACATGACAAAAACATTTTCTGGGGTATTCTGCTCCCTCTTGTCACCACTTAAGCTCAGTAAAAGATGTGATAGGTAGAAACACCTTTATTGGTATAGTCATGAAAACAATGAGGACCAGAGACAGTAAAGATAAAAATAAATAAAAGGGCAGTAGTATTTTTCTGATGATGATAGTGAATAACATAAAATTGAAGTTGCACTTTACACACTGAGTTTTTAAGTGCTCATTGTGAAGTTTGTACAGTCTCTACAACTTTAAAATTGAGGCTGACTTAATAAATCAACATGAAAAATAACTTTCGGCAATATCTTTTAATTTGAAGATGTTAAGATTCTGAGACAGTTTTTTGCATCGGAATAGTGTCTCATGACAGGTTCCTACCATAGATTTTTACAGCAACAATTCACTTAATTTATTCATGATGAAAATGTAGTTTTCAAACCAAAGGAATTTGATAAATGATATGAATGAACATTGCAAGAATATTTCAGTTGTGTTCATTGTATTGTCTTTTATGACATAATTAAAATGATTTTAAATACACTGAAATATTTAAGTTTTGACTATAGGTTCAGTAAAATTTATTAGGAAAATTAATGAGATATTAAATAAATGTGACTTAAGTTATTAAAAAATACTGGAACATAATGGTATCATTACATTCTGGAAGTATAATATAATTTTATGGAAGCAGAACCCAGCAGACATCCTGCTCTCCATCTCCCTCTCTTACCATCTTTCTCCTTCCATCTCTTTCTTTCCGTGCCCTTCTGGGTCTCTGTCAGCCTGTCTCTCTCTATCCTCGCTTGTGTCACATGTCCTGTCCTCCTCAGCCATGCCCTGCAAGTCATGGCAACGCCGAGCAACAATGAAGCCTAAGTGGAGCTATATTTTAATGGAATTTGAATTAAAATTCACCGCAATCTTGTGCTGCAGCACCATTTAGTAGTTACAACAAAATGAACTGCAGAAAAACTTTGAGTGAAAAAACACGTAGATGTGCCATCTTTCATGAAGACCGGGCACAAGGTTCTAACGCACGGCTGCTGGCCTCTGGCGGAATATATTAGGAACCTGTCTCTAAACAGACAAAGAATAATAATCATGATGTATCAACCAACATATTATTTAAATTATTTGTTTTCTGCATTTGTGTTGTATTAATCTTTGCTAAACTTAGCAAAGGACACTGCATCAAATCCTGAAGAGCCTGTAAATAATTTGTATCAACTCATACACTCCTTTTTGTGGAATCGATGTTGATTACATGTCGTTGAATTCATTATTATAGATGTAGGACAGTTCTTGACTCGTTCCTTTTCATTTAAGTTCAGAACATCACAATAAAAATGCTCATTCACAACCTCTAATATAGGAATGATTAGGAAAGGTGAAAGAAAATTACTTAAAATATATATAAAGAAATCATTTTTTTATTACAAAAGAAAAATGAATAGAACATATAAATTGCTAATGATCTTATGAACAACTTTCGAAATAAATGTATGAAACTGCCCCTTGCAGTCATGTATAACAAAAACAAAAATTAATTGCAAAATAACATTCATCTGTATCAGAAACAGATTTCTTATACTGTTCACCGACGAACTTTCAATCCCCAAATACTTGTGCGTCTAACACCTACGGTAGGTCTAGCAATACTTGAAAATAGAAATTTGTTGACAGAGATATTTGACAAATTTTGTTTCAGATGTACTAAAGATTGGTCAGCAAACAAACCCATGACATCCAAATAAAGAAGAGAATCAATTCTTGAAAGCAATCTGAAAAAATAATCAGAATTAAAAATACAATAATACTTTTTTTAAAAGGGGAGGGTGAGGATTGATGATGAAACCAATATTATTAGAATGAATTGTAACAGTCTGAAAAACATTTAAGACTCCTGCACTGCTTTACAAAAAAGAATTATGCTACTTTTTCAAACAGAACATACACAGGGGTATGGCATCATATTGCAAAACTTATACAAGGACTCTGCTAGAACAGCTAAAATGTTTTCAGAATGAATATAAAATATTTAAAAAAATTAAAACCAACTTTGAAATATAAAAATGCTATCCAAATTCAAAAATAATTTCAAACATACACTTTATCTTAAGATTCAGCTGTCTTTTCACATGTTTTGTTAAAACAGCTTGTATAATCAAAGGACTAAAAGTAGTTTAGAAACCATTTTATAAAATAGAATTTTTATTTCAAGACTGGTTTCAAGTTCTATATACGCATATACATATGCATATGCATAAACATATGCAAATACATACATATGAGTCCTTGTATAACTTTTGCAATATGATGCCTGTCTCTCTCAAGATACATATGTATTTTTAAATTTAATTTCAACTTGTAGAGTGGCTACAATAGAGAACGAAAGAATACTGTCCCCTTCTTACAGCATATCTCTTTACCTACCAAGAAGTAAGGTCATGTAGTCTATCTTAGGAAATTTTTGAAAATTCAAAATTTATAATGAAAACAGCTCTAGTTCCATTTCATTCAGTCCACTTGATTCTATGCAAAAATTGAAACAAAGGGAAACCAATTTTGTGAAAACCTCGTTAAGAGGTAAAGCAAAATCTATTATTATTGTAAATATATCAACATTTAATGTAAATATGATTTTTACCACTCTATGCACTCTATTCAATATGTTAGTAAATCTTGTGTAATTTTCAATTACAATGTGACAATATTGCATTTTAGTTATAAGAATAGAGCACAGTACACAAATTTCAATTGCAGAAATGAGATTTTCATTAAAAAATTTTGAATTTTCTATATTGGAGATACGATTAAATACACATCTCTCATGCTTTGTTTGGTGAAGAGCACAATATTGTGTAATGTAGTTGCTATGGACTATGAGAAGTTATGTCCCGTTGTAGCACTAGTAATGTTCTCATTGCATATGCAAATCTGGAAACATTTCCAACCTGTCTTATTAAACTTTATAACTAAGAAAATAAGTAAAACAAGGAGGCACTTACAAGTAAGATGAGGAACCTATATTGTAGCAACGACTCAAAGCAACATGCTCAAGTTTTTGGAGATTGCATATATATTCTATACATGATGCAGTTAAACTAGTACAATCACTAAGGTCCAATTCCACAAGGTGGGGGCACGTTTGTACCAGCTGGCAAATGTCTGAAACAAATAATAGGACTATAAGACCCATTTCTTTTTTCTCAAAGTAATTATATTTAACTCTCTAAGCCTTCTAAGAATGCCTTAAGAGGGTTGGAACTTTTCCTGGAAGAAAATTTCCCTAACTTTTCCTGTTTCTAAGCGCAGATTTATTTTTCCCCACCTAAGATTTGAAATGTATTTTACACTATTTAAAGAAAGTATTAAATAAATGTGAAGCTTGAATTCCTTAAACTAGCTCTCTGGCTACACTTTATAAAAGACAAAAATTAATGTACATTTTTATTTATTTACTGGGATTTTCACACCAGAAGATTCTTTCAGTGCCTAGGGGGACATGCAGCTCACTGCTTTCCAGATGCGACACATGTGTTTTACTGAATCAATGGGTAAAAGGCGCATTGCTTGGTCCTACAGATGGCACTAAGGAGCAAATAGGAAAGGGAGGATTCCTCAGTCTTTGGCTAATATTAGAGGGAGCTACTCCAGCATTCACCTGAAAATGATCAAAGAAACCACTAAACAAAGCAGATTAATACATTACTTCAATTCTGGCAGACACCACAATATCATTGATATCATACACAACAACTAAGTTTCCAGCACCTTGCCAGGATCAAATCTGTGATGGTATGATCAAATCAAAAGGCATTGCCTTTCGAATCATCACTACTAGTGAAGATAATTTGGTTTATTTGTCATTGAAAAATAATAAAATATGTATGAGACATGTGGAGTACAATATTTGCATGTTTTCTAATAAGATTTAATATTTGTTTCACAAATAACAATTGTACCCTTCAATAACTTTCTTCTTAAGTTTTAAGGAAAAACATCAAATTTTGTAATTGCCCAATAATTTTCCTTGATATCTACATAATCTGCAAATTCAATGATATTTGTTCAACTTTTCCTGATATCCTAGAAAATGACTGCTCTGGTTGAAGATTTGCTGTTAATGTGCTACATAAGCATGCTTTCCAATGGAAATGTTAATATATAATCGTCACCATTCTCGTCACCTTGTTGGGCACACTTATGCTCGGAGAATATATTCTGCAGACGTAAAATAAAACAAATTGTGACCATGTTACTGAGTAACACTGCATTTTAATAATTAAATTTGTTCAAAGAATTGGTTGCCCTGACCGGGATTCGAACCCGGGCTTTCTGGTATACATCCAGCAGCTCTAACCAACAGTTTTCATGAGATAATTTACTCACACATTCTTACATTTAATTACTGTATCATATAAGCTTGTAACATTTGAAGAACTCATACTGGCTTTCTGTTGGATCAACTCAAATTGTGTCAGGATTCATGTTGATAATGGATGAACAAACAAATCAATGTCGATAAACTTAGTGAATTTCTGTCTGTTTTCATGCAAGTTGTGTTGTTCACATTAATTATTATTATTATTATTATTATTATTATTATTATTATTATTATTATTATTATTATTATTATTATTATTATTATTATGAGTTCTGGCTACTTTCATGTTCACATTTCTTTATTACATGGCTTATCCTCAGCCTTTAGTACATGGCTAAGTTATTATCCTCAGCCCTTCAAATTTTATTAAGAATCATTATAATGAGTTACAGCAAGATTTAATTTATATCTTCACTAAAATACAGAAAAAAATAATAGGTATTTTTTCCTCTCTCTTTAAATTTATTACCATCGATTTCAAAATTTGACAGTAAATGTTAGGAATCATGAAATTTGCAGAATATTCTGTGAAGGTTTTAAAGGTCTAGTTTTAATGCCCTATTCAATTTAAAAGTAACTCCGTAAAACTTTAAAAAGAAAGTTTCCAAGACAAAATAAAAGACACTGTTCACTTGGACTACACACACACACATATGCCCTCAAGAAACTTACGTTTGTCAGAAAGATACTTTCCACAACCACTAATATTTAGTCTTCCTAATGTTCGAGGTGCAAATCGAGCTAAAATTTCTAAAGCAGATGAGTTCAGACATGTCCAAGCTAAATTCAGTTCTGTAAGCCTGAAAGGAATTTTAAAAATTACAAAAATTAAAAACATAATACAACATTTAATTACGCTCATATTTACATACTTTTGACATCCAGACAAAATTTTTCTGAGGCCTATTTCTTTTAAGCCACAACACATAGACATATTCAGTACTTCTAATTTAGAATTAATTGAAATAGCACAGCAACTCTCTTGAATTATTGAACAACGTTCCAAACTTAACTTAAGGAGACTTTGACAAGTCTTCAGTAATTCTGCAAGATCTACAAAAGAAAACAAAAACAAACTTCTAAGTGTACACACACATTATTATCCAATAACAATTCAATAAATCTGATATCTACCAATTTTATAATTCATCCTTGCAATACTTTCAGCTTGAACAAATATCATCAAAACTATTGATTTCGGATTACATTGCTAGGAACATTATGTTTGGTGGTTTTTACTGCTCCTTTGAAATAAAATTCTATATTTTCTATCTAAATGTTTGTATGCAAAGTGATGTAAGATTCAAAATGGAAAATATGTACACAATGTTTCCTCTTACCTTTCCCTGAGATAACAGTCATACTTAAATCTAAATACTGCAATTTATTAAAGGCTCCATTCTCAACAATAGAACAAGGAGATGAGAATATTGGTTCATGTATCTGTAAAAAAAGAACATAAATGCAGATGTATTGAAGATGTTTTCTATTATCAACGGCAAATGATCGATTTTAAAGTAACTTACATCTGCCTGAGCCAACCTTAATGCAGAAACACCTCTTGCCAAAACATAGCTCAGGCTCCCAGACTTCAAAACTCCTGAACCAAGATCTAATCTTGTCCAAAGACTTTCATCATATGCTATCTGCCTCCATCGCTTACACACAAATGCACATCGAACTAAGGAGCGCTTGGGTAACCAACGGAAGATAATCAACATTAATTCGTCAGATAATTTTCTTGACAAATCTGAAAAAATGTCTACATTAAACAAGGCCTAGACTTATACTCTTATAATTTGTAGCAATATGCAGTTTCAATATTAACCTTCTCCTGTATGATGCAATTTTCTTCTAATTAAGAAGCAATCATCATCTGTAGGTATTTTTTTAACTGCTACGGAACCAATTGAGGTTGCATTTTGCTGTAAATTACCACACATTCACATAAGAAAATAAGAGAAACTACACATAACATGGTATTTTTAATTACAGATATTCATTGTAATACCTGGAGATTCTCAACTTTAGATTTTTCACTTTCAACTGAATCCATTACTCCTCTCTCCATACAATGCTCTTTTGGCACAGACTGTTTTATCTGTGTATCCAGGCGAGTTTCACAATGATCATTTGAGAGTTTCTGACGCTTTATTTTCCTGTTTCTGTAATTACAGAATGCTATTAATCTCACCTGACACATACACAACCATCACTTATAAAACAAATTAATTTATTGGTATCAAAATCACAAATCACAAGATGAATTCGACACTAATAAAAATCAATTAACACGGAACCCACAGGGGCAGGAACTGTACATCTAAAATAAGATGTATATCTACAATATTGCACGTAAGCAAATGAAACACACAAATTGCGCGCATTTTTAAAGAATCGAGAAACTAAGTACCTCGCGAGGATAATTCTATATTAAGTTTATTAAACGATTAATAATGTAAGCACTATAGTAATGCACTAACCCACTTCCTTCTTCTCGTATTTCATTCATTACAACTAAATCTTTAGGATAAGTAACATCCACCTTTCTTAACCCTTGTTTCATTTCGGGCGGAATATCGTTTAGAAACACGCAACGACTATATATCGATGAAAACATCGACTTTCGACTTTCACCGTGTTTCACGAAGTTACGGAACATCGTTCATTTTTAATAATAGTTTTCTTTTGCAGTAGAAGTACGAATGAGGATAACAAATAGTTTAGATTAATTAGTACTAGAAAAAACTTATTCATTTTAGTTGAAGCTTTTATTAACTTTATTTGAAACTTATTCATTGAGGTTCTACAACTACCTAAAAAAAATATTCATCCGTACATTTCTGAGAACGGTTCTCGAAAACAGTCGTGAACGATATCTCCTTTCGATGCTGGAACCTTGAATTGTTCCGTCAATTGTTGATATTCGCGATTTTATGATTTTCGCTCACAATATTTTATGCTGGAATGATTGAATCAAATAAAACAGATAAATTTAACCTTTGAAGTAATCAGAACAATTAATAAATGAGCGTGTACACCTAAAAAAACGAATTTAATATGTCATTGTATAAAATATTTATGTTGCTAAGCTGATGATTTTTAGTAGCCAAATCATGGACCTAAACCAGAAAAACACATTAAACTTGTGGAATTAAAGTAGCACCCGATATATCAAAAACTTAATTTTTTGGACATGCTTTTCAAAGTTTACTGTTTCGACGAAGGTAAGTTTTTATGTACAACTACAACCCCACGAATATGACGACAAAATCAAGCACTCGCATTATTAATTAATAAAACGCACAACATTTATGGAAATAAAGAAATGCGTTAAAATGATAAAAAAAGATGGGTTGACGTCAAAGCAGATTAAGCTGAAAATGCAGATTACCAAAATACTATTTGTGAACTTTTTAGTTTACCACAAAGTCAGCGAAATGTTTACCTGTAAAGGATAAAATTAGGAAAATCATTACAATTGAAGAGGAAAAAATGAAGCGGTGCACTAAAAAATTAAACTAATGATGAACAGGAAATCAAAGATCAAGCCCAGAGAGATTAGAGATTTTTATTATTTAAGGTACTAACACTACTTGTATTTGCTCTACACATTTACAACGGGGCCCAGATAACGTTTTGCGGGCGAGCACGCCCTCATTTCGTTACGCTACTGATGAAGAAGCAAAGAAAGTGGGGCTGCTAATTAATTGTAGTAAAACGAAGTCTTTATGTCAAATGTCTAAGGCACCTTTCAAATTTTCCAGGAAGAAGTAGATATTCAAACGTTTCAATATCTGGGGAGTATAAACAAAACTTCGCATTTTCAATTCAAATATAAAATCTGTGCTTTTGTACGGATCAGAAACTTGAAAAATAACGGAGAAAATAACTCATAAATTACAAGTATTCATACACCGATGTCAATGGAGAATCCTAAACATTTAGTGGTCACAAGTAATAGCAAATGAAGAACTGCAGAGGAAAGCTGATGAAGCATCAATAGCAATGCAAATAAAAATCAGAAAATGGAACTTGATATAACATTCTTAAAGGAAACCATAAAATTCAATTGACAGAGAAGCACTATGTTGGAACCCACAATGGAGTAGAAAGCCGAGGATGGCCGAGTTTGCAAAGGAAGTAGTGCCGTAGCAATCTCGGACCGAAGGATCGCAGGGTCGGGTCCCGCTTCGGGCATGGGTTGTATTGTGTTTGTCCTTTCACACCCCTATAATCGTCATATCGTATCATCCACATAGTTACCATTCCGTTATACGCAATAGTAGTCGCTAATGGCCTAGTAGTTGATGCGACCTTAAATAACAATAAAAAGGGAGTAGAAGCCAAGGTCGGCCGTGAACGTGGAGAAAGACGGTGGAAGGAGAGATCCGGGAGACTGGTATAACGTGGAAACAAATCATCCCTATAGAAGAAAACCGAGTAAGATGGAGATCCTTTGCCGAGGCCATATGCCCCGAAAGGAACAAAAGGAAGAAGACAACATTTACGTTTCTGCACTCCAAAACGTAGTAAGAAATCTTTGATTTTCAATTCAAGCTTTCCTTTTCCCAACAAACTGCTCTAAGGAACTTCGTTCAAAGGAGTAAAATGAACACAAAGAAGTACATGTACTATTGTATTTTTTGCCCCAAACCGCCACACAATAACAAAAGAGCCGCCAAATTCGAAATCAATTTAGAGAAACCTACCTGCTGTTGCTGTATTTTGCAAATTTCCCCACACAAAAACTCACTTCAACTACAGCACAGTAGGCCGTGAAAACTACTACCGGCTACTTTACTAATTGAACTACCAGATGTCCTCGCAATAGTACCAGAAAATGAGGTTTCTTTGCATGCCGGACAGTTTTTAATTTGTTATTGCTTATGAGGTCACTCTATTCGAAAAATATTTTTTTGCTAGCAAAAAAAGTTTTTATCTAGCTTCAGTTGCTCAAACTTAACGCTGGTACCATAAAATTGTGTTAGTAGATAGCAAGGAAGTCTGTTAAAGTGTTTCACAACAAAGCAGCTTCTTACTTTATGGTAAGACAGCAATATTTCACTAAATGACAAAAATATAAATAATGAAATAAAAAATTGACTTTGATATATCAAGTTCTCCTTAGTACCAAAACATTATTTGAAAGACAATGAAAAGAAATCGCATTTTCGTTTACCCTAAAAGTTATGTAAAATTGATAATACTATATTCAACGGCTGATTTTTTTACTATCTGGACTTCAAAAGCCGTGTATGATACATTGGTTGTAATTTAAAAGTTAATTTTCACATTGTATTACACTTAAGATTGTATGAGTTGGTTAATGTTATGTGAAAAGTTACATCGGGTGATGTGAATAAAACACTGACTTTAGGGGAATTTTCACTTTAGCGTTTTTTCGCGTGGATTTTGTTTGACGACTTTGTAATATATGGCTGTAGCAGATAAACAGGAGACGGTACGACAAAACCGAAAATTTTGAGAGTTCAACGAAAATCGTGCTCTTTGCTAGCGCACTTAACACTTTACAAGAAAAAAAACAGTATTTTAAAAAAAATTGTTTTTAAAATTGCCATTATTTCACTTAAAGTTATGCGAAAATTACTCATTTTTTGAAAAACTTCAGCACTATCTCATTTAAAGATCTAATTTTGAAGAACAGATTTCATGAAGGAAAAAAGTCTTCAATATTGTAGCAACACGACGAAATTTAAACTTTTGCAATTTTTGAAAATTTATAGCAGACGAAAATTGGACATTTAACACTTTTATAAGCGTTCTTTCAAAGATGAGGATTCGAGCCATTTTCGACAGAATTTTTGAAAATTCCTTTGCGGATTCAAGTTAAGAACCCCCAAAAATTAAAAAATCTTATTCACATTAAAGAGGCCATGACATCAGCCAGACCGATCGGAGAATATCACTTGTAGTGCAGTATATAATTTACGCTATTTAGATACTGCTAAAAATAATTTATTTCTTTCCCCGGTCACTCGAGTGACTGGCGAAACAGTCATAGGCAGGAGCTCTCTAGGTCTGTGGGCGAAACACTGAAAACGGGCAACCGTAAATTGCAGGGTGTAATACTCACATTGTGGTTGCACGAGCATCATTCAGTCAAGGCTTGAGGTGTGTGTTGATGCGGTTGCAGTGAGGCATGTGTCGCTGGAGGCGATCGTCGAGCCGATATGTTGGCAGTCAGGGCGACTCGGATTGGGCGGTGACGGAAGACTGACTCGGAAGAAGCTTGTGCTCGGTGAAATATGTCGTCCCGAAGCGAGCACCGAACAAAGCGACCTGGGACTCACTGAGGCGGGGTGCAGGGTCAAGGGTTGAGTGCGTTACGGGAGTCGGAGTGGGGTCGTCTGGCTAAAGGCCTGAGCTGCTGCGACCAGTGACAGGGTGCGTCATGGCAGCGATGAGTCTGATAAACGGTCCGTCACCGTCACCCCGCGCCACCCTTGGTTGCCACTCTTAAAGACGTTGTTTCATCTACGAATGAAAATGAAGCATCTTGGGGTATATTTTTCGATCTATCGAAATCTCATAATATTTTTCAACGTAAAATCTTCTTTTAAAAGTGATCCGGCGGGTATAATTCAAATGCTATTTTTATGAAACTGATTTGCAAGTTCATAATAAAAATGGAATTTAAACATATCTGATTTCAGGCATAGAAAGTTACATGAAAAGGTTTCGATTTAAATTCTTCTTAAAATTTTTGTTTCATCCTAAGATTAGGTTCGCCTGGTTTTCGTGGACCTAAAGAACGCGTATGATAGTGTTCCCCGAGTTAAGTCAGGAAATGTGTTGGCAATAGGGGGATTAGGTAAGCCACTTACGTAACAATTGGCAAGCACGATCTGCACAGCCATACAAATTGAAAACATCACCTTGGCCGACTTCAAGACCACGAAGGACTGTTGCTGGGTTGCTGTCTTTCATCAACGCTGCACGAAATGATGTTGTCCTCAGACAAAGAAAAGAGGCATTCCAAATGCAGCAATTGTATCCTTTGTATCCAGTAACATTTAAAGGCCGCCTTGAAAGGAATCCATTTGGATCGATTGAAATTATTCAAGACGCCGTGACGAGGGCCCTTCGCGAGGACTCCGTTGAAGCCTCACTGTAGTGTTGTTGATTCTTATTAAGAAAAAAAAGCGAAATACTTCAGCTCGAAACAACTGTAAATTGAACAGCGCCATTACTTCTTTGGTTATGCATTGTGTGTGCGGTTCTGTACTGTTATGTACCTTTGTTACAATTTGTTTCTTGCTACTGTAGTAATCTGATGCAAGAACGACCACATGACCACGTACTGCCGCCCGAGGAAGTAGCAACATCACTCTACCTCCACCATCACACCACAGCTATCAAGTAGGCAGAAACAGTATATGGACAACACCAAGAGAAACTTTATAGGTTTTCTTCAGCAACTGTCTGTTCTTAACCATATTAGGGCGAAACATTTTATTTATGAAAAAATAGTATTAGGCATTCAGAACGAACTTTTAAATTTTATGGCATCTGCTGTTGGCAAACAATATTACACAAGATTCGAAATCAAAATAGTAGAGCCTGATGTTTAACACTACTCCAAATCATCATTGTGAATCATCATGAAGAAGTGATATACAGGATCTCTAGTGTATGTCGCAACCCACGTCTTAGAGCACTTGTTCTTATTTTACAAATTTGGAAACCGCGTGTTTTTGTTACCTTTCCAGGCAGCCGTACCTCGCACGTCGAGACAGCTGAGGAGGTGACCGTCAGGTCATAAGCTGAAGCAACTTTACTGTTTATGCGTTTTTCCAATTCAAGAGCTTAGGGGAGGCAGGTACGCGACTCACACGTAGGAATCTTTTCGCGTAGCACGGAGGGGGTGGGGTGGGGAGAGGTGAGCAGAGACACGAGCAAGAAACCAAACGACTCTTTAGACGATTCATTCCAGTGTGTTTAAGAAACAAAACTATAATGCTAAAGATGTGAAGGAAGTTATGACTGTTTATCAATTTGTTAACATCAACGTAACAATAATTATTATTTAATGAAAGTCGGTTCAGAGAGAAATCAGAAAGTTATCTCGTGAAACATTGCTGCCAAATTCATTATTTATAACAATAATGTATTGTTATTAGTGAATCTGATTATTAAGCAAATAGGAAAGTCTTAATAAAATGATTAAAAATACCAATAAAACATAAATCAGTAGTAAATTAATAATAATTGAAAATAATTAATAAAAAATAATAAAATATACTTTCCTTAAAATAACAAAAAACTGACCGTCGAGTAAATGCACAAAATGACCATTTGCCAAGAGAAAGGCCTGTCTACACTGTATTCAGTGTAATGGATACAATATGTTGAAGACTAACAAGGATAGAACAAGTGCTTTCTCTTTCTTCCAATTAAAATTAGCCACATTCTCTCACTCCGGAATCTAAGGGCACACGACATGGGTCGCTAAAAGTGAAAGGGATGCCAAATGTACTGCATGCGTTACCAAATTGCCAAAACAAGAGGTGGTGTTTCCAATCATGAATTGCGAGTTAAGCTAAAGACCTGTACACACTGGCGAAAAAAAAGTGTTGTTACACCGGGAAAGGCACATTCGACGACGCTGGCGATAAGGGATATTAGGAATGGGGAGTAATAAACGCCCTAATTAACATGTCACGAATGACAGGCGCCCGGTAACGTAATGGCGGCTTGATGAAGTGGCCCTGAAGCGCCATCTACACCGCAGCTTTAAACGTCAAACGTCTCAGTCAAATTTTTCGTCCAGTTACCCCGATCCTTCAAGCAAATGCTGAGATGGCCCCTTGTTTTGCTTCTGGACATAAATGTAACCACTATGCGTGCACGTCTTTTAGAGCTCTGGAGGTAGCATAGTTATAAAAATGATCGTTCTTCGTGTTCTCACTGCAGGAAGTCCTCCACGATTCCTTCACGAAGGGCACGAAGAAGAATAGCCAAAATATATAGTTGATTTGCTTTGCATGCAGATTTTATTACTCTGAAGCGAAATTTTATTATCAATTCGTGACAAAAATGCACATTCCATCTGTATTCAGAATTCAATTTGTATATGGGTTAGGGTAGGGATCCCAGAATTTCATAATACACTTCTTCCCGTAGCACGTTAATCTCAGTTTTAATGTTTTTTGACAATAAATCAAAGCAATGTAATGAGGTCCAATCAGGACAGGGTGTGCAGGAAAAAAGGTCGGGATGCCACGGCACCGTACTCGTGCGTCCTTTACTCCGTTGGACGAGTTTGAGCGGGATCGAATTGTCGGCCTGCGCGAGCTGGATGGTCATTGCGGCGCATTGCTGTCCAAGTGAGTCGTGATGCGATGCCTTTGCTGCGGTTCGGGCGACAGTGTGTAGACGAGCATTTCCTCACCTGTAGAGGCAGCTCTGGGTGGCTGCAAATAAGTGACGAACGTCAAGATTGACACATCGTGAAGGCGGCGATGGTAGACCGTACGGCAACCCGCGGCGAGATACAGAAGCATGTGGCATGGAGAAAGGGATGGGCTCTTGCGCATCGTATCCGAGGCACCCGTTTGCATCACAATATTAGCGGGAATTTTTCGTGGTGTTACTGAAGTTGTACCCCATGTGCAGAAACAACTGTATCTCACAGAAAACAAAATTGAGAATATTCAACAGCAAGCTGTTTTAATTTATGGATCAGAATTGGCAATGGAATAACATCATACAAACCAAATTATAAACGAACAGATGTCTCCGAAAATTATTTACAGAGTATTGGCCCATGAAAATAAAAAAAAATGAACTGTTGAAGAAATGCGGAGAAATACCTATACAACTTCAGATTAGAAAGAGGAAATAATGATGGATATGACACATTGGGAAACCCTACAGGAGCAATAGAAAAGCAAACTAGAATGGAACCCGCAGGGACAACAGGAGTAGCAGGAAGACCTAGGGGCACATGGAGAAGGACGATCTACAAGGAGATAGAGAAGAGTGGACAATTGTGGAGGGACAATTGTGGAGGAATAGGGGATAATCGAATTAGATGGAAGTCTCTCGTCGAGGTCCTAAGCGATTTCGAGACTTACAACTGGTCCGTGAAGTCATGAGCTTCAGACGAAGGCTCGCTTTTTGTGTGAAGCGGGCTTTGCGCAGGCATATGAATTCCCAGAGCAACGCAGGAAATCATTTCATTTTTATCGAAACTCGGCAATTTAATTGTAAGATTTAGAGCTATCACATTAACCGTTAACACTTTTTAATTTCAATTTCTTCAGAACTACATGTAACTAATATCAGAACAGTTGTATTAAAATTTGAACATGACATTAAAAGCTCTTCATACTTCAAATGAAAAAGTATTAATATTTAACTATAATGTAATTAGGGTGGAGATAACTTAAATCACATGGTTCTTTAAATCATTGATCTAAACTAACACATTTTCTCTTCAATTTTTCAACATATTTTTCCAACTTATGCCGTTTATGCTATGCCATAATTCCCATTGATAAAACGCACAAATTAATTATTTACAAAAGTGCAGAATGGCAACTTAGAATACTAATTAACATTTAAAAAACGAAGTAGCTTTGAAGTGTATTAAGAGTACCATAAGAAGTCTCTCTTTAACAAGACAAGTATCAAGTAGGCAGTTTCTTTGGTTCATCTATCTTTTGGTAGAGAGATATTGACATCCATTTAATATTGTTTCACAAATTTGAGAATGAGTTAATGAAGAATTATATATATTAAAAATGTACACATATTTTTAAAGTAATTAACTATATCTCTTAATAATATAAATATATCTTAATACAGTAAACGTCCATATTTGATTCATTGTGCATCCAAAAATTATTTAATATAAATTTTATTTAGATAAAACATTCAGGTCAGATTTTTCCAGAGGTGCAGTCAATAAAAATCCAATCTACCGCCATCCTTTTCCCAACAATGTCATCATCTCAGAAATGTAGATGTCATGCGTGCAATATACATTTTTAAAAATGACTTAACTTACAAAAATTGTTTGGTAACATTCACATATTTAGAGTTAACAAATATTTACTATTGTCAAGTTTCAAATAAATATCGAAGATACCGAAAAGAAACCAAATTAAAAAGTAAAATGTTTTAATTTAGGATAGTAGTAAGTAAATCTTCACAAATTTAAGTCAGATATTAATTAAGGAAGTATGTAAGTACAGTTACCTCAACTCAAAAAATACATTTTTTAAATATAAAATAAAAACTTCCGTGTACATTTATTTCTATGTGTATGAAATTTGCACCCCAATAACTGGATTTGTTTTTGCATTATGAAAATGAACCTTTACTTCTGCGCCAGGAAACATTTTCACCGGTCATGTTCTCTTTACTTAAACCCATTTTCTCAAAATGTTAATTTACAAAACGATTTTCACAAATTTACTATTTAATTAACGTGTGGATTTGTTTCTAATTTTCAGCAAATTTTATGAGTCAGTATCTACAACATATAAATACTGTAAATGGTTTAGTTGCATTTGTTTCTTATTTATGTTTTAATAACGATATAGAATTTTAACAAAAATCAACAAAACCTATAATGTACGATAACTGTATCCATCTCTTACGAATAAGTACGACAATAAATGAATATAAAATAGTTTTAATGCTACGTCACTAGTACTTTGTACAGGATGTTTAAAAGGTATAAACTCTTTTCGAATAGCCGAAATCCATTTTTTGTCTTTCAAGTGATTTTTCATATCTACCAGCAGGAAACGAAAATACGTGGGCTCAATTTTAGGTATTGTATTTTCCCTAACAACTCGAGACACAGCATTTGTTCACCATAACGCAGAAAACAAACACATACAGAAGAGTTTACGAATAACTATAAACACACCACGCAACTTGTCTCCCCTTCCGCCACTACAAATATAAGATAACTCGTAGCGTGGTTCCACATTCACAAATCACAATGGCTAACACTGCAGTCTGGAGAAAGGCAGGAGGCTTAGGCCTGAATCCCGGACCTCACAGGCAGAAAATTTCCCAGTTGTTAGGCTTTATAATTTTGGTGGCGTTGGTTAAATGCCCTATAACGACTTCGTTCTCAAGTCGCCGCTCTAGCAATCGGCGCGGCGGTCAAGGAATACTATGCCGCCTTAAAATTTGTAATACAGCATCGTTCTGCTACATCTAACCAAAATGTTGATGTTTTGGTATATATTTTAATTTCCTTAGGCTTATAACTAAAACATGTGATGTACAAATTTTGAACAATTTTTAAGTAAGCACGTTTAAATCGAATGAAGGTTGTCGATTGAAAGTCAATAGTGGAACCATGAGGAAGAACAAGTTTCTATACTGTTCATGAAAAAATCTAGAAATGTAAGTAATCTCAGTAATAAATAAGGGTATCTAGGAAGTAACAACATTTCTGTTAGGAGGTTATAACAAATTTATGTCTTTCCTTTCTAGGTCTATTAGACAAGTAAACAATTACATAACTCAGGTTTTTCTTCATTATTGTTGCATTTAACTGCAGAACGGTGCACCCCTTTTGACACACGCATTGTTATTAATGTGTTAACTGGAAAGTATAAGAATTCAGTTGATGCATATTAAATAATATGTTACAAGACATGTCAACTGTAGGGATAAAACGGTTCGATTTTATTTTACATGTTATTTAATAACTTTCCCTTGAATTCCGGGGAAATTAACACCTTTACGTCAAGAAATAATACGAATTATCTTTTAAGTTTTTAACCAGCATAAATCATAATAATAATTAATTTTACTAATGAATCCGTATACTTCAGTAACATCTATCCGTAATTGTACTTGAGCTCCGCCAGGATCGCTACCTCTATGCGCGCGCATTCCTACTTAGTCAAAACACCTACCAATGCCATTAGGCTCTAATATGAGGCCCATTTGTTATTTAGTCACGTATTTTAAATTAATAATATTAATGACTTATTAATAATAACATACAGCCTGTAGACTGACCCTGTGACGTCACATGGGTAGTCATCACAGCAAACTAATCTTTCGCCGGCTGCTCACTGTCAGTTAACGATACTTCTTGGTCGCGTTAATAACGATGCTTTACAGAGAGGAATTTTCACTTAATTTAATTTTATTTCATTCAATTAATAGTTAACTTTTAATTAAAAATAGATTAATGATTTTAAATTTAAAGTATTGTTGTATTTAAAATTAATGTGCATCTCAAAGTCGCACTATGATCCTGCATGCATGACACCATTTTCCATATTAGGGCAATTCATTTCTTGGTTATTTTGATTTAACCAGCTGTATTTAAGCACTTCAAGAGGTACACACTGTCAAAAGAAAAAGTATTTTCCGTGGAATCCGCATGGTCATTCATAAGCTATTTCTAGTTTTGGAGGATCGGAAAACACAGATTTTCGGTCCACAGAATTGTCAAAAATCACTGCAATTACTTCAAAACCAATCTTTCAAGCACTACAATTATGGTTTTGATATAACGGTTTAGCAACTCACCTGTCAATGTTCTGACCGGAAATTTATGAACTATATCTTTATATGATGAAATCATACTAGTTACCAAGAACACACAAGCTGTTGATGAATTTTATTCTTCATTAATTGGCAGTTCCGACTATATTTCCTCCTTCATAGTCTAAATTTGACTTCAAGAATATTCCATCTATTAAGTGTACCATTTCATTCATAAACTGAATTTCATTCCTATGTACTACAACGCATACTCTGGATTTTTCCCCTAGGAGTGTTGAATTTTGTCGAAAGCAATTTCATTGTTGTGCACGGCAACTTCATGAAACCTGAACTTGTTAGGTTTTTACAATTTGTTACAAGAACGTTGTACAAAAGTTACTCTGCTACAAATATATTCTGTTCGCACAAATTTAAAGCATATATATTATTACACCACAAAATGGATAAAAATACTGTTCTCAAGAATTTCTATACACGTCTTTCACAGTTCACACTGATTCACACGCCGACCACACTTTTGCCCATATGTAATGTTGTGACTACAAGTAGTGACGTCAGAAGCAAGATGGCCGCCTGCCAAGAGGCCTGATGTTTTATGTGGCATTTACACGTATTACTCCCGCAACTTTTCTTGAACGATGACCTTGCTTCCTCCTCTCTAACACAACAAACAGATGAAGTCACAAGTTCGCAGCGAGCACTGATGACAATATTCTAAACACATCTTCACTAGCGCAAAACAATTTTCTTTTGTAGGCGAGAACTTCTATCCGTTATTTTCTCCAAAATATCTAAAGAAATGACCGATGCAGGTAATGATCTATCACAGGAGATACCTCGAACTCCTGAGAAAGTTAGAATGCAAATTATTGATTATGTTGCAAAGGCATGACTGATTCTCCAGAGATTGGCATTGCTTCATAAAATCTAGTGGCTGATTTCGTAACTAATACCCCACTCTTCCCGCTTTTTTTCAATCCACGTTTAAGTTGCGCGAATAATAGTGTAGAGCGAATAAGTGTGTGTGTGTCGTCTCGTAAGTAAGGGTTGAGGATAGGACATAGTAGTAGAAGGAAATACCACGATGTAAGATATACCATAGCCCGGTTTTTAGGATATTGTTGCGACATTCGTCTGGTGTTGATCGGAGAAACCATGGAAAACGTCCGATCAGAGCAGCAGGCGGCTAGAATTCCCGCCAGAGAGCGACTGAATTCGACCTAGCTAAAGTCCGTTCGCGTAAACAAACGCACGTGGTCATCACTTGTTCTCATTGGCTGACCAACACCATATTCTCCTTCCGGGCGTCGTACGCTATAGGCTTAGGTCCCTTCCAAAACTGATTCCTGACTGTTTGCAAAAAACAAACAAAAAATACGTAGAAAAGGTAAAAAAAGTGCAGATATTTCTCGTAGTATCTGCACGTAGTAACATTAGGTTTATTTCTCCGCTAGAGTTGATAACAAGGGTTAAATACCTTTACTTCGCTCTGCCTCAAGTTGCGTTTCAGCGTGTGACAGTCGTAAATGCTATTATTTTGTTCATAATTCTTGTGTCTTTACGTTTTTCATGATTTTTTTTGTTTCCTTGTTTCAAATGCAGTAGTTAAAAGAAAGAATGTAGTTTATTTTGGAATTAAAATAACAAAATTATTTCAAACTGCTGTTACATTGCGTTTTCACTATTGTAAGGTAAATATAATATTAAGATAAGCAGTAATTGCAAATAATGGCAAAAATTTCAATGTTTGAGTGAGGCGAAAAGTCTTTAATAAATTGGGCAACGCCTTGAAGTCCTTGAGATTGGCATGACTGCTCAGGGCTCATGCTTCTTCAAAGTTTCATTGTTTTGAATCACTTGTTTCGTTGTCTGGTCGACACGCGGTAAAATCACAATCTGAGTGAATTGGCGGAAGGTTTATTTCCAAAGCGGAATTTGAGAGATAACGAAATAATGCCCCCAAATATCACGAGAACAGTGAGGTAATAAAAAGTTTTCAAATATTTTTTCAATATTTGTTTCTCTCTAATTTTTAGTTCTTGAATTACCTGAACCAAAGGTATGACAAACCTTAGATTATTCGATTGCTTAACAACACAATCAAAAGTTTGGTTCTCTCCAACATTGTATAAAGCTTTATATTTAACTTGACAAAAATCGTAATCATGGACTCCTACTGCCCCTTATTATCCTTCTTATCGCAATCTATTTTTTCTGTTATTCCCCTATTTTATTTTTGCTTAGTTAATTAAACTGCATGATCAATTTTTAATGTTTTAATAGTTTTGATTGAAATTATAGAACTATTTTTACAATTACAATATGTTGTATTATTTCCAGCGGTGCGGTTGTATAATTCATAGAAACTATGGCTTTTATATCATGTTATGTCATATCATGTTATAAATGTTATTGATTTAGATGCAAATTTTTGTGTAAAGTACATATCAAGTTAAAGCTGATCAAATGAAAATACTGCATCAGATAATTCTGAGAGCTGTAATATTGAGACCTTCAATAATAAAATTATACCATTGTTAGAGATAAAATCTTCAAAAGAGATTTCTACGTGGCATAGTCTTTTGTAATCGTTTGTTTTGATGTTGCACTCAAAATGAAAAAAGGTTTAAATGTTTTGAAAATAAGATACGAGTACCATTCAAAATGTATTATTATTGTCCAGAAATGCAAACAATTAGACAAACAATAGTGCTGAAGAGAAAAGGAGTTTCTATTAAAATATTAAAATTCCCAAAGGCTGAATATATCATTCCTCTTACAATTTCAATAAAATGTAATTATTAAATTTGCCCATGCGGATTTAAATACTATAGGCCTTCAAGCACAAAACTATACTGAGCACTCCTTCAGAAAAATCTTTAAAACTAATTATGAATGAATCTAAAAAACACTAATTATGATAGAATAAATCATTGTTCCAATACAGATGTAAATTAACAAATTGCTTTCAAAGTAGAAATTGCTTTTTAAATTTATCATTTACAAATGCATGTTTTTTAATTGTTTCATTCAATTTATTTTTAAAATCAAACATTGTTGTTCAGTAAACTATTTTATTAATGCTTATTCAAAAAAAATGAAGTTTTTAATATTTATTTTAAAAAACCGAGCACGAGGATGTGTCCCAAGCCTAATTTTGCTAGGAGGAAACCCAGCTCTGCATTAACCTATACCTTGAATGGTTGATATTAACACCAGCAAAATGGTATTTTATCACTGCAACACATTTGAAGCCACTACAAAGTCTATTTCTTTCTTAATTGAATGCTTTCTCAGTAGCAATACCGATTGAGGTGCTGATCTATGCTAAAGATTGTTGCTTTGAGTTCTGTGTAAGCATCTTTGGCGCAAAAGACAATGACAATTCACTGTGTATTTCCATAATAAAAAGAGAATATGAATAATTTTCGAATAATTGACTAAATAATCATTGTTCAGGAACAAGAAACTGACGTATGCCACAATACAAAATAATAATGTACTGAATGTTTAAAAAATTCTGTTAAGTCTAAAGATCACCCATTTCCTCAGGGAGTAGTATCAAAGTGAGTCATTGGGAATATTAATTGAATTAAGATTTTCATTCAGATCGCCCTTATCATTATATCCATCAAATTCCAGCTTTTCTGAATATCTGGTTACCATAAAATGCAATGTTCTCCATGAGTGAGGGTATTTTCATTGCTCCCAGAAGATCTAGAAGAATGTACGAACTCTCGCTATCTTGTCAGTCAGTTTGAATGAAGCGCGTTGCGCGCGCGGTGTTGCCGAGATGTGCATTACAGTCCCGAACCCTTTGAAAGCGCGCGAACGGCTCCCTTTGGACTGATTTAGGCTTATAAGTTTGCAAAATTCTCCCATTTGAACGGTAGATTTCCTTCGAATTGCGCATGTTGATTCTTCGAGATGCTAGTTATCAAAAGAAAAGTTTTTAAAAGCATGTTCAACAGTTAATTTTCTCACAATTTTGAAATTTCAGGTCAAGTCAGTATAAGACCCTATGTTAAAATAGCAAACTTTACGGTCTCTTTAAGCAAAAACTGGATGGTAAAATCAATTCCAACTTTACCAGAACATAGAAGAAACTCTCATCTTTCGATTAATACCATAAAAAGGCATGTTAAAAATAACACTTATCTCGCTCTAACCACCTTAAAATACCTTTTTTTCGGGTAAATACACAACAATAATATATTTTTGCATTGCACCTTGATTTCAGCAAAAAATGTCTTCTCAAAATAGAGAAATGAATTTTAGTATTTTCTTGCCCTACAGGTCGTGCACATTTGTCCTTTTCAATCATATTTAATTATGCAAAGACTTGTAGATTAAAAAAAAGGTTTTAGGAAACTACTACTAAGTAGCATTAAAATTATTTACAGAACACGTATGTAAGTAGTTCATTTATAAATATTTACGAATTTGAGACTTGTTATTTTGTTTTGAAAAAAGTTTAAGATACAATTTGAAAAGAAAACGAGGAACAAATATAAAAAACACGAAATATTTTTTTTTATTTTTTGACAAATTTGCAATTAATTACAAAAAATAACATGAGGTTTAAACAAACGATTAATATTCGTATTAGGATATGCATATTTTCCAAACTATACTGCAGATCTGGAAGAGGATAAAGAACCTTGAGGTTCAAATGACAAGTTGCTGGAAGAAAAAATATAATATTAGAATCTTTTCTCCTATCTACAATCTTGTGGAACGAATTCCTGTATATTTATAATAATTTTTAATGGAGGTACCACAATAATGAGCTTTGTAGGCTTATGTAATTCAATAATTAAAAATTTAAAAACCACATGTTATCAGGCTTAATAAAATGTTTAAAAAAATATCTTAAGTCTATGAAATCCGTTCAAATCTCAAATTAATTTGTTTTGTGTAATTTGGGTAAATGTTAAGTCTGATTACATGATTATTTTCTGTACTGTTTAACATACATTATCACAAAGTGCAATTATCTTAATATATTGCATTTTCCTTATAAGTAAATTGTGATGAATGCTGTGTATGATTCCCAACAAGCTAGAATATACTATAGTATATTCTATATACTATAGTATATTCTAGCTTTATATTCCATAATTCAATTGATAGAGATATCTGGATAACGGAAGGCCCTGGGATCGGATTCAAGAGGCTTCCCATATCTGCACTTTGGGACAACCTATTTTTACTACGATTATTTGATGTATTATTAATTTTACAGTAATGACAAAAATGTTTCTAAACACAAAGTACATCCAACGTGCAGGTCATTTTGTTTTGCTACCTGATATCAAATAATTTATACCAATTGTAAACACATATAAAAAAGATGTGTTTTGTGTTGTAACTTGAAAAGTTGGAGATAAAATGATAATTGCATTAACACAGATCCATGTTCACGTCAAGAGTTGTTTCAATAATGCACTGTGTGAGCAATTCATACTTATGTAATGTCTGCAATAGAGAAGAATCGCTCTTAGGATGGGATGATTTGACAGATCGGGAAACAAGTGAACATCACGTGTATAGAAGAATCGCTCTTAGGATGGGATGATTTGACAGCTAGTGCTGGCAACACAACTGACGATTCTGTGGTCGTTGTGTCCTTGAACTTAATAGACTCTTCTTCCTCCATTCGTTCGTTTGCAGTTGGCTAACTTGTAAGAAGCCACGACGCTCCCTGCTGTGATGTCCTCGTCCGACGAAAATATAGTGCGCCACGAGAAATAATTGAAATTAGGAAGTGCAGAGCTTTGTGCTCTAATGTAAAAATTCTTTTTTTTTATAAAAATTATTTTGAATGTAGTTTTTATGTGATAAGTATTATGTTTGTTTTAAAATCGAGTCTTGAATGTGAGATGTGTATACTCTCTGGTGAGATGCGTAGTCGAAACGGAGCACGTGTTCCGGCATTGTGCTGCGTGGCTGTGTGTGTTTGGGAGCTTTTCGCGATATTTCGTGCTTTTTTGTGCAATTGTATCACGATTGTGAACAATGAGAAGCCGGAGTGGGCGCAAAGTGCATCCTTGTTCACGCCAGCGACAAGAAGACATTATATCCGTTGCCAGGAAAATTGAAGAAATGCAGCGTGAAGGAAGACTTGAAGCAGGATCTGTTCTTATGCTCACAGCAGAACTGCTGAATCTGAGCAAAAATACGGTTTTAAAGTAAGCTTTTATAATTTTATAATTACACTTTAATGACGGTTATTGTGCAATTGATAAAAGTGTAACTATGAATTATGTGTATTTAGGTATTATAAACAGAACATTCATGAATTGAGGACTCCTAGGAAGAAAAGAAGTCGAAAAGCGCCTGTAATAGACAAAGTGGACGATTTCGGCAAAGGTGTCATCAGAAAAATTATTTACGGGATGTGTGAAAAGGGTAAGTTTTAATTTATATTTAATTACTTGACCTGTATATTTCTATTGAAGTTCCTGTTTGAATTGATGATCATTTCTTTGCAGGTGAACATGTGACATTAGATTCTTTGATCGTGGAAGTCAGAAAAAATGAGGATGTGGGATATTCTGGTGGCAAAACAACTTTGAGAAAATTATTATTGGAGATGGGATTTTCATGGGAGAAGACGGACAATCGAAGGGCCTTGATAGAAAGAGCGGATATTAGTGCTCATAGAATAGAATATTTACGGCAGTATAAAAATTTGAAAGATGTAGATAGTAATTTTGTTTTCTTAGATGAGACTTGGTTTTTTTCGAAAGGTAATTGCAGAACTATAATGTGTGTACTTTATTAAACACTTCACATAATTGATATTGATATTTGTACAACTTTTTTTGTTAGGTTATGCTACCAAGACTCGGCAAGACTCAAGTAGTTTCAGCTGTGTGACAAAGAATCTGAGTGAAGGACAACGTTATATAGTTTTACATGCAGGAGGTAAGAAGGGGTTTGTGGATGATGCAGATCTAGTGTTTCCATCGCAAAATAGTAGTGAAGAGTACCATGGAACAATGAATGGGGAGATGTTTGAGGAATGGATGGAGAATACCCTACTTCCAAAACTTGATGAACCGTCTGTTATTGTGCTAGATAATGCTTCTTATCACAGTGCTCATGTAAGTAACAGTTGAATATCAATTGCGCTGTACTCTGTAAGAAACAATATAATAGCAATATTCTCATTTCTGTAAATACAAAATGCAAAACAACAAAGATGATGTGACTTATTTTCCAAAAAGGAAATTATGGAAATAGTTTAGTATTTTCTCTGCTTACAGTTGGAGAGATTACCTACAAGAAAGTGGACCAAACTGCAACTGAAAAACTTCCTGGAAAACCACAATATTCCGTTTAGGGCTGATTCTCTTCACCAGGAACTGTTTGCTTTAGCTTCATCAAACAAGCCAGAGAAACTGTATGTATTTTGTCTCAATGCTTTGCCCACTTATAATAAATAATTTACAAATACAGATAGTGGTCAGCAAATTTAATAATAAATATGTTACTGATTTTCTAAATTTGTATTTATGAATGTTCTACAATGATATGTGTTAGGAGTCAGTATTTCATATTGAGTTAAGCCTTCTAATAAGAAGAAACATGACACTGTTCAGAATATTCAGAACAGTTTTTGTGAAGTAGAATATTTTAATGCCAGTAAAATATTTGTAGGTACCATGTGGACAATATTGTTAATGCTGCTGGACATACTGTGTTGCGACTACCACCCTATCACTGCCACTACAATCCAATAGAAATGGTGTGGAATGATTGCAAGAGGTATTACAAAACTCATGTTGGAAGTCAATTTGATCGTGCTCATGTAAAACAAGTTTGGCACGATGCTCTTCATCAAGTTACAGCTGAGAAGTAAGTGAATGATAATCATATTATATTTTACAGTTTGTTACTATTTCTTAGATAATCATTGAAATGTATATTGTGTTAAATGAGAACATTCTTACCTGATTCAGATGGGAAAACTATGTGAAACATACAGAGAAAATTGTTGAAGAAGACTGGAATCGAGAAGTGAAATGGGACAGCATAAATGTGGAACCCATTATCATCAATTTAGGAGAAGAGAATTCAAGTGATGAAGAGAATGAAGATAATGAAGATGACAATGAACCTCTTGCTATCCCATTACCAGGACAATCAGGAGAGGGGTGTTAAATATGAAGATTTGTAAGTATAGTTGAAATTATCTTAAAGTGTGTATAGTAATTAACATATTGTCTTTCCATATTCACATGCATTTTTCTTTGTACTTTTACAGGAAAAACAGATCTGCACTGTATTTATGGGTAAATGAACAAAGAAGATCCTATTGTTTAATAGTTTAATTATATTTTAATTAATGAAATTGTAAAGTTTGTCTTTTATTACTTTTCACTTTATCTTCAATAGATCCACATTTGGTTGCCCGAGGATGAAGCAGTTGGCTCGGACCATCTTTCAGACTGTACCTTCGAGACTGGATAAAATATTGCTGATTTTCTAGGGAAGTATATTCTTGAACCCAAATAATGACAAGCCATGGTGCTTGAAGATAGAAAATATTCAATTAAAAATAGAATACTAATTAAAAGTTAACTAAACGGAACACTAATGAAATTTTCTCTTTTTGTTCTAGGAAACTTCCACTGACACAAGGAAACAACAAAATGTTATATATTTACCACAATTAATTAAAATAAATATTTCCTACCCTTGTTAATTTCTTTCTTTAAATTTGTATATTGTTTAAATGTATGTGGTATTGAATTTTGTATATTGTATTATTTGTGTATTATATGTATTATTTGTGTATATTTTGTATATTGTATTAATTGTAATTTTGTGTACTTTATTATAATTGTAGGTTTGTGTATTGTATTATAATTGTAGGTTTGTGTATTGTATTATATTGTGTATTATATATTATTTGGATACCGGTTTTGATAATTTTCTTTTCTTTGTATTAACATATGTTTTATATAATTCTTTTAAGCATGATAGGATTCTGTTTTGTAATACTGTTTAATAATTGTTGCTTTTCTACCATATCTCAGATTTCGGTTTCATTACAAGCTTGCTTGAACTGCATCCAAGCGAAGTAATTTCTCATTCAGGTGCAACTGCTGAATTCGTTAACTTATGTGAAAATAAATAAAATATTATTATTATTGTGGTTATTATTAAATTGTGTCCTAGTGTAATGGAATTAACAATTCCACACCTTTGGTCAAAGTGCTACATAAATCTCGTGAAATTACATATATTTATGTACCTTTACAGGACATTTTTAATACCCATCCCATTTATTCTTTTAACATCATAGAGATGTTCTATCGAGATTTAGTATTTAAAATATTTATTTGAAAAATGAATGCTTGTAAAGGAAATAACTCTCAAGAAAATTTAGTAAAGCTTTTAGTTGTAGATCAAGACATGTATTGAAAAGCATAACATTAGTGAAATATAAAACAATCATTAAAACACATTTGAGTTATGAGTGCATAGTACCAAGTTTTCATAGTCTGGGTGTTATAAATAAACCACCCTCATCACCACAAAAGTGATTGAGCCATTTGCTCAAAAGAAAAGGTATTTGAACTTCCCCTGAAAAATCAATTTTCTTTCTATTTACATTCGTGGCAGTTTTCTTTTATTGAATGTGATATTACGTTAAGACATTTTCCTACTTATGCAAATAAATTTCTATATTTCCCGGACTCGCGTGCGTGCATATAACTAAGCGAAACTCAAGACATCTCTTTATTGATGTCTCGCGTGAACCGTAAACAAACACTACGAAGGGGCGTAACTAAACAGCTGACGCGGCGGAGGGATACTTCTCTGAAGTAGATACCAGATTATTCTTCTGTACCTGTGTTATATTGCTCTATAATTATGTAAAATTGTTTTCAGAATATATTTAATGAATACTATACACACATTTTTTTAAATTATTGCCAACCTAATCTTCCCAACCCAAATTATTTTGTTATTTTTAAATAGGTGCATAATTAGCTGAATACATGATATTATGGAGGTTAATATCTACATTGGATGTCAAGATAGAAGATTGAGTACCGTGCCCCTGAGTCAGTTGCTTTAACGCTCAAGAAGTACTTATTCTGGCCACAGACAACAGTGTATCTTATTGTATTTATACGCGCACGTTTTCTTGAACACCGGCATACTTCCCTCCACTCCTTACCTAACATTTGTTGAATTCAGAATAAATGATAGCCACAAATTTTGTTGTTAAACTCGGATAACCAGAAATATTTGTTCCCTTCTAATAAAAATTAGTCTGCATTGAAAAACGAGCTAAAGATTCCATTTAATTGTCCTGTCAATCAAGTAATCAACTCCCCCTCTCCCCTCACATCTAACGAAAAGAGGGCTCAAGAAGACGTGCGGGGATGGTGCCACACGAGTATTCTACATTCCTCCAAGCTAATGTTTTTAATTGAAGTATAAGAAAGCTGTATTACAGTGGCACGTGAAGGGCATGAGCTGGAGGGAAGCTTTCTTTTAATCAGGAGTTTGGTTATGACTTGAATTTTTGGTATTACTCGCGCAACTTTTCTTGAACGATGACCTTACTTCCCCTCTGACACAATAGACAGTTGAAGACAAAAGCTGGCAGCGTGCAGCAGCAAAAGCTCGCAGCGTGCACTGATGACAACATTCCAAACACATCTTCACTGGCGCGAAATAGAAACTATTTTCTGTTGAAGACGAGAACTTCTGACCGTGATTTTCTCCAAAAAAATTAAATAAATGACCAAAGCAGGTGAATATTCATCAGGAAATACCTCGAACTCCTGAGAAAATGCATATTATTGAGAGAGTTGCGAAGGCATGATTGATTCTCCAGAGATTGGCATTGCTTCATAAAATCTAGTGGCTGATTTCGTAACTAATGCCCCCACTCTACCCGCATTTCTTCAATCCATCGTTCAAGAAAAGTTGCGCCAATAATATCAAAGTTTCTGAACGGATGTCATTGTTCCCCTACCTTTCCAAGTTGTACCTTACAGTGTCACTGTGTTTAAATCGGAGTGTAGGAGGTTGTTCTGGAGAACTTCCGTTCACGACACTGCGATATCCTGTGATTTCCCACCTGTTTTGATCGTGGCAGATGTGGAAATGAAAGTAATGTTTGGCTGTGAAATTTAGTAGTGACCTATATTACGGTTGGATAGTCTCTTCATTTCATTGTACATGCGATTTAACGGACCAGTTTAAGGTAAGAAATATATGTCTTAATTGTGTTGTATTCCCAATTTAACTATTCCGGTTTCTTTGAACAAAAATTTCTGGAACGTTGAAAACGTTTGTAATTCACCCGGAGTCTGTTAAATACATAATTTGTCTGAAAGTGCGAAAAAAGAGTGTTCGATCGCTATCTTGTTTCGTAAAAAATATTTACGTAATAATGTGATATAATTATAATTTGGCTATATGTGAAGGAATTTGAAAATTGAGATGAGCTGATGATTAATTATTATTATTATTATTATTATTATTATTATAATACTTTTTTAAAATAAAATGATTAATTTGGAATTGTGAGTTTATGTACAGTATTTATAAATGCATCAAGAAAACAATGTCATACATGCATTTGAACTTGTCTTCTTGATGTCTCCCAGGGCATATTCTTACTTTCTTGACATGGATGTCTTGAATAGTGTTTCAACATTGAGCGATGAAGAACCCGACAATGAGGATTGCATTCAACACTTGGTAGAAGGCCTGAACATAAGGTAAACATCAATATAATGCAAACTTATTTTTTCCTCTAAGGAAAAGAGTTTAATAACTACAAACCTGTTCTTTTTTCTCAAATGAGTTATTCAATTTTCACTGTAACTGAGTGAAATCTCTATTAAATGATATTACTAAAAGAACGTTTGTTTTTTCTTTGGACTTTTGTGTGAACATTAAGGTGTATGTGTTTGCTGACGAGCAATATTCTACCATGATGACAAATGATAGTGCAGTGTGGTATTCGTGACAAAGACCAGAACTGTAAGAATTGGAAGAATGAAACAAAATCTGGAAGATGGTCTCTCGTCATATTTTAGATCACACAATTTTCTGTCCAGATGATTCATCACATCTTCACTTCCGACATTTGACTTAACTGCAATTAAGATTTTAAAATTTTGGTTAAAGTAGGGTACAGGGTACACCCTCAGAGAAGCATGGTGGCGGGAGGGGTCTCCTTAAGCTCTAATTACTGTAAGTGCTCTGATAGAAATGAATAAAATGTACAGATAGGTGATTTTCATGGTTCACCCTTCATATGCTATGTCCCTGCTGCATTTTAATGTCAATTTACTTTCAAAGGCAAGTTTTCTCGCTTTCCTTGCCCAGATCGAAGTCATTGCGAGGCTTGGGCCTTCGGCCCTCACCATAAGCTTCTTTGAGTGTATCCACCCCCATAATTACCAATTCACTTTTATAAGGCATCACTTTTCAAGAAAGCCTCCAGAATTCAAACTGCCTAGTTAACACTGGAGAGGCGCGAAGTGCTGGTTTAAACGACTTCCGTAAGTTGTACCATATACTAGACTTTAGCGAAAATTTTCTGTAATAATGCACGAGTTAATACTCATGGTCACTCATTTTGACTGTATATGGTATAGAAAATTGCATTTCACCATCTGATTTTTGTCAATATACGATATGTGGATTAATGTGATCTTGAGCTTACATTGCACTGCATGCAGCTAGTAGTGTTGGGTCAGTATTATGAAATCAAGTCTGAAGTGTGCTTGTTGGTACAAAAAGGTTCTATTTTGTGGGAGTGAAAATTTTGTGTTAATGTTGTAAACAAAGGTTGTTGGTATCTTTTATTTATGATTCAACCATGTTGGTAAAGCAGGTTGGTCCAGAGATCAACAAAATGTGTAACCTCTGTAGGAATATCGTGACATGACCTGTAGGAAATGTGTGCAATAATATACTGCAATTTTTGCAACTCTGCCCCTGTCAGGTATCAGTCAGGTCACTATCACGTTCAAGCTCCCGATTGGATGAAACCATAAACAGCTGATACCTGCCAGGAACAGAATTACATAAATTGCAGTGTAGAATCAATGGCGGATCCTGTTGGTCATTTTAGGGGTCAGGGGAAGGCATGAAAGATTTTTGTTATATAATAAACATATTTGTTATATTGTATATTATTTATGCATTGTAGATCTGATACTATTCAATGTATAATAAATGTAATTCAGTGTTTCGCCACAGTTTGTTACTTGAAAACCATTCAAATCAAGTTTTTTCTTGTCAGGACTAGAATTTTCCTCTTTTGATGGGAAATGCCAATGTTACATTTCTTTTTATTATTACTATTGTTGTTATTATTATTATTATTAATATTATTTTGAAATTTTTTAGGGATCTTTCAGAATCTGGAACTGAATTTGCTGTTCAAGTGAATGAAGATGCAGCCCTTGAACAGCAGACCTCCTATAAGGGGCCAAATCTTTTCCACCATTTGAATCTTAGTTGCTTGGGACCAGCAGAAGATGAAAATAATTCTGACCCAGCATATGACCCAACAACTGATTCTCCTTTCACTCACCTTGCCAAGTCCATGACTAATCTTACAGAAAATGGAAAAGTTAAAAAAAAGGTGAGGTTTGTTTATTTTTTCTCTCTCCTCTCTCTCTCTCTCTCTCTCTCTCCTCTCTCTCTCCTCTCTCTCTCTCCTCTCCTCTCTCTCTCCTCTCCTCTCTCTCTCCTCTCTCTCCTCTCTCCTCTCCTCTCTCTCTCCTCTCCTCTCTCTCTCCTCTCTCTCCTCTCCTCTCTCTCTCCTCTCCTCCCCTCTCTCTCTCCTCTCTCTCTCCTCTCCTCTCTCTCTCCTCTCCTCCCTCTCTCCTCTCCTCCCCTCTCTCTCTCCTCTCTCTCTCCTCTCCTCTCCTCTCTCCTCTCCTCTCTCTCCTCTCTCTCCTCTCTCTCTTCTCTCTCCTCTCTTTCCTCTCTCTCTTCTCTCTCCTCCCTCTCTCTCTCCTCTCTCCTCCCTCTCTCTCTCCTCTCTCTCTCCTCTCTCTCTCCTCTCTCTCTCCTCTCTCTCTCCTCTCTCTCTCCTCTCTCTCTCCTCTCTCTCTCCTCTCTCTCTCCTCTCTCTCCTCTCTCTCTCCTCTCTCTCTCCTCTCTCTCTCGATATCTCTGCCCTCCCAGACCTTTGAACTGAAAGTATGAATATTATTATTGTTTATAATTACATTATAACTATCTTAACTACATTTTCTCTTTGAACATTTGTCATTTAGTTAATCTAATAAATCAAATTCTGCTGTGTTCTTACAAGTCAGAATTAAAACAATACATTTATCTGGATTATTTCAGTACAAGTTACAATTAGAGGTTGCACAATGATGGTAGCCTGACCACAATCCAAGGCATTAACATTAGACATAATTGCTGGGATTTTACTAATCTCTTTTTAATTTTTACAATCTTTGAATTATCTTTTAGATATTGTCTGAAGGCTATGGAGAAGTGGTGCCAGAAAATGCTCTTGTGTGGTTCCACTATAACAGCTATACTGAGGACAAGGATGATCCATTTGATTCATCTTATTTAAGAGGGTCAATTGCGATGCTGAGGCTGAATACTGGAAGATGCATATTGGGTCTTGATATTGGTCTGTCAACAATGAAATGTGAAGAAAAAGCTGATTTTCTTATTCATCCTGATTATGCCTATGGAAGCCTGGGAGTTCCACCAAGAATACCTTCAAGTAATTTGTATTACTTTGTTTAGAATGTGTAAGATTTAGTATGTTAGGTTTTACCGTTTCCATTTTCTTAACTTGTGATTAAAGAGGAGATGAATTTAAATTTCTTGGAATCCAAAACAGTGTTTTTGAAAGAGAAGGCAATAAAAAAATTCAAATTCTTTATTTATAATAACTTTAACGGAAGTAAATGTTGATGACATTGAATAAGAAGGGATCTTTTTAAGATGAAATCAATGTGGAGGATACATCAGATTACAAAATACATGGTAAAACATTGCTTTTTCAATCGCATTAATTCACTGCTCTTAACCGCATTTTCAGTTGATCCCATTGAAGAGAGAAGCTGTCTGTTGGTCTTGTAGTTAAAGTTTATTGCAATTCATTCCCTTCCCGTTAATGATTGTTTGAAACAAATAACACTTTCTGTGTAATTTTCATTTTTTTCCTGACTTGCAGCACCAATTTTTAAATTTATTTTAGTGAAGATTGTTGCACGTAACTGTTCGCAGTCCTTAATATTGCATGTTTTTTGAATTGTGGTGCCTCTGGATCACCTGGATATTATGTGGTGAGAAAGGAGAACAAGTGATGCTGCCTGTCATTAGACATGTACTTTCTCCATTATTTGTAACATAATTACTTAAAACTTGCCCATTGCGGAATCTCAAGGGACCGGTATTTTTTTCCGCATTGTGCTATGTAATACTGTAGAATATGTTTGGCAGGACCACGATTTATGTTTACATTAGACAGAATACCACATTATTCTCATTCCCTTCTTGTGCAAGTTTTACTGTATTTTTATTTTATTTATTTATTTAGTAACAGGCAATCACCCTGTTTTTACATAGGATGTACAGATTTCATTCTGTGTGGATATTATAATAAACTCGAACCTGCGAAAGTTCTTTCAACTAGCAAAAATGTTTGTCCAAGCTGGAATTCAATCTCTGGTACTTTGGTTTAGCAAGAAATACACGTGACCTTTACCAATCTTGGTCAGCATAACAACCTTCCAAAGATGTAAAACGAAAGTTGAATATTTGCAATTTTTGAAAATTCTGAGATTTTATTGAAAATTGGATGAGTTTCAGGAAAACATTAAAAGAGAGTTGCAGATTTCAGGAAATGTTGCTTATATAATTTTTAAAAGTTGGCACTATTTCACTCAAAATTGTGCGAAAACTACTCCTATTTTGAAAAAATTGAAAATAGACATTATTTAAAGATCTAACTTTGAAGAACAGATTTCAATAAGAAAAATTTTTATCTTCAAAATTATAGGGAGCCTTTTTTGAGAAAACTTTAAAAACTCAATTGGGTATCGTCTTAAGTACCCCCAAAATGAAAATATGTTTCAAATGAAAGATGCCATGACATTAGATAGATTGATCTGGGTGTATCAGTTTTGGTTAACCCTTCAACGTGGTATGTCATCCATAGACTTACCAGGCTTTTAACTTGTACATGCAGCATGCCTTCTAGAGGCATAAGGAGCCTTGTGTGTGTGCGGGATAATGGTCTGAGGTGGTGTGTCTCTTTCTCTCTTTGGCGCGGGGGCCGAGCTGTTGCAGCCACATTTCTTAGGGTATTTGGCAAATGGAGTTTTGCTTCAGGTAGCGGGACTGTCCTGGCAGCTGTTCTATTGCTGCGGCAGGAGACTTTTAGAGCAAAAGGAAAGTTTCCAAGCACTGGACACTTCTCATATGAGTGAGGAACCCAGTTAACAAAAACTAGTCTCTACGTCAGGTGCACAAGATACACTAACAGAATTAAAAAACACCGAATTGTTATATTTTCTAATCAGGACTGCAATAGCAGTAAATCAGTAGAAAAATCATTTTTATAATAGATTGTTTTTACTTGTGGGTGTTACTTTTCTGACTAGGTATTTTTATCTAAATGCCTGGCAAAATATTTAAAATGACAAAATTATTGCGTACATTTGTCAATAACAAAAAATGTTGCAAATTATTTATGCAATATTCTTGGCAAAGGTGAAGCATGGCATGCCCATAGATGGCACCCCATGAATGTAAGGAAAACATTTGTATGTCTGGATACGCCACCCTGCGAACTGAAGAGACAATACGTCCCAGGTAAAAGTGAAAGTGTCAGACGTCTTGAGACAGCTCACGGCACGCTGCTCTGCACACACCTTAAAGCAGGAAAGGGATTAAGACAGCTCTGCAAAAGAATACCATAGCGTCACTCTTTGGCACATGTTGAAGGATTAAATTTCTGTGAATGGTTTAGGCACTAGCATTATTCAGACAGACAGAAGGTGGTTTTACTATGTACAAATTTTATCAGTATCAAGGATCTCAAAATGTGAATTCTGTCCACACACTGTAGAAATGTATTACAAGAAGTAAATTACCACTGGAGCAAAAATTGTCCATCTTCTAATGACGAGCTCTAAGGGCTGTTTCCATAGTTGAGACTTATATGATAAGTAAACGCTTAAATAATAAGCATTTACTTAAATAAGTGAACCCTTATGACAGTTTTGTATTCTTAGACCCCACTTATTCAAGTGTCACACTCAGGCAATATTTCGCTGTATAATATTTGGAAACATCACTTTATTGGTTACTATATTCAAATCTAGAAGGCCATGTTAATGTTGTTTACAATTTTGGCAGTACTTTTAAGCATATGAAGAGCATCTAGTTTTATCAACAGAATGAACAGAAAAGAAGTTAAACATTTCGTTTCGTTGCTTCAATGCGTTAAGTCCTGTGCGGATAATTGCTATTGCTTGAATTTTTCCGCTTTTGCATGATAAATACGTATAATTATTGGTGTACTTTATTTGTACAACACATGAAAGAAATTTTATGAACTTTTTAATATTTCTTGATACCACTTAAGATATTTCTGTTATGATTCTGCACACTGAAGGGTGACTTATTCTATAAAGATCTGCATTTATCAACTGAAAAAATTATAAATAAATAAAATAAAATACACTCTTTCATATGATGAATTGTCGTCATCATTGTAAGGTAACCTATATAACAGTGTCCTCGTAGGATAATCTACAAAATACGCCCCGGTGGATGTTGCATATCTGTGTGCCATTACTGTTTTTGGGACTGGTTAGGATTCTCTTCTTCAAGCCCACTGTGTGAGTTAGCAGCAGACACTAATGTTTACAACCGAATCCTTGTCAAAACGAAATCTCTTCTTAAATTGTTGTTGCCTATGCATTTCCAAAGGATTTTCCATGTCTTTCAAATATTGTTTTGGTATACGATCTCACATATAGATTTCAATAATTCCAGAAACTTTTAAAAATCTTTGATGTTATTCCACATTGAAAAATAAGGGTCCACTGAAGGGTATTGATAAGTTCACTTATAAGAATAAGTGAATTCTTAAGCAAACACTTCCATGATGATAATAAATTGAAAATGCGAATAAGTAAACACTCAAGTGTTCCTCAAAAATGTGTCGACTATGAATACAACTCTAAATGAGTTTCTCTGTCAAAAAATACTGATTTTTCTCTGCAACATTATCTGATTCAATTATAGTTACTTTTGACATTCAAACAACTTTAACACTTTTATCTAATTAGGAATTAAGAATGTCAAAAATTAAGTTGTAACAAAGCTCCTTTTCGGATAAGCACATCCAGCTGATGAAACAACGGTAGTCAGTATCATCGAATCATAGTATACATAACATTCACTACAGGATATCCCTTCTGATTAGACTTTTTACTCTTTTTCATTCTACCGTTTTCCTCAAGTCCCCAGAAAACTATAAAGAAGGGGGTTCTTCTATAATTTTGCTGTGTTTAAAAGCATTATTAGCCCTGAAAATAATGCCTTGCCTGCTCTTTCTCCCATGACTCTAAGCTCAAAGGTTGATAAAGCTGCATTTAAAGTTTCACTAGTGGTAGAAGATGAACTAACACCTATATCTCTTGATTGTGAAACATCAGAATTATGTGTTAAAACGTTTGTTATTCTTGGATTTATTCAGAGCTGCCTCTGATGTAAATCAGCTGTTAAAGTATCATCCAACGGTATCAACCTCACAATAGTGTCACTGTATTGACTTGTAAGCTCCCATTCGGATGACTCTGTAACAGCTGATGACCTGTCATAGGCAGTTGTAAATAAACTACAGTATAATCTCAAAGTTAAAAATAATTATGGGATCTTCCTATAATTTTGATGTTCCAGAATTTGAAGCCAAAATATAATGATAATTGTATTACAAAAAAATGAACTCTCCTGAATTTTTGGTGAGCCAATTGCTAGGAACAAATTATAAATTATTTTGAAGAACCTTTTCTTCCCTTTGACGATGGTAGTTGTAAAATGAATTTCAAACAATTATTAGATATGATGTTGCATGCACTAAAGTGTTTCCTTCTTGAAAGCGAAGTATTTATCAGATTAAAAATGTAATAAATCCCCCAATATTTTGAGTGAACTCTGAATGGAAATGTTTGGGACCATGAAAAAGTAAAATTTATAACTTTGTTGTAATTGTCTAATTGAATTTATATCAATATTTAGTTCTTTAAAAAAAAGGAAATATGATGCTCTTGCCCTTAATTGTATAGTATTTTTACAATACTTTAGTTGTGTTTTTGAAGTACTGAAACAAGAATAGTTAAAATTATAATTCTATAAATTTACAATATATGATATACATGTTGCAAAGTTGTAGGTTTGTAACATCAAATCTGGTTCGAATTAGTTTAAGCTTACCTAGGGCATATGTAATTTAGATACATGTCTTAATGGGTTATTAACCATACTGAGACAAATCCTAAAATAAATAATTCAATTATGTAAGAACTTCAGAAATATCCTTTTATAAAATAGGAAAAAGAAAAGGTACAATTAAAATTTGAACAGATTTAGAGCTTTTTGTAAAGGATTCATCCCATTTATTTATATAAATAAATTTTAAAAATCTAGTGTAGAACAAGAATAAAGAGATGCACCTGTTCTTTTGATAAAATTCATTGCGGAGTGAGATTGAATACTAGATTATTATGAAATGGGGAAATCATTAGTGAATTGTGTCATTGCATGTTCTAGGTAACTCACTGAAAGCTCATGAAGTAAGGTTGGAGGTTGGGATCATGGGAGAAGAAGGGGTGGAGAATGTAATCTTATTGATAAAATGATAGACATATCCAACAAAAGTTTTATTCTGGCAATTTGGTTAAAAAGCATTCAATTTGACCCTCATTAAAAGAAACCAATGTCCCAAGAAACCAAAATATTCAATAATCAAATCAAAATTCAGTTAATTTAAGTTTCATTAATTTATGTTCATTTATGAATCGTTTCTAATTCCCAGGTAAATTCCTAAACTTCTGATGTTAAATTATTTCAGATTCACGTTTTAAGTTTATTCATTTTTCATGCCCAACTTCATAACAATGTAGTTGACCAGTAACTGATGTGATTGCCATTCTAGAGTGACATAATCAGTGTTCGTTGCTTAGTTTTGTGAGTATGCGAAGCTTATCAGCATTTCGTTGAAACCTGATAGAAACTGTGCAGACTAGAGAAAACAAGAGGGTGAAAGGATAGTAAATCTGTGTCCACTGATCTCACTATACCTTTGCATATTGCTCATTTGTCTCTCAGTATGCCTTTGTGTAATTTTTGCCATCAATGCTCAGTAAACATTAGGCAAACATGGAATCAAGGGCTATTGTGGTGCTATTATTGCATTTTGACGGGAAATTCACTCTTGTATGCTGAGAAAAGTCGAGATCAGACAGTTTTCAAAGTGAGAACTTACTTTCTTGCAAATATTATGTATTTGGAACATTACTATATGCATGTTCTAACATGAGTAAATGTAATGAGGGTTGTTGTTTTTTTTTTTTTCCACCGCCTAGAATTTCTTCGTTTTTAGTTATGCTTTCTCTAAATTATTTAGTTTTTGTCTTTAATCCCGTGAAAAACATCATTGATTTTTACTGTATTTATTGATAGTTTCCAAGAGACAAAAATGTTTAATTGATTTATTCCTGCATTCAAGAACTGTGAGCATTTATGATTGGAGTTAATAGTATTGTTTTTCAATTTTGTAGATGCAACTATTTTAATGCGAGTGGAAATGAAAAAGTTTGTGGATAATGCACTGGCAATGAAAATGGGAGAATTAACTGAAGAAGAGTTAAAAACAACACCTTTTGAGGAAGTTCATAAAGCAGCCTTGAGTTTATTGTACAGTGGAAACGCAGAGTTTTCACATAAGAAATATCAAGTATCAGCAAAATTGTAAGTATTGCATTAGACTTTCATTTAAAATTTCAGTATTGACCAGAGTACCTCAACAAAAAGACCTATGTTGTGGTTAGTTTTTTTAATTTTCAGTTAATTCATTTTTTTGATAAACCTTTCTATCATATAAAAATTTGCTTTAGTTTTTCCAGATTTTTATATTAGTAAATATATCTGTAAGCTTTTGGCTCTATTTATCTATGAAATTTCCATTGCCTATGCCACAATTCTTTTTGTAAGAAAGCAATTTGTACCATACAGTGTTACTATGAAAGTTTTGCGGTAAAAGTACAGCGAGTTATATTACACCCTAGGGTGTCTCACACATCTCAGCCTCCACATCTCTCTATCGGTGAAGTCTTTATTACTCAATTCTCTATTCACCATTGCTTCATCCACTCCCTCTCCCCCTGTAAACCTAGATCTTCCTCTTCGTCGATGGGTATCTTGTGGCCATTTCCACAATATTTTCGGCCAACAGTCTTCGTTCAATCTTTGCATGTGCCTATACCATTTTAGTCGTTTCACTTCTATGGTGGCAATTATATTAAAACTTACTTCATACATTAAACTTTGTTCTTAACTTCATACATTAAAGTCAGTCCACAACTTCAGTGACAAAAGTTCATTTCCATTGCTTTCAATTTCTTTTCGCTCTTTTTCGTTACTTCCAATACGTCAGAACCATGAAGGACAATATTCTCTACAACAGTATTATACAATTTTCTTTTTATCTTTCCATTTATCTTTCCAAATCAGTGAATGTAATTGTCTTATAGCCACTCTACCTTTTGAAATTATGTTTCTAATATCTTGCTTACTGCCTCTATTTACATTTATTTCTGTACCAAGGTATATTAATTTTTGACAGGGTTTTACTTCTGATCCATCATGTAGTTTCAGACCTTTAGCACTTCCTCCTACAACCATATGCTCAGTTTTGTTAAGACTTAATTTCTAAATCCCATTCAGAGTACCCTTCATATAATTTCCGCAGCATGTATAGAGCATCGTCTTCATCTTCAGCGAACACCACCTAATCATCTACCAAGTGTAGAGAGAATATCATAGTTACCAGTTTTAATGCCCATATTACTACATTTCTTCCTCCATCTTCTCAGGGCTTCATTAATATATATTTTAAACAAAGTCAGGGCTACACAGTACCTCTGTAAACCTTTATTTACTAGAAATGGTGCTGAAATGTTTCTCCCTACTTTTATTTGACTCTTATTATCACTGTACAAATATTTAACGGCTCTAATCAATTGCGTATTTACATTCCGTTTTTCCATCGCCATCTATAGTGTAGATAATGGAACACTGTCATAGACCTTTTGCAAATCTCTAAACACAAGGAGCATCTCCAAGTTATGGGTGAAACGTTTGTCAGTTACCTGTCTAATACTAATTACGTTATCAATACATAAGCACTTCACTCGAAAGCCGCTCTGTTCCTCGACATCAGTGAGATCTCTTTTTAGTAGGTCTTTTTATGTTCTCCCTTACACTGGGCCAATGCTGCTAAGGACAGTTATGCCTCTATTATTTGCACACTGTTTTATTTCACCGTTCTTGTAGGTGTTAGAGATATATCCTTTCCTGAAGCCCTTGGGTAATTTTTCCCCCATTAAACACCTATTGTAGTCAAGTAAGTCAGCCAAGTAAGAAAATCCAGCAATAAACTGGGGCCATGCTTTTGCAGTTCAATGTTTATCAATCCTGGACTGGCTACTTTTCCATTTTTAAATCTCTGTATTGTTTTTCAGTCTCTCTCACTAATATATTCCTTATCAGCCAGTTCCTCGAGCTCTATGTTGTAAGTGTTACTAAACACAAGCCTATTTTCTTTCAAAAGTTCTTCGTAATATATTTTTAAATTTATCTAGGTTGTAGTACTGAATTTTGCTTTTCGTTTTGTCTGAGGTTCTTTATTATTTTCCATGCGTTCTTTAATCTGGCATTGCCTACACTCTCTTCTACTCTTCACATACTCTTTCCAAAGTTTCATTTTTTGCTTTTCTTACTTCTTGTTCACCTTCTATACTAATTTGACAATACCGTTCTGTCTTCAATATCTTGGGTGCTTAATTATGTATTTTAAGCAATTTTCTTGTCTCGTACTGAATGTTTTGAGACATTCAAAAACTAAGAAACTTGAAATAATTATGGTAATTATATTTTCTCAAAATACTTACCATGACATTCTATGCATTTCTGTTTTCTTGTAAACCAGTTTTCGAAAGCTTTTTCACTCATTTTCCTCAAGTGCTGAATGTTCACTTTTGATGCCTATCAACACCTTTTTCAGAGCTTAAGATCTTCCTTCCTCGCATGCAACTTTCGACTGTGGGGAACAGAAAATAATTACATGGGGCCAGGTCAGGACTGTAAGGTTGGAGAGTCATTAGTTTAACCTCTGTTTACTCCAGGAACTGAATTGTGAGGTTAGCTGTGTGTGCAGCCCCACTGTCATGGTGCAGGACGATTCCCCGCAGCTGCGCCTTTGGTCGCCATTCTTGTAGCTGGCGAAATTTTTTGGTAGATATATTATTGTGTACCACAGAGCAGTAGCAGTTCTTTGTTCTTTCAGTGGAACAATTGAGACATGACCGATTTTAGAGATGAATGTTGGAACCATTTTCTTTCTGACGCTTTGAGGCTGTTTAACTTTTGTTGGTGGATGTATGTTGGGAAAAATCCATACTGTAGCCCGGCGCTTAATTTCAGGATTGAACCAATAAATCAAAGTTTTGTCACCAGTAAATATGTCAGAAACACGCCTAGAGTTGCCTCTTTCAAATCTTTTTAACATTGCTTCACACCATTCCACACAGATGGTGCTGTCATTCTGTCAAAGTGTGTGGCACTCATTGAGATGCAACTTTCCTGACTCGAAGATATTTGTAAAGGATTTTGGAAACTGCTAGCGATCTAATCTGTGGGAACCTTCAATGTTCTTTTATGTCAAACGATTGTTTTCGCACACCAATTTTTCCACAGGTCCATTATTTCTTCAGTCACTGTTGTCATTAGACGCCTGCTCCTCTCCTTGTCTTTCAACAAAATTCTGCTTCTCAATTCTTGAAACTACCAAAAAATTGGTGCATGGGAAGATGCAAGGTCCCTGAAGGGCTGTTGCAAACTATCAAAGCCTTGAGACACGTTTAAATTGCATTTAAAGTCATAAAGAATCATTGCACAAAAGTGCTCTCTTGTTGGCTCCATTCTGGCCATGACTGAATGCCGTGTAAACAAAAAGAATGGAAGGCTTCATAGCAATTGCAATAAGCTGAGCAAGTTACAACTTGCATGCATTACTCAGAAAGGACATTGCGATCAATTCATGTTCTTGGAAAGGTAATAATAAACCGCATCCCAATATATCTCAAAACTTCCATAGTAACCACCGGAGTACGTGAACAAATTTAATTTCATGTTTGAATGTGAGTTTGTTTATTGTCCATATGAAGAGGAATTTAAGTACATACACTATAAGTTAAGAGAGTGAAAATGTTTCAGGTACCGAAAGGCTCTTCGGATGTTGGAGAACTGTGATATGAAAAGTGATGAGGATGAAGAAAAAAATGAAAAATTGAGATTTAAGCTATATTCAAACTTGGGGGTTTGTAGTAATAAAATGAACCGACCTAAAACCGCCATTGTTCAGTGTCAAAACGCACTTCGTATTAATCCAAATGCACCAAAAATTTTATATCAGTAAGTTCTTATTTTGTATGTAACATTAGCAAAGTACCACAAAGTTCTTATTTTGTATGTAACATTAGCAAAGTACCATGTATTCTACTTATAATGGTCTTCAAAGGCCAATGGTAACTTCCATGTCATTTTGTTTGTGATAATATGTGGTGATATACCCACTGTCAATATATAAACTAGGTGCCATGGAATGGTACAGACTTTCGTGAACTAGTTTGTTTACTATTCTCATTCGTCTGGGCTAGCTTTTTAATATTCTCCCACCCTTTTCCTTGCTGCTTTGTAACTGAGCATAAAGAAATTTTTTCAAATTTTCTCCAGTTTTTGCCGATATTTCCAAAAGAAAATCTACATGACATTGATTAACAAATGATTGTGGAGAACAAATTTTATTTTTAAGAAATCTTTCTCAGTTATATGATATAATATGGGGAGGTGTTACAACAAATTTCATACTAAGACAGTTTTCAAAAATTCCGAGTTAATAGTGAAAATTGGATGTATATCATTTCTATAAGTGTGTTTCATTGTATTCTAACAATAAATATGAAGAAAACAATTTGGATCCACTTTCCAAAAATTTCAAGAATTATTTTTAAAAGTTTACAGGGCTTTACATCAGGCAGATTCATTGAGGAGCATTCACTTTGCCAAAATTTCTGTGAATAGTTTAAGCACTAGTGTTGTGGACAGATGGCCAAACAATTTGGAAAAAAATTTTTTCGGTACCAGGGACCCCAAAAACATGTGTTTTTATTAAAATCTTGAAAACCATTTCTGCAGTGGTTTTCGCAAACGACGCGCAATTGTTTGATTGGGTAATTTGCAATGCGTTGTTTTCGAAAAAAATACCATGAGACGCCCCGCTTCGGGTCGTTTCGTTAATTTCAAACCGCGAGACGATTGGGTAGCATTATATAATTTTCTCTATACTATTTGTACTATATATACTATACTATGTACATTACTCCTTATATACTTTCAGATAAGAGTAAGTAAAAATCAGATACATGGAACAGAGTTAAAAAATGAAAGTTTTTACTTTCTTATACAAGCTGAAGTTCTCTGCATTGCACAGATATTTATTACAATCATCTATTAGGCAAGAAGTGGAATTAATTATCTGTAGCAGATTCCCACTCTGCCTTATTCCAACTTGCTGCATCATATCAAGCCACTACCCTGTCTTCCTCTGCATGATTTCACCTTTCTCTGCCCTGCCAAGTCCACTTGGATCATTGCTTCCACCGTTGTAGGTATCCCAAACGTTGATAGTTGCATACTTCCAACAAATTTCCAGTAACAATTTTGACCATCAATTACACAGTGCAGTTGGATTTTATTAAAATATTTTTAGTAGGTAACCTTCTGTTTTTGCAGTAGTTTTTATCAAGTTCTTGGGATTTCGAATTGTCTAGATATTCCAGGAAAGCTTAAAAGTTGCTCTGAAAATCTACTTACAGGGATGGGAAAGGGAGATAGAGACAGTTTTTAAAATTTCATGAGACCGTAACTTTTTCTTGTTTTGATGGTTAAGTATTAAAGTTCATTAAAATTGGGGTAAAACTAAGATTGTCTGAAAAACAATCATCTTCTTTGTTTCATTGGACATGAGTGAAAAAAAAGTAGCCCAAATTATGCTTGACGTAATGGTGTACCTTCCATTGAAATCATAATCGGTTTAGCCATTCCATAAACACGCTTGGGCAGAGGCAAAAATTTAATGTAATATAATGATTGAATAATGTAAATAACTATATGAGCTCTTAAAAACAGTTATTTTGAAATCACTGACTGTCACTACAATTAATTAATATAGATAGACATGCAACCTACCTTAGAATTTGTCTCTCCATTTTATCTTTGCAGTAGTTAAAGGAAATGTATGTTTATTTCTGAAATTATAAAATTTGACCTTCACTTTTGACTACACTTGGGTGCTTATAACCTGGCACTTGACGTAAATCAGCTGTTATGGTGTCATCCAATCTGGAGCTTGAACATTATCACAGTGGCGTAATTGTAGCTTAAGTGAAGTGTAACTTAAGCTTAGTTTAAGCTCCCAATTACATGAAACTGTCAACAGCTAATTTACATCAAGTGCCAGGTTATAAAACCCCAAATATAATTTAGTGACAAAATCCGTAATAAACCAGTGGGCAGGTGAATGTTACATAATCTTCAGTGATTTTGTACTGTAGAAGAATGAGAAGTAGATGAGAAGAACGCCCTCTCTGTTGATTCAGTGGCTTTGTGTGACTGGATGCGTTGTCACCGTTTAAAGTAATCTGACATCTAGAACTGCTTACCTTGTAGGAGGACACATTTTTGTTCAGAAATCATACAAAGCAGTACACCTTCACTAATACGTTGTTCACGGGACTGAAGAGAAAAAAAGGTGCGAGAAAAACTCACAACTGGAATTGAATATTACAAGCTAAACAAAAACTCAATATTGTTATGTTGGGACACTCCAGTCTTGGATCTGCATGCAGGAACTCCTCCCAAAGTTACTTTTATTTATTTATTCAAAGAATGGTCAAAACTGTATGTGACATGTGAGGGAGAAGTACCATCTGCTCACGTAAGAGAAATTTCCCTTCTGTGGTAACTGCTCAATGTCCTTTTGGACCTGTGCGTTCACGAAACTGATCTGATGGTCTTAAGGGATGATTTTAACATTTTTTTAGTATAGCAATTAATTTTATGTTACAACATTTTTATATGACACTTTTCCATTTTTAATGTTTTTTATTATTATTATTATTATTATTATTATTATTATTATTGAATAAGTCATGTTTATCAGTAATAAATGACTGCTTACCATAGGACTCAGTGTATATCTGAAAACTTTTCACCTTTTGCCTACAGACTGGGTCTTGCTCATTTGAATCTCAGTAGTTTTGATGAAGCCAAGAAATATGCATTTCTTGCAAGAAAATTTGCACCTAATAATCCTGATGTCAGCTCACTCTTACAAAAGGTATGTACTATTCTTGATTGGTTAATATTGTATAATTCTTCTGTTATTCTATTTTTCCTCTTCTTCTCTTTCCAGATTGAAAAGAAAATGGAAAGATATAATTCATCTGTAGTATCATTTGCCAAAAATGCATTTGGATTTGAAAATAATAAGTCAGTGAAAATGATTCAGTCAGTTGAGAATGATCAAGTTAGTTCTCCTGAAAACAAAACATCAGGAAGACAGAAAATCATTGAAATAGAGGACTCTCAGGAAGAAAAGAGTAAAAACAAAGCGCCTAGTGGAGACACTTCGCTTTCTGCTGAGACTTCAGTAAGTGATATTTATTTCACAAATGTTGTTTATTGATTACAAGGATTAATACATTTCATTTGTAAATGGCTTTACTTATTTGTAAAGGATTTATTTAATTTTTGTAAGTGAGAGCATGTTAATTGTGAATTTAAACTCCTATTTGATCACTGGTGTGGCATTTATGACTAAATATTTTTAAAAGTATTTTTGTATGTTAAAAATTTATATTTCTGTCTATCCCCCTACATTGAAGACATTTCATTATGACTTACAAGAGAGAGGTGTGTGTATGTGTGTGCACAATTAGATAGTTTCAAGAGCGACAATCTAAATCTTCAACAGAAATAGGGCCTCATACATAGAGAGAAAAATATCGATGGCTTGGGTCACAAATATTCTATGACAAATCATAGTCCTTTTGAGTTTATGTATTTTATGGTGACCTCTCATTATTACTTAACTTGTGTATGAAGATTGTGTCCATGTAAGATCATTATTTTTCCCATAAAGCAAACATTGTTGGTCCATAAGTAACAGCACCTTTACCAACTGTCTAGCTTGGTTTTTCCTAAACTAGTAATTCTGGACGAATGTACGATGCCATCTATATAGACACAGAGACAGACACACAGACTTTGCAAAAGCATTCCTAACACTTCGACTACTGCGATTCTGATAATTAGTAGGAAGAGAGTTAGAAACCATGATTATCAAATTCATTGATCACCAAATCTCATAATCACCCTCAATCAAAAGCTTTGGATGATAATTGAAGTGTGTCATTTAGAATCCATTGTATTATGCCAGCTAGAAAGCAGCAGTGCTAAATGCTGCATTGATGAGGCTCATTTCAAACTAGAGAGCCTCTTGAGAAGGGAAAGCTCTGGCTGTCATGTTTGTTTTGCTCTTGGAGCTTAGGGCCACCTTGCAGGTTCGAAGACCTATGTGGGAGGAATGGTGTTATTGTACAGGCTCAGAGTAGCATAGTCTTTCTGTACTGTCTTGGGTGAGGCAATATCTAGAGGACATGTTTGTGCAGTGGGGTACGCTTTAGGACCTACATCCACACGAAAATGACAGGCTGTCAGCACACAATCTGTAGGAACATGAGACATGGATGGTGAGAGGGCCATGACTGGGACGAATTTGAAACAAATCCATAGGAAATTGCCGCACAATAACACAATAATTGAGGAGCTCCCATGGGAAAGCACATAAGTCCAAAAAATAACTTTTTTAGTTTTTTATGAACCTACACATCTCGAAGTATCTTGTCACGAGACTGATACCCATGGCATGGCAAAGTGCTTAAGACTGAGCATTATTTACATTACTTTTCCTTGTTTCCTTGAGATGGGATCAGTTGTAAGTCCAGGCAGCTTGGTAAAGAGAAGCATGTATGACCACATCCATATTGTACTGAGTTATAATGTTTTGGTTTTAACATTTTAATTATAATATGCCATTTTATTAACATAACCAATACATATTAACATAACTATTACATAATTACAGTAAATAAGCTATTTGAATTACCATTGTAATTAGTTACAATGGTATTGAATCAGTGTCTTTTGTGTGCTATGAATTACATTCTAAAGTGAATGTAACAACAAAATAGAGGACTGGAAGCAATGTAGAGATTTTTTTGAAATGCTGATTACTTAATTAAGTAGTTACTCTGCAAACTCTGCCACAAAATGAGAAGTATATGGATTTTTCCCTGTAATTTTGGGGATAGTTTATTTTTTGCAAACAAAAATTTCTTGAACGTTTATTTGTTTTCAGTGTCGTGTAATGATGTTTAAACTAATAAATTTTTCAGACAAGGAGTTCCGAACAGTTTTTCGCTTCTCGTTCTATATTATCAGTTGGACTTACGTGCTTTCACACAGGAGCTCTACAATGTATTGCTCCACATAATAGGGTTGTTTTAAAAACTCTGCTTGTAGTTGCAATTCTTTTGAATTGAAGTTCCTTTGTCATTGTCAGTGGTAAGATTGTTTCTTCTAACTCCTTGTTATAAGATAATTCAATAGGTAAGATACCTTTTATCGTGGTGACCCCCCAATACACACCACAAGCGAGAAAAATATCAGGTCACAGCGTAGGCATTGCCCATGCTCCTGAACACGTATACATTTTCACAATTGTTGCAAGTTCTCTGCTTAAAAATTAACTTGATGTTTATGGAGAGTTGCTAAATTTTTAGGCTAACAAAATAATTTTTGAGACCATGATTGATTTAGTTTTAGATGGAAGCCCAAGGCTCCCATTTCAAGATGAACAATGGGTTGTTTTATTTTTCTCTCCCCCCCCTCCCCCCCATTCTGCATCCCTTTTTCAATTTTTATCAGACCCATTAAACATGAGCTAAGAATACTTTGTCTGATGTGAAGTTCAGTGTTAACATAAGAATCATCCAATGTCCCCATGATCTCTAAGTAAAAGAATTCATGGAATGTTTAGGTCTTGATTTTTCTTGAACGAGTTAAAATTTTACTTTATTCTATTTTGTAGTCCATGTTTAAATAATTGTAAGATCACATTATGTTTATGTAGTAGCATACATAACCTATATGGTTTCTTTTTGTAGCTCCAGAATGACCGTGAAGCAGAATTTCAGAAGGAGGCAGTCTTATATATCCAAGAATGTTTTGATGATCCAACTGTAAGAGAAATACCATTGCCTATTAGTTTATCCTATGAGGAAGAGAAGTTCTTCCTGACCCAGGCCTTAATGTACGGTCTCCGAAAGGAAGAAAGACGTGAAGATGGAAGGACACAAATATTCTTTGTCAAATGAGATGGTTTGGCAAACTGCAGTTTGGTGCTTTATTTTCTTTCTTTGTTTTCTTCTCATTAGTTTCACAACAGATTCCCCAAAGTCTCATGGTAGAATTTGGGGCGAAGAATTGTGTGGAATGTTTTTTTTTTTTTTTCTTTTCTTTTCTTTTCTTTTTTTTTTTTTTTTTCCCACCTTGACCTATGTTGATTTTGAACAATTTTTATACATGAGTGTTATGATTAAAGAGTACAAAGTTTACTTTTTACTACAAAGTTTACAACTAAGAAGATTTAAATATATAAACGCTTATATTTTCTTTGTAGATGCCTTTCAATGCATTCATGATTTTTATCTTAAGACATTCATTGGGGTTGAAATATGTTCCATGAAAAGTTTGCAAGAGCGTTGCGAGCCGTACATTTTTATGTTTTGACAATTTTGCAACAGTTTTTGAAATTGTTTTGTTTTCCATGTGACAGATTTGACATCGGGCCTCCTCAATTTTGTATACTCAAAAAAATTTTCATTGATGTTTTGAAATTTGGATTTTGTAAACTTGTACAATAAAAAATTTTGTTTATTGTAAAAGCTTTAAATTGTTAGAATTTGTGCATTACATGTCAATTTAATAAAAATGGATTAAGGAGCATTTATCATTGTCATTTTATATCTTTCGTGTGGTTCAAATGCCCCTGGAATTGATTTACATATGAGATGATGAATTAAGATTAATTCAAAACCTTTCATTTGTTGAGGATAATCATTCAATACTGTTGAAACTGAGAAATATTGCTTAGATGAATAAAAAAGCATTAGCAGAAACTGTGACGAGAAGTTATATGTATAGTGTTCTCATCAGACGAGAGAATTCTGAAAAACGCGATGCATAATTGACAAACATTATTTCTTTCAATTAGTATTGAAGAGATTGTTATGGTTACATCTGCCTATCCGAAAAGAAACGTTCTCCTTTCGAATTTCACTTTCATTCATGCTTTCTGCCCTTCGCTCTGCGTCTCAGCGCTGGATGAAAGAAACTACATTATTAATTCTTGCTACCAATGTACCACCAACTTTCAATGTGCCCAATATGCATATTGCTTAGCTTCTTCGCACGATCGCTACGAAAATGGTTGCGGTGCCTCTGATTTTCAAACAATGCAAGCTTGTCGCATCTGATGGGGAAAAAATTAGATTCCGGGAAATCTGGCAATGAGTAAATCTTTCGTAGCGGCTGGCCAGGAGATAGCGCAATCTATTGGTGATTTTTCGAAGCAGTTGAAAGTCAGTTTCAAAGAGCTTTCTCCTAAAATGAATTTTTTGTCAATTGTGAAAGAATTTGCTCAGTCTTTGATCGAATTGACTCTTGAAGGTGGGAAGTTTGAAATGTACGTTCTTCTTAAATGCCTTCAAAGAGTAGTGAAACTGAAACGTTAGAAGCGTGGTACCAAATTTGAATTAATTTGACCACCCATGTACCAACAAATACCATTTGAACCTGTGAAAATATATTGCCCCTAGTAAATAATAGTTTTAAAAGTGAAAATATCTTTTTACTGCAAACCAGCAATGCCCAGCCCCAGTACTGTGTTGTTGCACTATAGTCCTGGTGCTGTGGATGGTGACTAAACATTCTAATATCATCATAGCCTGTTACAACCCCAGAGAGTAATCTACCTTCCAATTGTTATGTGGGTTACTATAGTGCGAATCGTGGGCACTCGGGTCTGGACTTCTGTTATACAAATACTATTTATAGTAATAATCAAAAAGGTACATTTAAGAACTATAAGAAATGAATTATCATTTTCAATTTTGAATTTGCATTTCTTTAAAATTAGCATTTTTTAAATTTTGCACTGCATTGACTCAACTAAACATTAAATAGCTAAAACTTGAAAATGAGAGAAAAGAAACTTCTTTTACAGTTTTGAGTTGGTGTTTATTCCAAAATTAACTTGCAGACAAAGTTTCAACTCTGAACACATTAATTCAACTAATTTTTTTTTTAAGCTCTAAATTTTGTCACTTTTACAATTACAATTTTCCACATTGGCACTTATCTAATCGGTCTGAATTCGCACATTCTGGTATAAGTTAATTCTATTGGATTTAGAAATAATTTTCCACGCCCCACAATCGTCCACCCAGGTTGACCGTTGTCTGCCAAACCACTTTCAGTTCATCAATTTACTTTTTCTCCTGCCTGTCAACATTTCTCTTTTCAAGTTGAGACTGCAGATAAGGTTTTCGAGCATATTAGCACAAGATTTGAAGATACAGTAGATAAAGGAGGTGGACTTACTCAGAAAGCCAGCATGGCTTTTGCAAGGCTCACTCAACAATCGATGCTGTTAAGCTTGTCGTTGACACTGCACTCGAGGGATCAGATGGATAAGGGGTCCAAAAAAGTACTGTGCGGTCGTAACATTGGACATTAAGAATACTTTTAACTCCAAAAGATGGAGATATTGATAAACCACTCCACCAAATCAGTGCACCTACCTGAGAATAGGGGCTGAATATCTGAATCGAATTGTAGTGTACATCAGAGATGGACCGAAGCTAAACATCACCGCCGGCGTCCAAGGTTCGGTGCTGGGTCCACTGGTGTGGAATATCGTGTATGATGAGGTTACTAGCCTCCCACACCCAGAAGGAACCAAGATCACAGGCTTCGCAGACCACATTGCCATCGTCGCAAAATTTGTAGAAGAGATGGTGTGTATCTGCAATGAAGCCATTGTCATTCGTTTGTTGGATTCCGCAGAATTGCAGCTTGCCGAACATAAGACTAATGATGCTCGTAACTTGCAGAAACAAGAGAGAATCCATCATTCTCAAAGTCGGTCGTCACAAAATTTTATCGCGACGTGCGATAAAATACCTCGGCGTCGTGATCGGCACGCGCTTGTCCTTTAGAGACCACTTCGACTAGGCCAGCACGAAAGCAGTGGTGGTGAATGCTGGGTTGAGTAGGCCGAAGACTGGAGGGCCTAGCCATAAAAGGAGCAAGCTGCTTACCGTGGTCGTCATATCGGTTCTTCTCTACGGATCACCACTTAATCCAACGCCACAAAATACGAAGCGCTACGTAAGAGGCATGCCTTCAATATATTGGCTATCTGCGCTCAGGGTTGCATGTCCGTCTCAAATGCAGTTTGCGTCAGCCGGGATGATCCCAATGAATATAATGGCCCGTGAACGGCAGAGGCGTTACGACAAAAAGACAGGAAGCAAAACTGCTTGGAACTATTAGCAGAAAGGAAACATGGATGGGACACTGCCTCCAAGGGAAGATGGACCTACTGACTCATTCCTACAGTCGGATCGTGGGTCAGTCGAAAGCACGGCGGGGTAAACTTTTTCGCGGCTTCTAACGGGACATGGATACTTCAGAGCCTAACTTCTCAGGTTCAAACTGAATGATACGCCGAATTTTCCTGTGTGCTAACCTGTTGTTGAGGATGCCCAACTCGTATTTTTTCAATGCCCACGATTCCCACCTCAACGTCACTGCTGAGATATTTGGTATAAACCAGATGTCTCCAGAAAACGTAGTTGCATGTATGCTTGTTTCTGAAAGCAATTAGAGGTTGGTGTGTAATTTTGCACAAAACATATTTGCTAGGATTGAGACGCCTAAAGGAAGGAGGGATATCTCATCCCCCACGCGACCAACTTCATGTGACTGGGTCACTATTCCACTCCGCGATGTAATGCTTATAGGCGGTTCCGCGTGGGAGTGGTTTGATTGGAATAAGTGAAAGTTTCGCACGCTGGGCAGTACGGAATACCCAATGTCTTGAAGTTTTCCACTAAAACGAAGGGGTGGGGATTTCTTTTATTTAAATAGAAATAATAATAACCTTTAATACTACCCCTCTATTCGAAGAAACGAATAATTATTTGTGGGCCGACAGCCGTTCGTACGAGATTTCGACACCGAAATCTTAGGTAAGGGATTATTTATTTTCGTGATCGGATCGTGAAAATTATGCTATTGGTCGTTTAGGATCGTGAAAATTATGCTATTGCGAAAATAAGTACTCCTTTCTGGAAATATTTGCTGTCTGCTGGTTATCAATAGAACAAAAACCCAAACACGAAATTCAATGCCGCAATGCGCTCCTTGGCGTTCCCAATCACCCAAGGCCACGATTTCCCTTTTTATGATTAATTTATATCATTACTATTCCAAATCTTGGGCCGTCTTAAGCATTAAAAAAAGTTCTAATATTCCACTTCCCTTTTGCGTTGCTCAGCCATCGTGATCAACGTATCTTGGCATTCCATGCCCATTCTTCGGCAACATTCACGTCACAAACAAAACCGTACCATTTTACATGAAATCTCTCTCATTCTTACGCATTCAATTAACTCTCTTTTTCACATGTCAATGAGTTTACGGTACGAGAGCTTCTCTATGGTACCTCCTGCTACTGTCAAAGTTTGCGTGCATCTCTCTCGGCAGTTCATACCTCGCGCTGCTCAATTGTTCTCCGATGCGCGATATTGTCCGAAAACTCGTCTCTTCACAAGCTACGCGTCTCGTTTTTTTCTGATTGACCGATCGCATATTGATACCAAATCTATTTATACTTCGATTTTATTACACTACTTTCGTAATTATATTTTATACTAAAAACACTCACGCGCTCTACATTTCAGGGATTCTTATTTTTGAAGCCAACTTTCGTTAATTCAAAAATACGTCTTCAGATTGGCGGTCCGCATACAACCGAAGATCTTCTCCCCTTCTCCTGGTCTTGCTTTTGCTTTAATGTGTATTTTTCAAGTGAAGATGGTTTCTTGATGCACTTACAGAAATATGTTTATGCTTTCAAGATAATGCCCAGTGATAGCTTCCCACATAAAGCAGTGTCCAGCAATGCCGCCGCCTCGATAGGCAGACGGAGTGAGTAACGGTCGACTCATATACGCGCAGAGGCTGAAGTCCAAGAAGTGCAGAAATTAGAATTTTTCGGGTTTAGAATGGTTGATAAGTACTCGTAGAGTTGATAGCACAGAAACGCATTTGCATCTCTCGTGAAGTCTGTAAATACGCATTCAAAATTAAGTTAGTGCTCTGTAGTACGCGGTGGCATGCGAGAGTACAGGCGTCGCATTATTAAGGATTCTTAATTGTGATAGTTGATAGTAATTATAGTACAGTGTATAGTATAGTCGTTCTACTAGACAACGGAGTGTAGAGTGTATGGTAATGAATTCCGTTTGAGTGTAAGAGGAGAGGTCGCGCGGTGTCCTTGCCCCGTTTATTACGGGACTGCTTCGCCATTCGTCTGCTATTGATCACAGGACGAATCACAGAAAACTATCAATCAGAACAGCCGGCAGTTAGAATATTCCTCTAGAAGGTCCTACGTTGCTAGTGTCCAAAATCTCCCCCCCTCCACCTCCGTGACTCGAACCCTAGGACTTTGCGGTAAGATACCTTCATTTTCTGAACCTTGTGACCGTTGGGTGTGCGGTAACACGTCTGTGCGGCGAGTTAGGAGCCCTGCACATCAGCGCCTCGTAGAATAACACTATCTTATGCTAAGGTTACCGGACGTCCCCGTTTCCCGGGGACACTCCCCGGATAAAACATGTCTCCGAATATTTATTTTAAATGTAAAATAATTAGAAGACTAAATTACTCCTGTGTTGCAAACGATACAAGACGCATTGTTATGTAAGGTAGAAATTGTGTTTGAGTAGTGCCTATCCTCTCGCAGCGCTCTCCAACGGGAGATCCTAGCTTCCTCCTTTCTATCTGCAGCGCTTCCCGAAGGTTACAGAATTAACATCGCCGAGTTTTTCCAGCCGTGGTTGACCGTTGTTTACACCAGCATCGTCAGTTTTATAACACGTCCGCGTGCAGTTGTAATTTACATTGTAGATGATCTTTAGATAAAGCAACTGCGATGTCAAACAAGCGAAAATGTGTTGTTAGTGATCTGATACTGAAAGATATCCCATTTTTAGGAGAGGATTGAAGGAAAAGAACTAACTTTTACCGTTGCAAGTGGCGAGCGAACCTCAGTCATTGAACATCTTGCAAAGAAGAGGCACAAAAGATCCATGATTTGCGAAAGTAGCAACACAAAGGTGTTGTCCTACTGCTAAGATTGTTCCAGATCAAAGTGAGATGAACATTGCCCTTCAAGAAGGAACGTTTACATTGCACACTGTGAAACTACCAGTTTCAGATCTATTGATTGCACTTCTGGCTTGATTAAGAAATTAAATGAACCGAAATTCGCTTATTTCAGAACAAAGGTTCAAGCCATTGTGAAATATGTTATTGCTTCCTTGGGGGTTACTGAGGTTATAGAAGAAATTAATTGTGCTGCTTTTATAACTATACTTCTAAATGCTTCAGATAATTTTGATACCAAATTGCTAACAATTTTGTATGTTACGTACATGTGAATGCTGGAAAAGCTGTATTTATCTTCAATAAGCTTGTTGACTTTGTTCAAATAACAGGGGAAGCAGCTGAGATAATATACGCGGCTTCATTTCAAACAATCAAGAGACTTGGTTTGGAGCACAAAGTGGTAGCGGTTTCAGCAGATAATACAAACACTAACTTTGATAGTTTGAAGAAGAAAAGTTCAATGCACTCACAAAAATGGAGGAAGGGTTGAACAAGAACATTCTTGGCTTGGGATGTAATGCACATGTAATGCATAACAGTGCACATTGTGCAATAAATTCAATCCCTGTTGATATTGGAGGACTTCTAGTAAAGATTTTTGGCTACTTTCATATATTTACAGTGAGAGTAGAAGATCTCAAAGAATTTTGCGAGTTTCTTGGACAAGAGGACAAGAAAATTCTGAGTTACAATAACGTTCGATGGATTTCACTACTGCCAGCCATCAAAAGGATCTGAAATCTATGATGGCGTGAAATCCTTTTTTCTTTCTGAAGAAAATGTCCAGTCGTGCCGAAAAAAAATATTCAATAATCCTTGCACATATTTATGGATGAATTTTGTGGCCTGAACTCTACCACTTGTTCATGATTTCATAAGCCAAATTCAAGGAGATAAAGTAACGGCCGTGGAATCCTGCATGAGTCTCAAGGGATTGATTGAGAAACCTGCCCTAACAAGGAATCAATAGAAGTTTTATGTCGGTGAAGAAACTCTTGCCATCCGTCGAGGAAGAGGGTTCGTGCACAAAGGAAAAATTTCTCACCACATCAAGTCACTTCTAAACTTGAATATCAAACTACATGGGGCTCCCACTCATATAATATTAAATGTTTGGAGTGCATTTTGCTTGCAACTTGTCCACAGAGATAAAGCTTTGAAAAAGCCTCCAATATATTTCTTCAAGAGTGGAAGGAACTGATTTAAATAAAGACTATATATTTGATGAAATTTCTTTGACAGAATATATAACAAATGATAAAATAGCAGAGTGGACTGAAGATGGTACTGATATGTGTTGACTCAAAGCTATGCTATCCTGAGTAACTTGCCAAGAATTTGTTGCAAAACTGGAATCAAGACGAGATAGTCTCAACAAGGTGCACAGTTCAGAAAAATACTATCAGTGAAAAAGGTCACTCTTGCTTTACATTAATGTGGTTATTTTTGCGTTGTTTTTGCAAAACAAGCTGACTATCGAATTATCAGTCCGACTGAAATTGAACAGCGTGCACGGGATCCACTGTAAAAATCTGGTAATCTTATTTTATGCGAAACAGCATACGAGCCCTTTGGCCGTTCTGCAAAGATACGGTGTTAATCTACGACGCGCGTCAACGCAACGCTCGTGTGACAGGCTTTAGGCCCGCCCATACGGGAAGCGCCTTGCTATCGCCATGTAATTGCGTGAATAAATGAGGTGTCACATTTTGTAAACATTCTTTCTCGTCGCCCAGCACTGGATAATCAGCACGTTTATACTTCGGTCTCCCGCCGGAATGTATCTTTTATGTTAGTTTTCTTTTTGTTCTTTTTTTTCTTCGAAAGTGAAATATATTTACACATTCCAGTTTCATTGCTTTTCAAGGAGGTATTGGAAACTATGTCCAAAATGTAAATAACGGAGAAGCTATCTAATCAGCGCCATTTCCATTTCTTCCCATTAGAATTGTCTTTGAACCTACTGAAGAAGTTCAGGTCAACAACGGTTGGCTCTTCAGCGTCTCTGACAGGGAGGTTCTATAATTTGTGTCCCAACGATGACGGATTTTCGACACTAGTCAGATAGATCGAATTCAACCGCTGTCTGGATTCTCTGGTGGCTTTCCGAGGTTTTCCGACAGTGCATGGCAGATGTCGGAAAATAAATGGGCCGCGCGCGATCTTTTCTTCCTCTTCCTTGCCCTACACTCACCCCTTAGTTACATAGACTTACTCTTAGATCAGGGCCCATCACGTTTTGTTCCGTGGAGTCACAGCCGATTGCTCTCGGCTCTCAGTGGGCGGCCGGGACCTAGTGGGTGCACTGAGAAATTCAAGTATCAAACGATGAGGAATGAGAAATTCAACAATGGCGCTTATCGCTCCTTGCTGGCGTGTTTCGTTCATAGACACCCGTGTTCGTACATGGACCACCAAATTAATTGAAATTTGGCGCCAGGCTTCGAACAGTTCAGTTTCGCAGCTCTTTGAAGACGTTTTAGAAGAAAAGATCATACATTTCAAACTTCCCGCTTTCGAGATCCGAACTTTCCGCTCCCTGCTCAAACACCGCGCGAATTCCTTCCCAATTGACCAAATTCTCATTTTTTGTTCAAAGTTCTTTGAAATCGAGTGTCAACTGCTTTCTGCTAGTTCGAAGAGAAACCAAAAGATCGCACCACCTTCTTGGCGGCCGCGACGAAAGATTTTCTCATTGTCAGATTTCTCAGAATCCAATTTTTTCCACATCAGACGCGACGAGCTCGCATTTTTTGAAAATCAGAGGAGCCGCGAGCAGTTTCGTAGCGATCGTGCTCAGAAGCTAAGTGAAATGTGTATTGGATGCGTGGAAAGTTTGATTCGGCACGCTGCCAAGCAATTATCAGCACATTTCTGCAGTCTACGTGACTTCAAACGCCAAAATGCGGACTGCATAAGCACCAAGCGTGAAATTCGTAAGGAAAATCTTTTATTTTCGTCCAGAAAGAGGTAACCATGACAATACCTTCAGTACTCATTGATTCTTTCGGCAAAGTAAAAATCTTTGTCAATTATGTAATTTATGTCAATTATGTAATTATGTACATTAGATAACAATAATTAGAGAAATAATTTGGGCAAGGAAAGAATCTCAGCAAATACCCTTGAGAAAGTTTGCGAATGTTGAATTGTCAGAAACCACGTAAATATTTTTTTTATATAAGAGTTATAATGCCATCAAACTCAAAAATGTATAGTATTACTCTTACGAGATCTTAATAATCCATTCTATACTTTTAAAATCTTTTTCTTGCACAACGCGTTCAATATTTGTCAAATGATTGAGTGCAACTTAACCTCAAGACATTTGTGAAGTTGTGATCTGCGAGAGAGCTTCTCATACTAGAAAAATATTGCTCGCAAACACGCATTCACCCAAATAAACTTAAAATTTAGGCAGCATCCTTGTGGAGCTTAGGAAATTGTTAGGGAATTTGTCTCGACCACCAAATTAGGGAATGATTGAGTAAAAATAAAGTACTCTTCCTTGTGCTGGAATTTGTCTCGACCACTGCCGACCGCTCTTTGTTCTCGAAAGGACTTTCGGACGAGGCCTGCATCTGCAATACACTACCACACGTGGCGAGAGTCAACTCGGGATCTTAGAGCTTGTCCCGACTGGGGTAGTGCACCGCTGGGGAGATTCTGGAAGGGATCCCAGGGGACGCGGAGGTCTGCTCCGGGTCTTACAACCCAACACCACCACCTCTCGGGATTTACAATGCACTACACTTCAGGAATTAATGTTGCTCCTTGGAAATAGAAAATAATCAATCGACTTTGAACTGCTCTCCCATAAAATTATGTGAATGTCACATAGTGGCATTTACTTCCGAGGTGCAGAATTCACATTAAATTAAAGCATGGACTGAGAGCCGTCGGAAATCCAAAAACCGCATCTCCTTGGCCACATTACTCTTGGGCTTAGATATGACTTCGTTTATGTATAATACTCTGTCAGAAGACTAGAACCAGCAAAAAAAGTATTTCCTGCAGCGATGTAACCCTCAGACAACGCACATGCAAGAGTCTTATTGACCATTTGTAAGGTAGGTGCAGTGGCGTTACGTTCGGGCCTGCAATGCAGGGGGTTCCGGGTAAAAGAGGGTCCATTTTTAGGAGACATTTTTATTAATTAAGGTGTTTTTGTGTTTGAGCTACACTTTTATAAAGGGGGCTCGGGCAAAAATTTTGCGATTGAGCCCGCACTCATTCCGTTCCAGACTACTGGTCTGGTGGCACCGAAACGGTGTTTGAACGAAACGTCTGATAATGTCAATCTGGCCCTCTCACGAATTAGCAACTACTGCTATAAATCACAAAATGTTTACCAGCTCTGGCCTCTTTGACTGGAATGTTTTTCTGGAATGTTTGAATGAAGGACTTTTTCTGGAATGTTTGAATCTTATCCCTTATCTTAAGACTCATGAAAAAAGTACTCACTAAACCGAGAAAACTAAATGACTTCTAAGGTACTCTGTAATATAACCATTTTCGTACACCGCGCTGATACTTCATAACCTAGTTAAGGCTGCATATCGAAGTTGGCAGCGAGGGTCCGTCGAATTGGAACAGATTCATTGGGAGGGATTGTTCATTAGTTAATCTTATTGGGTGTTCGAAAAAAGATTGAAGCTGAATTATGTTGCTATAGTGTACTAGATGAAGTCGCATCGCCATTGCCCTACTCTGTCCCGATCACTCCCGCCCCGCCCCGTCACGTCCCGAAACGACTGGCAACAAAGTACAGTAAAACACATTGGTGATAGCATTTTGGGATTGCGAGTTCCCCAATTTTTCCTCGGCGGATTTTCATCTCATCAGTTAATACCAGTTTGTATTTTGACAATTTTATTTTAGAGAAAGACGCGAAATGCAGTGATATGCCAATGTGAAGACGGGGTTCAGGTGCGCAGTATAAAAAATCGCACTATATTAAATGGAAAAAATGTATGTAATCAAATGATGCTAACATTACAACTGGTTCTTCTGAAAACAAGTGATTTTATTAAACACTAAAACAATTTTTTTAGCGTTTTAAGCCCATCATGATAATTGTATTATTTGATCACTAAATACTTTTACTTAAAACTCGTATTTAAAACATATTCCCAACTTTTTTCTAGCTTAAATGTTGATTTTTTTGGTATTTATTGAAATAAAAGGCTCATATAGTTTCTTGACACAACTTTCACATTTATATTTCTTTTCGGAGGGGGGGGGGACTACATTCAGCATTGCCCCGGGCCGAAAATTGTTTAGCACCGTCACTGCCTCTTTTGTGCTGTTAATTATTATTAAAATGAATTATTGAATTTGTCTTCTCAATACCTATCTATTCGTGTAAAAAGTACAGTGTTCCATAAACAAAGACCAGTGTATTTAAAATTTAAAAAAATGCTATCATAAAGCTAATAACCACAAATGATGAGCCCCAATGTTCTGAATCGGTGGGTGAAAATTTCATCTCAATGTCTTGAATTGTTTATACAATATTTGAGATGGTCCTTTTTATTGACTGTATTAAGATTTGAACATGTTACATAAATTGAGAAATAAAATTGTATAGTTTTCACTGAACTATCTCTAATAAGTTTCAAGGAATATCTAGGCCCTTCATGTGAAATACTTAAAATGAGTCTCAAAACTTATTGTTTAAATACAGTTTAATTTAGACAGCGAACCAATGAATTTTAGTCAACTCCAATTATGACCACGCAGTTTGGTGTATTGGACACAAACGCTTTCATGGCAATATTTGTAACGATCAAAAATTTACTAGTGTTAAAGAAATCAGGGCATACCGTACTATTTGAAACAACATTTAAAAAAGCGAGGGGCAATATTAGTTTTAAGTTTGAAATATGGATATGAAAAAAAGTTTCATTCACTTTGCCCTCCTATACCCGAACTTCAAATTAATGCATTAGTTTGGGGAGAATGCAAGTGTTTGAAGAAATTGTTTGCTATTTCGAGCTGGGTGTAGAAAGGGAGACAGTCTAGCTGATGGATAAACGCTTTTTGAAAATTTTTTTGTACCTCATGCTATAAGATGTCTTTTTCCGACGAAATCTCGAAATTGAATTTCCACACAATGAAAAACTTTATTATGAGAAAACAATAAAGTATTATTAAAAATCTAAATTATTGTATTAAACTGTTATGATGAAGCCAGTGCCTGGAAAATATATGAATATCATAAATTCAGTGTATAAAAAAAAGGCCTTCAGAAATCAATGAGTTCAGTCTTTTATGAACATAGGTATGAACACACATTGAGTTACTGTGTTTTTTCCTATTTAAGGTCGCATCAACATCTAGGTCGTTAGCGACCACTATAGGATTTAACGTTATTGTGACTATGGAGATGACATGATATGATGATGATGGGGTAAAAGGACGAACACAACAACCATACCCGAGGCGGAACTCGTACCCGCGATCTTTCAGTTCGAAATCGCTACGACACTACTGCCTACCTTAAGTTTTGTTGTAATCTTAATTCATAATTTGAATGTCGTTAATGGACTGTTAATGGGGGAAGAAAGCAGTAAAGCAATTCAAAGTAAGTCAATTCTTGTCTAAAAGAAAGTAAGTCTTATCAAAATTAAGATGTGTGATGTCAATGTACCGGTAACCTTGTTTGAATAATTGAAATTCATCAATAACATTAGGAGCGTGAGATTTTGAAAACTTTTCGAGTCGAAAAGCGTCTGGAGAGAGAGTGTTTCTTTGAGGCATGTTACGTTCCCAAAATTATATTTTGTCAGCTGTGAGCTATATTTAACAAAATGGGAGAAGTAAAACACATAGTATTTTATAACATTATTTGTTGTGTCCTACCTCTAACAAGGCATACATACTATAGGAGGTAGGACTTCATAAGCTCTGCTAGCGACAAATTGTATAATTTCAGATCATCGTTAAGGGGGGCAAGCCAGTTTATATTTACAAATCGATTGGAGAAGGATGATATGCAAAATCTCCTACATCATCCACGTAAATCCACCCACTTACATATATACAATATATCACACTGTTACATTTATTTAGTTATTAAACCATCAATCTATCAATCAACCATCATCATCTATTACGTATTTAGTGCTCTTCCAGTACGAAGTCACCAAATTATGTTTTTAGTTTGATTCTATTGCCAATCCCTTGAAAATTGTTTTTTCATCCATCATTAGTATGTTTACATAAACTAGCAATTAGCATCAGAGATAACCTATCGCCAGTTTTCCTATGAAACGCATGCCAATATATTTTTGAGGAGTTTAGCACCAAATGTTCAAACACATTTTATCAATATTCATATCAATTTTATCAATTAATTAACTTGACCATAATAATGAAAATGTGTTCTCAAGCCCAAGTAGATGTGCAAGTTTCCTCGTTTTTATTTTGCGAGGAATTCTAATTTAAAACTTTCTGAACCTATAAACCGATCTAGTTTTGATACTCAGCATGAAAGTAAATGGCGATACAACCCTTCTCGAGATCGTATTGACATTCGACCTATCCCACAAAGGGAATCGTGGCCGGCGCTCCATTTTCGCCCGAGGAAGCCGTCGGGGTTTCTTGATGCTCTCCCAGACGAGCGCGCCGCCCCCGAGCGCGCAGCCGAGCCCGAGCACCGCGAAGGCGACCACCAAGTCGTCGATGCTGTTCAAGCCGTGACTCCCACTCGGCTTGGCCACGATGTCCCATCCGAAACCTTCGATCGCGTCCATGTTCCATGCGTACCACAGGTCGATGAAACCGGCTTCCAGCAGCCTGGAGGTGATGTTGTTTACTCTGGGGGCGAATGGAGATCCTCGTGGGAAAAGATACGCAATCATGTACATTCTGGGGCACTGTGGTAACATTACAATTAAACTAACGGAATTCTCTATTCGCGCAAAATTCAGGAGGCATACTATGTCCGGAGCGAGAGCTGCTCGATCTTCCGGACCTGTAATGTGATCCATTACGAACGTGCCATCGTCATCCCACGCAGAAACCAACTTTTTCTCTAGGCGATCGTACAGATCTATTCCTGTGTCTGTGAATGTATCGCTAAAATCATCGTTTATATTTCCGATTAACAAACCCGACCTATCAAGATCTTCCAAAGACTCAATGTCTTTTTCAAATCTGGGATTCGTCAGTGTATCTATGAGTGCTCCTTGAAACATGCTAGTAAACACGATGCTGAAGAAGAAAAATCCTCCGAACGTAAAGCGAACGACGGAAGACCGTACTAAATAAATGTTTTGTACTGGATATGACATAAAAAACTGAAACACCATCTCCGCACATCGCCAAATATTAGAAGAGCGGAGCTTTCCAGAAATTTCCAAAGTCCGGAATAGATAAAGTAAGAGAGTACATCCGACTGTGGTGGCCAGAAAAACTGCCCAAACCATTGGCGCGAACATCCTAAACACCAGAATCCAAGTATGGATGCGTTTCGCCTTTGGCACCAAAATGCAGACTCTGCCGAATCTCACTACTGTGTTTCCAATTTCAATAGGTAGATTTCTGAAGTTCCTCAGTACGAATGCGTGAAACGATATATCAGAATGACGATTCACCACGTTTGCCAAGCTACCAGTAATAGTTCCGTTACCATACATGATCCCGTCATTTGAATCTTGAGCTTGCACTATTTGAAGTTCTGGCGTAATGTTCATGGCTTGCACTACTGTATAAAACACATCACCATCTCGTCCGACTATTGTTGGGGAATCTGACCCATTGAAAGCCAAAACTATTGCGCTGAATCCATTTTGAATTGCTATTCGGACCGCGTATCCGTTCAAATTTTTTGTCCTTTCTTCCACTCTCGATGCGAACGTTCGTAGATCACTGGGTGTTTCGCTAACTAACTTTATTTTTGTTTGATCCGGATGCAGAAAAGGGTCGTATGAATACAAACTTATATTCCTATCATTTATAACACAAATTATTACATTGTGGATTCTGAATGCGTTCCACAAGGAAATAAAAAAAGACGCAAAATGCTCACTATTAGAGTCAAAGAAAATAAAATATTTTGAACGAGAATGTAAGAGCTGCCAAAAACTAGTTGTGTCATTTACACATATCAAAAAGTCTGTATGATTCTCAGCGAGTACAATATAAGCATCATTCTCAACTAAGCGAGATGACGATCCTACAGGATACAAGCAATTAGATTCGATATTAACTATTTTAAATGCACTTCTCTTTGGCCAAAGCCGTTCTTCATACACTTCAGATAATAACACAGGCGAGTTCATCGACATTATGGTAAGAGTTTCAGAACCTTCCAAAAAAGCACTCGATGCTTCTCTGAACGTATTCTTCATCTGCACAGACCAACGGGTTGCATGTATTTCTTCTGACAACCGACCTTCCGAGAGAAAAAAACAAGATAAAAATAATAATTGTTTCAAAATAAACATATCGTCTTAAAATATAATCAAAGTAGCAACCAAAACTTGCACGCTAATAAATCATCTCTTCGGTGTTCAGAGGCATGAGTATATTCGTCCACATGCCCTCCTGTGGTTTTTCCAAAATCAATTTCACATCCACGCGTGGAGCTCACAAACGTCGCTGCTAATGAGAACCGAACGCCAAATGGCGGTCAGGCGAAGTCAAGAGGTCTCTATTATTAATGACGTGAGCGATGACTCGATAATAATGGCCAACCGATTGTATCGCCCTTATTCGCGTTGTTTTCTGTTTGTAATTACGATCCCGATCGCGAAAAAGTTGGTAAACAAAGAAAAGGACACAAACAGATTTTCACGATGATAAAATCGATTGTGCGTATTTCTAGAAACGGAGCCTTTCATTACACAGGCACATGCAACCCTCATGAGTGCCTGCAAATCTAATAGAATAATCCATGTTTTTCGGTTTCCTTAATGCCTTAAATCATCTTTTTTCCAGAGAGAATGTTGTAAAACATGTTGAAAAAAGGGGAAAGAACAAACTTGAATGAGTTCTGTTCCAGAGAAAATGTCGGAAGTAATAGTTTTAATAAATTATAGTGTATGCTTTCATATTTAATTATTTTAAATACATTTTATAAATCGTTTATTATCAATAGAGTTCGGAAGTCCAGGCATTTATTTTACCTAAAATAGGCAAAAGACATTTATGTGTATTAAAATAGGCATTAAAAAGGCATTTATTCTAGCTAAAGCAGGGGTGCAAAAAGGCATATAAACAATAAAAACATATTTAAAAGGAATTATTGAAAAAATTATAAAATGATAAACGTTTCATTCTAATTCTAAAATCTACATTGGCACTTACGGTGTAAAGAAACAATATTTTCTTAGCGATATCGATTCCATGTGTAATCGAGAGAAGGTGGAGGTGAAGATGAAAGCGAAGAGTGAGGTCATGTGATCATGCAGAATGATGGCTACCAATTTGTTTTATTCCCGACGCTCTCTTCGAAATTATATTGTGGGGTCCTTTTTGAATCTTGAAATGGCATCACTGAAAGCGGAATTACTCGTATATAATTCCTTCTTCGCATTTGTGTAATCGTGTGAAAGAACGGTATGTCATACGAGAGCTGTCGTCAGAAGAGATTGGAGGCCATACTCAAAAGAAATGCTAGTGAACGAACAAAGTCTGTCGGCCACAATAAAAAAATCAGATGTCTGGGCTGATATCTTCCTGTTTCTTTAGATTTTTAACAGTTTCCTCTTCCTCAGAAAGGCAAAATACGACCATGTTTTCTTGTACGTGCTTGCAGGTGTATATTCAGGTTAATCGATATCGGTACCAGGAAAAACATGAACGAAATTATGACGTAAAAGAGAGAAAAAGTCAAAAATAACACAAACTACCAAAAATAGGCTTTAGAAGCTAAAGTAGGCAAAAAGTATAATGAAATCTACTAAAAATCCAGAAGTAAGATTAAGTCATTTCCATTGCCGAAAGTCATGAAATAATAACAATAACAAAAAGGCATTTACCAAACTTCCGGGCTCTAATTAACACATTCAAATCGTAATAGTCATAAAATAATTGCCTAAAAATGGGATATATTTCTACAATTGAACCTTTTGAAATCTACGCATTGTGCTTTTTTTAAATTTACGATAATAAATTGATTTCATAAAATTGAATTCATAATAGGCAAAGGGTTGTGGCAATGATTCCTGAAATATTTTTGTTCCTTTCTAAAGGAACGGTAAAAATATCTGAATACATTAACTGAAATGAAGTAAAAATTTAATAATAAACAGTATGTAACATCAGACATGCCAGTATTACGTTTACAATCTCCGAAAAATGGCCTCAAAAACGAACGTGAGTGTTGTCATAGTGAAATTTGATCCTTCCCGTTAATGTTCGTTTAATTTCGTTGCTATTTGTCTGATAGAAGCACAGTAACAATACGCTAAAATGGCGTCTAGCTGGAACGCGCGTCAGAAGCAGATGTGTGACTGAATTTCCCATTTTGGAGGAAATTGCACGCATTGGCATCCAGTCGCTTGCTGAATTTTTACGGGAAACATAGGGTGGATGTCACTACTGTGTGGTGACAATGGGTAGTGCGTTTCAGCGATTGTGACAATGACGGGGAAGACAAACCACGTTGCGGTCGTCCACGCGCAGCTGCCACACCACGCAATGAAGGAGCGCCTTGATCAGCTCATCTGCGCGAATGGGGTGGGGGGCTGAGTACGGTGCTGGGGAACTATTTACAATGCTGAAAATTGGCTCTAGTGCATTAGAGGTAACGTTCAGTAAATTAAGTTACAGAAAATTGTAAGCGCAAGGTGGGTCCCGCGATCACACACAGGAGCACAAAGAGCACGGAATGAAAGTTTGTGATGAGCTTTGGACCCTATACGAAGCTGAAGGTGGCGGTTTTCTGGATCTAATAATCACTGATGACGATACGTGATGTCACCATTATGAGCTAGAAATAAAATCCATTCAATGGCGACATAAGAATTCCCCGTACGAGGCACATTGGCTGCTACAGATTTTTACCAGCGTCGTCACGCTCTTGTTCAACGGTGGATAAAATTCTTAGTAAAAATGGGGGACTATATCAAAAAAGTGTTGAGTTCAAGAAACTCTGTTCTAATACATTATATTAAGTTTTTTTATTTACTATACTTGCCATACAAATAAATGGGAAGCGTTACATTCGGAACGACCGTCGTACTCAAAATTGTTTTATATTTTAATGATTGAAATAAAAATAAAGTATTAATTGTGATAGTTGAAAATAAGACGATATTTCTTATGTAAATTGCTCCCGATGAAAGAGGTTAATGAATAATCGATGGGGTACCTATGAGGCGATCTGTTGTCGCCTCACCACAAGGAGGAAAAAAATTCCTAATCCCTCGTATCTGATGTTGAATTAGTGACATAACACGTTTCAGCAATTCGCTGCCACGTCAACTCTCAAACGTTTCTCTCTCTGAAAATACCAATTACTTTAAGTTCTGCGAAACAATAATGGACCTAGAAACGTTTTAGAATAGTGGATACTTTAAAAAAACTCACATTTAAAAAAATGTAGGAACATAAGTGGCGGCTCATGCTTAGGTTGCATGCTTGCACAACTCCCAGATAATCGAAAAATATTTTATAATATGTTAGGAATCTACACTCTCGTTCCATATTCAAGATATTGCAGCAATCTTGATATATGCGAAATCGTTTTGAAACCAAAGAGCGCCCAACTGGCGCTCTTTCCGGCGTCTGTTGCCCTCCCCAGGTATTGCACCACGCTCTTGGCTCTAACCTCTATTACTGCATTTACTTCATTTACTCTTTGGCCCTACGCTTCAACCCGGGTAATATGGTGCCTTCTGTGACGCAACCAATAGTGTGTGTGTGTGGGGGGGAGATGTTTCTTCCTGTACTCGTAGTGACTAGACCACGGAATGCCGTATTTATGCCTCTATCCCTCACAGCTAAGGTGACCAGACGTCCGGTATAAGCCGGCACAATCCCTTATTTTGAGTCCCTGCCCTGTATTTTTTTAGATATGAAAACGGAATTTCCCATTTTTTGTGACAATGATTTGTCAGCATAAAGTGCCGTCAACAATATTAAATTTCTCATAACATACTCCGTTTGTCTCGCATTTGTTTGTTAAAAATTAAGCGCGACAAGATATTGTACTCATGTACCACGTAACAAGCCAGTCGTTGAGAGAGTCGGTTGTGGTTTCTAGAAAGAGAAAATGCAGCTCTAGCGTCATTTCAACTTGTAAGAACTTACGCTATACTCTAGCATACGAGCCTTTAATTGAGTTAAATGTGCAAACGAATAGAGGATTTTGGTTTGGTTAATAAGACGTGAGAGTTAATGAGACGTAATGCATGTATAAAACGGAGTAATTTTGATGGATATAAAAGTATTATATTTGATTATTTTTTTCTATCCATTTCCATATTCTTGCTAGCGGTATCAACAATGTTAATTGGCAAATTGTGTATCCCATAAGAATTAGCGCTCATTGTTGCTTGTTGCATCCCATTGTTGTAACGCTGCACTGATAACAAGGCTATTATGACGGTTGCCGTTCGTTCGCGTTAATATAAAATAATACTTTTTATTTACGGCTAAAATACACATCGTGCATCATTGACAAATTTATGTAGAAAGTGAATATTCTGAATTCAATGGCAGAAAGCTGTTTTCGTTCAAGCATTTGATTTAAAAAAATATATGTATTTTTCACTCTTCGTTTGTTCAAGAATTTTTCAAATGGTACTTGGAAGTGTGAAGGCAGAAATTGTCATATTATAATATTACATAGCCATTAACAACATCGCGAGAAAGTGCGTTCTGTTCTTGTATCGCTAGTTTAATATTGCACATATTTCACGCAATATTGCGCGAAAACGACTAAAATTTTAAAATAAATTTACGCAAATTTAATGAAAGAACTAACTATGGAGAAAATATACTTGAAGGACAAATCTTCAATTTTGTAGTTGTAGGAAGATGCCGAAAAATTCTAACTTTTGCAATTTTTGGAAACAGAGTTAACAATCAAAATCGGACCTATGCAATTTTTATAAGTGAGATTTTTTCTAATATTACAATAAATTTGGACTATATAAAGTAAAAAAGCGTGGAAGAGATTCTGAATATGAAGAAAACGTGCGTATGTTATACGTTTCACCCTTGCGCCAATACACGTTTTACTGTTCTTTGACAAAAATAAATAAAATGAAATTATATAAAATAAAATTAAATTAAAGTCTTCTAAACATAAATCCTTTCCAAATCCCTTGCCCTTACTGGGGAAGGGATTTGGGAAGGAACTAGTAAAAGTCGTTAGACATGCTCTTGTGCTATCTCGGGAAATGAAGAAAGTATAGTGTCAAAATGGGTCCTGGGTCAACCTCGGTACGAGGCGATGGAAGTACATCGAAAGAGGGTGCAATGTGATACTCTGGTAGTCCTGGGAGACCCCTCAAGAGCCTATAGACGGCAACCGGGAGGGAGCCGAGCAAGCGAAAAGGAGCCGCGACTCCTCGATATATCGAGCTAACTGATGGACATGTCCAATAATTAAGACAACTTCATAGATTTTTAAAGAACGTTGAACGTTTTGCGGCGAATGGTAGATGGTATCTCGGACGTGTTGTGTGAAGTTGTTCTTGGCCACATACAATGCCGCCATTATTGGGCAGCCTCCCAATGCCATCAATTGCAACGAAGGCTGCAGAATAGGACACGCGGCAAAGCACCCGTGCAAAAAAGCAAATTAAGGGCCCACGTTCGAACCGTTACCCGTACGTACCCCTTCACCTGTTAAGGGCCCACACCGAATACACCTGTTACAAATTAAGGGCCCATACCGAACCGCTACCCGTACAGCGTACAACGTACCCCTTTAACTGTTACGTTGTACGCTGCGCGCCTAGGTATACACTCACTTGTGCAAATTCTCGGGTAAAAATGTGATAACACCACTTTAGTCTCTGACCAGGGGTCCTAGGGTTCGAGTCCCAACTGTGGCAGGATTTTCGGCTGTAGATTGCTGCTTAGGTCGCGTTTAGGCGCTGTCTGGACGACAATTCCAGCGGGCGGCTATGATAGGTAATTTTCAGTGCTTTCTCCGATTAACACCAAGCGAATGCCGGGGCTGTGCCTTCACAAAAGGGCCACATACCGTGCGCGATATTTCCTTCCTCTTCCTTGTCCTACTCGAGATACCTGGTTGGGAAAACCACGCAAGCCGACGTGAAGGTCGGCGCCGGATCTCTCCATCCACAGGGGGAAGATCATCGCCACCTCTCGCGATAAAATATACTCTACACTTACAGGACTAATGACCTTAGCAGTTGACGGGTCCGCAATGAGAAAATATTTCCTAAACTCAATGAGTTTAATAATTATTCTCTCGGCCTAACGACAAATGGTTGTTCAAATGTTATACGAGTGGTCTCATATGTGCAACTTTCTATATTTCACAGTTGAACTGCACAAAATACAGCTTCTAATAAGAATCGCGTTTTTACGATTCTGGTATATCCATTGTTGAATGATATTGAAAGTTAACCATAAGGATACTGACGAGTACAAACGGTTGTAGACAGGAGAAACCTAACATTATTGTTACGGGTATACGTAAATATACCTAGGAGGAATAAAATAAGACATTTTAGGGGAACCCATATTTGAAATTAAGTACTATAGAAATCACATGTTTTGAGGTTTAATTAATTATATTGTTACAATACGAGAAACTGCGTAATTTTTAGATGAACATTAATGGCTTCCGTTTTGAATGTACACTTCTGGAAAATGAAAATATACACGAAGAAAATAACTGTGAAATCCCAAATGTGCACGGGGCACTACGAGAGGGCAGTTAATTGGATGATCGATTACAGCGTTGCGGGCAAACCTGGAATCGCGTCATCAGCCGTGGAATGTTACAAGCTTCCCAGCATTTTCTCACTTTGGGAGGCAGTGACGGATTGTGTGCCTTGTCAAACTGACCTCCATCTGTGCCTGCATTATTAGCGTGCCGTGGCAGCGTGAACGTGCACCGCGTGTGCAATTGACGGAGTCGGAACGAAAGCGTGCGGGTGGTCTGCAGGATGCAAGGTGGCCATATCGCAGAAAGCAGAAGATATATGTGTCCGTCAGATAGTACATGTCAGACAGTACACTTGTCCAAAAGACAGTAAACTAGCTATGACATTTCGCATGCCCTGTGGACTGTACCCATATACGTAGGGCTCTGTCGGTGTGATGGTTTGTTGTATACGTCCTCGAGAATGTGTCGATGAAATTTCTCTTTGTTGGGTCTACGAATTTATGGTGTCCTTTTTTCACTTTCCAGTAGTTTGTTAGCAAAATTCAGTGATACGCGAGTAATGTTTGCAAAGCTTGCCTGGACGAAAAATCGTCTTATAATGAGATCTCCGATATTGAGAGCTTGTAAAGAAAAATCAGGATGGAATGGTTCAAAACAAATATTAGACAGTCTTAAGGGAGGATAATTTAGTGAAGCGAAGAAGGGCAAGAAAACAATAAAGGTTGTTGAACAATAAAGAAGACCAAAATGTCCAACGAGTATAAGTTGTGTTATTTTGATGTGTGCAGTGGGGCAAAGGGGGGCATTTTCTAACTTTTTCCATTGTCGCGTTTCCTCGACTGTTGGCGCAACAGAGAGGCCGCGTCCGGGGCTACGCTAGTTGCGGGACGCTCCCAGCCGGGCATCGCGACGCGGGGGTTAGGGCACCAAATTCTTCGGCGATGCTTCACTGACCTTTCAAGATCCGTGGACGCGCTCTTCTGCCAATCGTCAGCCATCAACTGATATCGTAGGGAAGCGGGGTCTCGCCTTTCTCAACTGGGCGTCTGTTGAACTGCCGGAGATCGTGTCGTTCTGCGTGCCCGAGACGTACGACCAATAGCTTGCGGATCGCATTGGAAAATATTTTTCGAGACCGCTGACCTACGATATTCTACAGGATGTTAAAACTACTAGTGGTGTTATCTATCTGCTACATAATATATCTTTATTTGTAATTCTGGTAATTGTTTCTTCAAATCATTTGTGGTATAAGAAGGCATGGCAAAAAATGTGACAATCACAGCCAGTATTTTCTGACATTGTCTGCCATTCAACATGCTCCTCAGATCGCAGTTTCCACAAACTGCCAGTACTACAAGCTTCAAATCTCCAATCGAATTTGCCTATATATCACACCATGCAAGATATTCATAAACTGGTTCTCATGTGTTGCGTGGCTTACATTCTCTACAGAATTTTGTGAAATACCAAGCATGAAAAGGAAATCGAACAAGGACCACCTTCAGATGTCACGCAACTGACATCACTACTCCAACGGGTATGTCCTTCGCCAACAGCCTGTACTTCGCAGAGGAGCTAAAAAAAAGTATATTTCTTAGTTGAAGTTGGTTCCTCAAAACCGAGATCACAATGGACCCAGGCGCTGAAGAAGCTCACGAAAAAGTCGTCAAGTGGGTAACGGTGGGCATAACCACGGGAATCGCCTACTGCATCCTCTTCCCGGAAGGGTCCGGAGAAGGCGGTGACGAGGGCGGATCCGACGACGAGTACGAAACCGCGACCGACGATGAAGGCAAAGAGGGCGAAGGTGGTGAAGGCGGCGAAGGCGGCGAAACGAAACAGAAGAAAAGACGAAAGAAGAAAAAGGTGGCTGCCGGCGAGGGCAATGACAACCCGGAGGGGGAGGAAGGCGGTGAAGGAGAAGGTAGGGCGGAGCCTTTAAGAGGAAAACGATTTTAAACCGTACTAAAAGAGAGTTGTCGTTTATTATAAATTGTATACTAACGAGCCCAGTCAATACTTTGGTTTTACGTTTCTCAGACAGCAAAAATGTACAAAATTATTATTGCCTCATTCACCTATCTCTATGGCTGTCATCCTAGGTCACATAATATTAGAATTTTGATGGATAAAAGGAAAAAAATGAAAGCGCGTTTATTTAATTATTCCCCGTACGTCATGAGAAAAATAATGTTATTATATTCAATTTTTCAAAGTGCACAGTTTCTTCTTGACACGCTGGCATCGTCAACAATGCGAGGTTTGGTTGTTTAATTTCTTCGCAGAAACGACATAGTGTTGTTTGAGATGTCGTTTTCTTTTTTCCATTTTCATCTTTATAGTCCCATACATCTGCACCATACTGTTAATTTGAATTGAATATCTTGGAATTCGCGATCAATTCAAGTTTATATGTCGCTTTCTTAAAATAAAACTATACTAGAAATAAAATTTCAATCTGAAAGTGGAAAAAAATCCATATACTTTACCAACTTTAATCATACACAATAGGAATTGTAAATGATTTTATGCTTATATTTAATTAAATGCAAAAAATTAAAAGATGAATTGTCAATAGCTATAAATATACATTTTATTCAAACTGAAATATGCTACGACAGGTGAATGATATAGTTATTATAAGTAAAATTACAATACCAGATACAGTAATAATAGTGAGATTATGTAATAATAATAATAATAATAATAATATGTAATGTTTAAACGAGTGTCATAAGTAATACATTCGAAATTAATTTTCGGCTATAGTGTTCGCCGCGTACACATAAACAGTGCATGAGGAGTTGCCTTAACTGTCAAGAGGAAAACGTCACATATTGTGCAGCTTCTTTATATAAAAGTTGGCACCAAATGTTCGTTGGAAAAAAAAGTGGACATCCTTGACTGACTTACATGCTCCCACATTTATTCTGAGAAATCCGGTGTAATGATATGTGCATACTGTTAATACATTGAGATTATACTCGTATGGTAAACGGTAAACCCATTATGGTACAATAATAACTAAACATAAGAATTACATTTAACTATTGTTTTTAAACTGTTCGACTAGAGAAAAATTTTGAATATCTTTGCAGGGAAACAATTCTATTCCATTATTGTTTGATTTTAGAAATAAAAAGTCCCGTCATCGTTTTCTGCAGTCTCAATTGAATTTTGTTTTTTCGAATCCCTCTTTGAATTGTTAGTATAAATAGTATATTATTATTCTCTTTCCGAGATGGTTAACCAGATTGTTTCAGTGTCAGTGGGTTCGGGTCCCAGCGGTAGCGGATTTTCGTGTTCAGCTATATAATTAAATCGAATTCACCTGCTGTCTGGAGAAGAATTCTGGCGACATGCTGCTCTGGTCGGTAGTTTTACATTGTTACGTCAATAAATACCAGGCGAATTCCGGAGTAGCACCTTAATAAACGGGCCACGAACCGCGCACAATCGTTCCTTTCCGACCTTTGTCCCCTCCTCCCTCTTAACACACATTCTTACCCTTACACTACATAGCTACACATAGGAGAAATTTTCCCTGCTGATTCGATGCTCGACTGGGGGAAATACCTGGGGGGAAACACCAACAATCAGATTATTAGATTGACGCCGGATCTCACGTTCCTGCCGATGAGCAACATCACCCCCCGAGATATAACAAGCACTACACTTAACGAACTAGTTACCATAGAAGTTGACGCGCCCGAGAACATGAATTAATCGATCAATCAATTATTGTAGCAGAGCGGAGTTGTTGCAAGAAGCGCGTGTGTTTTTGCTCAGCCCCAGAAGGGGCGCAAGAGCCAGAAGCCATGCCCGTAGAAGAGGCCCTTAAGGACGAGCCGAAGGACGGTGATGCCTCCGCCCCCGCCGACGCGCCCATCCCCGCTGCCGCTCCTGTTCCTGCCGCCGCAGCAACCGCCGCGGGCGACTGGGGCGGCACGAGCGACAGAGGCGACAAGGGTAGGCTTATCAGATACGTAGACGCATTGCAGGCCCAGTGCCTATGGCGACCTGGGGTTATAAAAATATTGTACCGCCTAGTAAAAGAGAGCACATATTCCTGAAAACATTCGCTTCATGTATCGATAAACCACATGGAATATTGTACTCTCAAATTTCTATAACGAATCGTTGCAGTCGGCGCAAGCGCACAGCTTATCAAGTGAGTGCTTAGGAGCATTTATTGTCTAGTTCCTCTTCAAAAAATGTATTACTCCATTTTCGTATGATAATAACAAGTTTTTGAACCGGAAGAAGAAATATTTGTTTCTCACATGTGCAAACTATAACGTTTTGATTCATAAATATAGAATACGACTTTTATCTGATTTATAGGGTTTTGTAGCGTGTACGATGAGCTTAAAGATAATGAAAGTTGCTTCAAATTGTAAGTGTAGCGCTTCACTAGGAATACAATCATTGCATTTGACCCGAAATTCGCAGTGAAAACCAATAAATTGTGTGATACGATAATTTAGCATTAGTAGCACCTGGCCTTTACATTTCGAAACAACTTCCTAATACAGTATTAAAGCAAAGCAACGTTCAAAACACAATTAGCTCATAAAACGTAAAATGGTCAAGTGGTTGCTTGTTGGCGTTAAACGCCATCGCTTTCGCAGCGCATAATCTAACATCCTGGTCGCCTAGGCAAAGACGACGAGGGCGGCCAAGGCGAAGCCCCCAGCGCGAAACTAGCTCCTGACGTCATGGCGGTCGCTGCCCCGGGCGACGCGCCAAGCGACGCGATGGGCGACGCGGTGGGCGACGCGGCGGGCGATGCCTCGCATGGCCCCAAGGACGAGGGCGCGGCGGAGCTCCTCTCCACGCCCGCCCCCGCGCCCACGGAACCCGCCGCCGCCGCCGGCCCCGGCCCACCGGCCATGAGCCGCGTCCGCGCGCGCGATCGGAGCTGCGGAGACGCGGTACGCCCCTGACACGTAGCGCTCATCAGCACCAACTCCTCAGTTGCAACTTTGACAGTTACCACTCGCTGCAGCGACTCTCACTTCCGAGATCCTAGGGGATGCCTCCTTTGAGTCCCGAAGGTGGCGGATTGTCGACTCTAGCTAGAGAGCGAGGTCGAATTCCGCCGCTGTCTGGACAATAATTCTAGCGGCCTGCTGCTCTCGGTAATTTTCCATGGTTTCTCCAGTCACTACCACGACAATGCCTTTGCAGTGCCTTAAGAAGCGAAACATAAGCCGATGCCCCCTACTCTCCCCTTACACACAAACATACGTGCGCGTATACTTACATGCACTAGACTACATGGCTGAGAGTTCAGTGGGGAAGCTTAAAGCACGTCCTGACAGGGGCGATATTTGCCCCTGATGAGTTCGTATTCGATCCCCCGCAAGGCGCCTTGTAGATTTGTGCCGGAACTTACTTTCCAGCGGGGGAACACCGCCGCCATCCCCCGGGACAGATATATACAACAGTTATGTCACTAAAGACCATAGTGGTTGACGTCCCCGGAAACACTAAACAAACCAACTACATACTTGAGCGTAAGTGTGTGTTAGCTGCCCTTGGCCTCGCGGAGGAGGCAGCTAGAGCGCTGTGTTTGCGGCAGCACGGCGCGGAGGCGGAGACGGAGGCGGTGGTGCCGGGAGCGGGGGCGGGGTCGGCGCCGGCGGGCGGCGGCGCGCGGGCGAGGCGCGGGCGGGGCGAGGGCGACTCGCGCACGACGCTTCGGGGCGTCCGGCCGGGGCGCGGCGGCGCGAGGCGCGGAGCGGGGCGCGGCGTGGGGCGAGGAGGCAAGGTGCCTCTGCCCGTCACGGAGCGCCCCAAGGACCTCGACCGGAAGACCGGCAAGGACATCGGCAAGGTGCGCCCGCCGCCAACGGCCAATTTCTCTCCAGGAACAGTCCCTTAATATAGCTCTCTTTCTTGACACTGATGATTCCGCCACCCTCCTGCAACATTCTCTCTTTTAATAAACTTCTCTTTTGGCGGTAAGTAATGATTTCGATATCCACACTCAACATTCTCTCTGGGCACAACTGTCCCTTAATAAACCTGTCTTTAGCGATCACTGATGACTCCCCCAAAAATTGTCGTTAGTAGAGGTGATCGATTATTCAAGCCATCTGAGGTGAGAGGAAGCGTTTCAGGTCTAATTGTGACAAGATTTATTTTTTCTTAAAATCGTTCTAAACTACAGTCTTCAAGGGATCTAGCTGCACTTACCTTCTTTCAGTGTATCAAACACAGCCTGAACTCGGTCATCCTCTTATTCCAGACGTTTTCACGTTCTCACCGAACTGAACTCACGAACAAACTCGACTTGATGCAGAAATTCACATCCTTTTGACTCTTGAAAGCAGGGTCGTCAGACGAAAGAGCGGACCGTAAGCGAGTTCAGATGAGTCTCGCGCACGCTGCTGCTCACGAGAACGCTGCGGAATGGGAAAAACCTGCCTATTTTTCATGACACATTTATTAAAATCTTCAGTTATTTGAAACAAATTCCTCTGCGACATACGCGACTCAAAATGACAATTTAAAAAGTTATGTGATATTTCTTTCCGTCGCAAGGAATCTCTAACCATCCTATCTAATAATCGTCAATCTAATCAAAACAATCATATTCTGACTCGTTACTGGTCAAAATCGGGAGAGGTAACAGGCCGATCTACGAAATGTCTTTTGCCGCCAACTGCAGGGTCAGGTGGTCGCTTGGTGAGAGGAAATACTTCCACGTATCCTATATCAAAATGATTGGGTTTCACGAAAAACTGGTCGGTAACAGCTTAATCGACATGTCCGCAAAATCAGGCTGAAATGTCGTAGGTAAAATACATACATTTCTCTAGTATAGGTGTCAGAATGGCAATAGTGAAAATGACGGAACAGATCGTGAGGTGTTTGGTAGTGGAATTGGGTCTTGACGAGAGCCAGGCCGTTGGTTGCCTTGTAAATAGAAGCCGCGAAGGCTCCGCCATCTGACGGGGTGTGCGCGTGGTGCGCAGAACATCATGGAGGTGGTGTACAGCCGCCAGCCGGTGGCTGCGTACGCGCAGCGCGTGGTGGTGGTGGCGCAGCAGGCAGAGGGCGCGCGCGCGGTGCCTGAGAAGCTGCGCGTGGCGGAGGGGCTCACCCTGTCGCCCGCCACCGCCTCCACCCCCGCCTTCGGACTCGCTGCCGCCGCCGACGGCCTCGCAGGTGCCTCCACTCTCCCATAGGCCGGACGAGGTCATAGGGTTCGAGTCCCGTCGGTGGCGAGATTTTCGACACAAGTCAGGTCAAATTCAGCCGCTGACGAGAGAATTTTAGCGGTCGACTGCTCCGATCGCTAGCTTTCCTCTTTTTCTTTGATCACCACCAGGCGAATGCTGGAACAGCACCCTAACAAACGGGCCACGGACCGCGCGCGATCTTTCCTTCCTCTTCCTTGTCCTATCCTCTTTTCTTACTTCCACTCGCATTCACCTGCTCGACTCTACCACACTTGCCGGGAGACCATTGGGGAGATTAGAGCGTATCCCGGCTGGGGAGGTGCCCCGCTGATGGGAGATACCTGGTTGGGAAATATCCCTCAAGCAGACGTAGGTCGGCGCCGGAGCTCGCCACCACCTTCCGTCATAAAAGACATGTACTATACTTCTGGCACTAATGACTTTGGCACTTGACGTTCCCGGAAAGATCAATCAATCAACGATTTCTTGTCACGGAATAAAGTATCTTTCCTCCCCGTTATTCAATTTAACAATTGCAACAGACGAAATAAGTGAAATCATTTATTCAAATAACGTATGTATTAGATCGTCCTGCATAAAAACATGAAATCACATTACCGTAGCATTTCTTACTATAATGAAATATGAATACATATGTTTCTCAAGAAAATTCGTTTGATTAACAACTGGGAGCGTGAAAATGTTGAAGGCAACATATGAACATTGCTCCATTTCAGTTTTCTTTTAAATATTAACCCGTAGTCACCATCTCCTTTGTTTGTTAATAAATTTAAAGGCAATATTAATAATCGTATAGTTAAGAAAAATTTAGGGCGCGAGCAATCTGAAGGTTGGGCGTTCCGAAATAACTCACGTTTTGCTGCCAAAATCACTCTCGAGGAAAAAACGTCCATTAGAGTGGGGGCTGAGCTTTGGCACTGAACACCGTTTTGCATGATGTTCACACGCCGCGGATAACGATGGTTAGGGCCCGGGCAACGCGAGTGCCGAGCTTTGTTTAACTTTTTTCTTCCCAAATTGCACTCGGAAGGAAAACGGTTGTTTGTCCCCCGGGGCTTTGTCACATCCCATTTTGCATCCACGATCGCACTCAAGAGGAAAACTGTTGTTAGGGTGCGGGGACTAGCTTTGCCACCGGACAACGTTTTGCATTTCCAATCGCACACGAGAGGAAGCCGGTAGGGAGCGCGAGGGCTGGGCGTGGCGAGCCTGCGTGTACTGTGCGCAGCCCTGAAGGCGGGATCGCGGCGAGAGCGAGAGTCTGGCCGCGAACTCTCGTCGCTAGGGGCCGGGCCGGACGACGGCCAGCGCCCCGTCACGCCCCACTCCGCCACCTCCCGACCCGCGACGCCGCACCCCGGCGCCTCGCGGCCCGTCACGCCGCACCTCGGCACCTCGCGGCCCGTCACGCCGCACCTCGGCACCTCGCGGCCCGTCACGCCGCACACCGGCACCTCGCGCCCCGCCACGCCGGGAGTCCTCGACGGCACCGGGGACGCCGGGCCGGCCGTCGGCGCCGGCGACGAAGGCGACGGGGATGGGGACGGAGACGGCGTCGCCCGGGCACGCCCGCGCCCGCCGCACCGCCCCGGCTCCGGACGCCGCCCGCAGGTATTATGCCCAGCGCCCCCGGCCACAGCTCTCTTTTGAACGATTTTCATCGTGGAGTGTTAAGCATGGCAAATATGCAACAGTTTTTAAACATGCTAATCTTGCAGCATGTCTAAACCTGGGAAAATGCATTTAGAACAGGAGTTCCCAACGTGAGAATCCCGCTTGGGGATTGCTGAAATTTTGAAGAAGGTTAGTGGTGATCAAGGGGTCGATTAAAGGTCAGAAGCCAAATGCGAACCGACGCCTGATCAGTATAATTAAGATTCCTTTGGTTATAAAAATAGTAATGAACTTAATTGTTTTCTGATATATCGCAACAAAGCACGTAAAAATAAAATACAAAATCACTCGTTTTCTTTCGTATCCACCGATCATCCTTAGAATGAAGATGTTAAGAAATCTCAAGATGTGCTATGCTTTCACAACTACGCTTTCACAACGATGCTCTGTCGGGCAAGAAAATAGCCTCCGCAATGTGCACTGGAGAAATGTGGCCAGTTCTTAGGAAACACTCATCATTTTGTAACCATTGCATTACAATGAAGAGAATCCCAGCTTCTCAAGCGAAAGCGTCTTCCAATATTGAAAATTGATGTGTGTGCAAGAATATTGTTGCCGGAAATAGTTTTCTTTAATGTATTTATGAGCGATTCTTGGTGGCGTAATTACGGACACTGTATATTATGGAGAAAACGTAAAGGGGTCGATGAAACAAACAATTCTCCTACAAGTGGTCGATGAAAGAAAAAGGTTGTTCATTTCTATTTCAGAGTTTCCCACTTTCGGCGTGGGTTTTGTTTCCCTTTTCCAGCAGAAAACTGACACGTTTTGTTTCAATTTAAACGTTTACATTTTATGTAGTGTTGTCTGGCTATTTTTCAATTTTCTCATTCCCCGAACATGTTTTACATTACTTTCACTCCACCTGAAAAATTGACATTGCCTCATTATTGAGCATTTTTATGGAAAATTTATCACAAAAGTACACAACGTTTTCAAAGTTTTTAGTTTATCCAGCTGTGTTGTTTACACGTTTATTGCATTGTAGAACGTTGGATCACTCTTGACTGTGCGACAGACTCATGAATTTCCTTTATTAGGATATTTATATTTAATCGCAGTGAATAATATCATATGTATATATAATATATACATATATCATATGTACATATATATACATAATATATGTATATATACATAATATATATATATACGTAATATATGTATATATACATAATATATGTATATATACATAATATATACATATATCATATGTACATATAAAATATATTGTCAATTTTCATTGATGAAATTATCGATTGAATCTACTGGAAATATAATTATGATTTAATGTTGCTCTTATGCGTATGTCCATGGCTAAATTTTAGCAGCCTGTATCTGAAAATTTTGCCTTTTTTTAGATAATCTCTTGAAAGATACGATAACTTTTCACTGTATTGAAATGACTCGTTTAACAGAAAATAATTGATTTTTTGTTACATTATGGTAATTGGTCACATTTTTATTGGCTTGTAATAGACACTCCACAGCTTTTTTCTCTCTTCTGAAAAGTCTTATTTTTTGAGATGCGTGTTGCTAAACTTTCGCCGCCGCTTCGCCTGTTCTGTTCCTACGAACTAAGGGAGTGTGAATGGCGGCGCAGTCGGTGGGGGCGGGGAGTAAGGCGAATTGCGCATTGCGCATGCGCAGGCGAAGGGCCTCCTGGGCGACGAGGACGACACGCGCGGCCACATCGTGGGCGACGGCGGCCCCGAGGCGGCCACGCAGGAGCCCACGGACCAGGCCGAGGGCGACGACGGTGGGACCTCACAGCACACGTTCACCACAAGGAGCTGCTTGGCTGTGCGTCCTAGGCACACGTGCCAACGTTTCGGCCGCCATTCTGCGACCTGCCAGGACGAGCATTTCGCCCTTAGAAAGGTCGCAGAATGGCGGCCGATACGTTGGCACCTGAGCCTAGGACGCGGCGTGTCTCGGGTGTGACAGCCTAGTAGCTTCTGATTCCGGCCGCAGAAGCCTAAGCTCTCACGTTCATCATGCACACTGAGCGGCACAATCTAGTGCCCTCGAGGTCACGACCTGTAAAGAGAGGACGGACAGTACCATCCAATCGGGAGCTTCGTTACGACTTAAATTTGTTATATTGAAGCTCTCGATTGGATGACAGTGTCCCCTCTCCTTTCAGCTAGTACTACCACACATGCCGGGACCAGTCTTAGAGGAGCTTAGAGGTCTTGGCTGAGGCTGTGCCCCGCAGGTGGGAGATATCTGGTTGCGGAAATACCCCTCAAGACGGCGGGTAGGTCGGCGCCGGATCTCGTCATCCAGCAGGGATAAATATCCATCTCCGCGATGAAAAATTCAATTTAATGGAATAAAATAGTATTTTGACATAAAATGAGTTTAAATTATGAATTTCTCAAGTTCAGGATGTTTTATAGTATGTTAGGGCATTTTTACGAGAACGTGGGTGGGGTAGTACTTTTTAAAATATTTCATTTGAATGTCACAATACATGGTGACCATTTTAATGTATACCTTTTGAACAAAGAATATATGTGTGAGCTTTGAAAAGACAAAATAAAATATGTTTAAAATGTGTTTATTCCTCTATTAACGTGTAAAGTAGTATGCATATTTATGCACTTGGAAGTCGTCACTCCTAGAATCCACCACACAATACCAACAAAGGAGGAGGCGCTTAACAAATCCAGTCCTGCAATGAGATAATCTTGTATCACATCCATTGCTTTGGCCATAAGCATATCCCACGCAATATGCTTATCAACCACTCGACTCAATCATTAGAAATTAGATGCCATATCTACGCACGTTATATAATTTACATGTAATTAGAAGAATAAACGCACTTATCTCTCTAACGATTGATCCCCTCATTATGTTATTTTCCTCTACCCTAGTACAAATATTCTGTATGTTTTTTGTGGAAATTAACACATTAAACTTTTAACATATATCGTAACATTCCAGTAAATATCTTTCCAGACCGCGTTATTATGAAAATATAATTTCCATAAGTTTTGAGGAACGAATAACTTCCATAAAATTCAGCGACTGTAGCTCCACAACATTGAAAAAGTAATTGGATTGCGAAAGCGCGAATAGTAGTCGAGGACAAGAATCCTCTCCCTTGTACCTCGTTTTTTCCTCCTGGGAAGTGACGTCTCTGAGAGAACTGACGATGAGGAAAGGGAGTGACCTGATCTCTCCTTGCCCGACCCTGCGCTTCCTGAAAGTGTTAGACGCTACAAAACTGGACGATGGCTCCTTTCTTGAGCGAATGAGGAAGCGAATAATATTCCAAGCGTGCGCCGTGCGGGAAATCACTACTCCGTCTGGGACCTGGTGTGGAGTAGGTTCGCAACACCTCCAGGATAATGTTCAGCCCTCGAGCGTTTTTTCCAAATTCAGAGACGTTGTCTTCCTCGGCTGAAATCAGGAGAAATCTTTTTCCCTAAAGAAGGCTGCAGTATGAAACTTTAACCGAAACTGTGGCAGCCATTGTTAAGCCGCGGCGCCTTCCAGACGGCCAAGTGCTTTCAAAGATGAGATCGCAGCCTTCCGCCGCCGGCGTCAGTAACTATTTGGCTATTCGAATGACGCCGCGTCCCGTGACGGCAGCCATTCTGCGACCTTTCTCAGGGCGAAATGCCCTTCACGATTGGGTTAAAATGTTTTCTCCCGTAGGGGTTGGTCATATGCGTATGCTTCCACGGCCAGAGTTAGTAGCTACATGGCTGACCGGGAGACGCCACTACCTAGGCAAATGTGCCAACGTTTCGGCCGCTATTCTGCGACCTTTTTCAGGGCGAAATGCCCTTCATGAGTGAGTTAAAACGTTTTCTCCCCGTAGAGATTGGTCGTATAAGAGCATATGCTTTCGTGGCTTGAGTTGGTAGCAACATATCTGTCCGGAAGACGCGTCCTAAGCAAATGTGCCAACGTTTCGGCCACCATTCTGCGACCTTCCTCCACTATTTCGCCGTGAGGAAGCTGAATGGCGGCCGAAACGTTGGTTCCTGTGCTAGGACCCGGTGTCTCCCGGTCAGCTAGTAGTCACTATTTCAGAGTCGTTGCGCGCGCCATAACGTGCTGGATGGATGCTCCGCGCAGAAGCGGCGGGCGGGGGCGAGGGCGCGGAGGGCGAGGGCGCAGAGGGCGCGGAGGGCGAGGGCGCGGAGGGCGCCGAGGGCCAGGACCGGTCCGCGCGCGCGGACGCGGGCGACGGCGCCGGCGGCGGCAGCGGCGAAGACTGGGACCCTCTCGGCATCATCGGTGAGCCTCCGCCGCTAGCTGCAATGCCCTTTTGCCCTGAAGAAGGACCTTTCTGAGGACGGAAAAGGACCGAGCAGTTGCTTCAGTATTTGAAATGAACATGTCTCTCTTTGCCACTTAACTAGTTCAAACGTACTTCATTTTTATTAGTTCTTTCATTTCATTCTACTGAAGTTATTTTCCGATGCAAATACATTTATCTTTAATTTTTGTGCAATTCGTCAAAATCATACCTGTCGTCGGAGTTCATATCACTTATCTCTCTATTTAGATTTACACTTCACTCCTTGGTTCTCGTGCTCTTTATCAACTTTTTCCGATTGGGCCTTTAGTACCTTTGCAGTGTTACAGAATGGCTCAAAACAAAATATTCATGCACTTCACAAACCATTTTAATTAAAACTAGTTACGTTAATATTTAGAATAACATTAGAATTTACAAAATCATATTTACAAATTTTGTGACATACACTAAAAAAAGTTCTCATGTGCTGGTATCGCGGCAGGCCTCTACCCAGCGCCTAGCGTCCCATCGTTTAAACAGCGTTCGTAGTAGTTTGCGGGAGTTGTCCTGCCAAGTGCGCTTTAAGTATCGAGCATACATCGCCGCCCAAAAGACAGTCACCTTTCATAACCAAGACTGGCAGAGATAGTTTCTCTTAGTGTTCTGCTTTTTAAAATAGCACGTTACAAAAATAATATATGACAAACATTTAAAAGAAACATCTGTCCCACCTCTCACGTCAATCCTTAGCATATTTAGTATTCATGCGCGGCGACATTTTTTTTTCGCGTTTGGACAGTAGTCCCGAACATCGTGTTCTCACCCACTTCTCCGAGTGATGCAGCTCTTCGTCGAAGGACAGCGACTGCCTAGTGGACTGTAGTAGAAACGGCGCTTTACACGGTATTTTGTCTCAACATCGTAAAGTCGTTGTATTAAGTCTGATAAAGAAGGAGCGGGGCAATTATTAAAGCTCTTTCATTTATGGTAATGATATTTGATAGAAAAATTCTCCGGGCGCTATGCAATGCTTCCCGAGGAAATATTTCGCAATGGAACATTTAGAACCGATAACGATTTGTGTAATTTGTTTAGCATAAGTCTACTAGTTAGGTCTGTTGGAAATTATAAATAAATCGAGAACCAATTAGACACATTCAATTAATTTATCTTACGCTAATCTATCTCGACACTGACAATTAAATTTGTACCTTGAACAACTTCAGCATTTACCTTGTTTTACGCAAATACAAAACAATTTCCTTCAGATTATGGTGTGGAAATTGTAAATGTGTCCTCTTTTCTGAACTTGTCTCGTGTATTTTTTATATTAACTCACTCTTTGCCTTCCATCAGTTTGGTCTGATGTAACCTTCCCAATTAACTATGCTAAAGTAGTAAGTGATTAGAAAAGGACAACGCAGAATATCCAAGCCAATGAAGGGAGGCGTGTTATAATAAATTGGTCAGCACATTCTCCAGATCACATGTAAGACTTTCTTCGTTATGGAAAATTTTAAAAAATGTTTGGAGTGTGTGCTCGTAATTCCAGAACACATGAAAAGATGGATTGTTGCAATTTGTGATGTTTTAAAACGCAAAACATTGCAATCTGTTCGACGGCCTTTGCAGTCACGACCGCAGATGCGCATTGCAATTGAATGTTTGTCAATTTACATTCAAAATAGTTTTTTTCTTCAATTTTATTTTCTATTTACGTTACATTGATGTATTAAGTGGGGCCTCGGTGGGTGTGGGGCTAGCTTACTAGCCTTTGAATGCCCAGTGCGCGGATTCGATCCCGGCCGACGTGCCAGGATTTGCGAAGGGCGGAGAATCTACAGTAACCATGTCACTCTGGTGGCATATAAAAGAAGCATTGCAGTTGCCCGGCAAAATTAAATCCATTCGACGACATCCACCCTTGCGAGATCTCACTTTCCCCCAATCGAACAGCATGGATATAGTAACTGAGACCGACATCTAGCGGAGAAGGTGAGAGGCAAATCCCAGGCACATTTAGGTGCCCGCCCGCGAGCTGCGCCTGCCCGATAAAAGGTACCCAGACCCGCGTCAGAGGTAGGCTTCTAAAAAGAGCCTGGATTGAAAACTCAGGGAAAGCAACGGCAAACTACCTTGAGTATTTCCTCCCAAGAAAACGCATTATGAGTCACCTAACTTCTGTGTATGGATGAATAGGACCCAGGAAGAAAAAGATGCACTAAGTAGGGAGTGGATTAGCAGTAGAGAATCCATGGCCTCCGCCCCTCCCTGCCTCCAATCTCAGTCTAAATGTCTCGGCACCGCGAAGGATCCTCTGCACCTGCCTTGAAGGCGATCCTCTGCAAGGACTGTTAAAATAAGATATTGTCCTATCAACTACGGAGTAAAATTTCAAATCATCAGGCAGATTTGTTTTACTCGATGTTACTTTTAAATAATGGACAAATTATACATCTTTGTTTTCCTCCCTTTATGGTTTATCCTTTGTAGATGAAAAATATATGTAGTTTCATTTAAAAATAAAAGATGAATGTCTCCAAAGCTGGATATATTTCAAAGAATGTTATTGTCCCACGGTATGTGTATCATATAAGAGTATGGAAATGGTCCGTGTCTGGTAGGTACTATTGTTATTATTATTGGTATTATTATTATTATTATTATTATTGTTATTCATTGATTATTAGATTGCATTCTATAATAGGAAAGTCGTTTGTTTGGCACACCTTTGTACTTTCTTTGTGCTTAAGTCGACAACTCCTTTGCAGTTCATTAGGATTTCATTCCAGTTCTAATTGATTCACAAATCTATCTGGTATTTTGTACTCACGCATTGTTCACTTATGGAAGTTATTTTAGAATTAAATGATTTAAACCATTGTGAAGAGTTAGTTTAACCATTTTTAAATAGGTTCATGTTGTTTTTTATTCTTAATAAACAAATTCGTCTATTTCAGTATACATTTTCAAAGCTTACCATAACAAAGAAAACATTGACAGTTACGATGCTAACTTTACATTACATATTAATTGTAACCATTCTGCTTTAGTGTCAAGACGAGTGTAATAAGAAATAGTCTTGACTACAGAATTATTTTAACGAAACGTGCACTTAAGGCACGCCTAGAAAATGTGTAGTATGCATGTATGAAGCAAAGTATAATGCAGTATTGTATATGCGTTTTGTAAAATTAACCAACGTAACCTTTTTTTCTTAATTCAAATACTTATGTTTCAGTAGTTTCAATCCTTGAAAAACATTTAGCTGATAGTAAGTAGTAGATATATTGATGAACATATGGATGCATTAATAATCACTGACCTTGTATATGACTAATGGTCCGGTCCTTGGATTCATCTTATGACAACAAGAAAGAAAGAACGTAAATGAACAAACTACATAATTTTCAACATAACTGCTTGCCAACATAATTTCGTTCTGAAACGCAAGAAAAAAACATTTTGGATTCAGACTCTCTGATCTGAATTCTGATTCTCTTGTTATCGTTTTGAAACTGTGGAATTTTGACATGCATTATGATTGCCTTTAAAATTAATCAATGCTGAATCTTTGTACAATCCATATTGTTTGTCCCTTGTTCTAACACCCGTACCTTTCTTATGGCAGAGGCAATGAGGTATCTGGAGAACCTGCACCCCACCCTGAAACACATCCTCGTTGCCATGGTTGGGATTCTCATGAACAAAATTCTGGATTAGCTCCGTCCACCTGAGAGCTTGCATTTCTGATCCAGCGCACAGCCGTCGTAAGAGGTGAGACTGCGCCTTTTGCGTGCATTCTGGGTTAATGTTGAATACGATGCAGACCTTTGATAAATGTATCGAGTTCAGACTAAACAAATGTAACGTTGATGGTAAGAAGGGCGGTGTATCAGTTTAAGTTGCCCTGTATATAGGGTGCGTAGGCAACTCGAAAGGTACGCGAAGACATGAATAGGAGGATTTACTTCTTATTGCTGCAGAAAGGCCTACGTTGATCGAAATCACTGCTTTATTTGAATGATTAGAACCTTTTTAAGTTTGAAGGGAATATGCTCCGCCTTCAAGTATGAGACTGCACACTGGCAGAAAATCTAAACGATAGATTCTCTTTTGAACCTTTTAGTGAATATTGGACACCAGAAGTGGCCTCTGCGCAGTAGTGACCACTTCTAGCACATGAATTTATAAATATCAATTGGAGGCCTCACGTTGCCAAGAGTTGTGTCGTATATATAATTTTACTTCAATACATGTTTTCTAGACGTAATTTACAAGTGTTCTACCCCTACGTTTTCCATTGAGACATCCTGGACATCGTCGTAGACTCTTTAATATTTTATATCAAATTATCCGGAAAGGTGATGATAATAATAAATAATAGGTGATATCACGTTTATGCTTGATATTTTATTTTCGATTCAGCAAATGAATCAAAATAAATAAAAATTTTAGGAACGTCTCAACAGCTCGATTAGCAAACCTCTGAAGTGCTAAATAGGATAGCGAAAGGAAGTAATAGTTAAAGTTAAAGGGAATTTATAAATAGTATAAAATTAAAAGGCAAACTTGACATTTACATTTGTGAAAAAATACTCAAATAAATAAAATTCAAACAACATCATTATGTAACATGAAGGTTGACACACAACATATTTAGTACGTATATTTGAAAATACAAAAGATGTACCTTAATTCCAGAAGAAAACAACAATCCGTAATTAATTAAACAATCGTATTCCCAATTTATAAATTGATTATGTATTTTCTCCTGACAACTAGGAATTTTTGGATTTTATGAACTTCTGTTCTCTCTGTATTTTGTAAATATTTCGATGCGTAGAAGTATTGCAAAGCGACTTATAGATCACAAATATCTTTTATCCAACCTCCCCTGCTCCTCGCGGGAAAAAGATATACTTTATACCCTTGTCTACTCAGGGTACGTTTAGTTCAGTTAGTACGTGTATGCTTTGTTTACATGTAGACGTAGTGCGACCCACTTCTCGCGTGCGACCCACTTCTCTGCTTTAAACTTGCAGAATATGCATCATATGGCTTCTAATGGAATGAAGCAAGGATTATTTTCGTGCTTTTTGTATACATTTATTTATTCTACAAGTACGTATTTACTTATTTTACTTCTTTTTATATTCAAAGAATTGTGAAAATCATATTTTCAAATATGAAAAAATTATATTATTATTGACATTACATAAACGTATCATGAACGACTACTTTTTTGCTCTTAAGCGTCTTAAACGTCTTAAGCGTCTTAAACGCGTTCAGGGGATAGAATATTGAGATACTGAATCAATTATATCTGACTATTACCATCACTTTACAATCATCAAGTACCCTCTACCTGATCAAAATCGGGATTTGTAAGTGAACTATTTTTTTTAATGAAACTAATTCAAGTTTGAGAGATTTTTATAAAAGGAATATATTGAGGAATAGATCGGCTAGTCCATTTAAATTCACAAAACAAATTTAGCACTGTGGACTGAATTTTAAGAAAACTACGAAAATGTTTCTTCGTAACAACGGCCCCAATCGATGTGTTTACCTTCATTGAATTTTGCAACTGACTTAGAGGCTAAGGTCACATTTTGACACACGTAATTGGTGCGTGTGTACATGCGTGCGCGCGTCTGTATGTGTGTATGGCAATGCTATCAGTGATACGCGTATCTGTCAGAAACCTTTTCTGAATTCACACTCGCCAGGAGGAGGATGAAATGATGAGAGCGAAACGGGGTTCTCCATGTCAACAACGCAGCGTGTTCTCATGTTCCTATTTTATAGGCGGGATGAGAACGGCTTGTGAATATTAATTTATAAATGTAGGGAGATCGTCCCTCAGGGACAGGAGATTCTAATTTTCGGCTCCGTCACTATCTTGACACTCATATCGTCCCCCGGAATCTCCTGTGTCTTTTATTTCCAAAAGATTTCGCAATGCTGTTACTTCTTCCCATTCTATTGGCAATATCGAACTTCACTTACAATGTCCAATGCCTTGACCAAGAGTAGCGATCTCCAACCAGCAATAAATAACTGCTATTATTTTATGTGTTCAGTACATAACATTGCAATCAAATAATTATCTAGAAATTGTGCTTTAAGAATCCAAAATCTGTTAATGGTGACTAACACTCTGTATTCAAGCTCTCTCTCTCTCTCTCTCTCTCTCTCTCTCTCTCTCTCTCTCTCTCTCTCTCTCTCTCTCTCTCTCTCTCTCAAACGCAACCTCTCTCTCTCTCTCTCTCTCTCTCTCACTCACACACACACACACGTCATTGCATCTGACAATCTTTTACAATCACACATTATTTGATCACGTTTATTTCAGATACTATTCTAATGGAAATTTTTTCTCTTGCAGTTCTTGCAGTACAACAGTGGCAGTTCACTTTTGAAATCTTCTGCTGAAAATACTCAACCCCCGTCATATTTGACCGTTTGCAAAGAAGAGAAAATAAAATGATATTATGTTATTTTTTTCATCTTTTAAGACATTCTCAATAGAAATTGTTGGAATGGACTTGTCGTTTTATTGAACTGATAGTAATGAACTATTTCCGTGCATGTATTAAGAGAACCATCACTCAATTAAAAAAATTTCTTTGGAAATACCAAATTCGAAAATAGTTCAGGCAAGCATAATTATTCGTAGATAAATTGAGAGTTCGGAGAAAACTTTATTAAAGCAATCGATTTTTAAATAATCAATATTTATCTCCACAAAACGAAAATTTACTTGCGTACAACAAGAATAATGACAATATTTTCACTACAGCACATACGGGTTATCCAAAAAGTATGTACACAAGAGGAGGGGGTGGCCATTTTGTTTCAAAATTGTATGAAAATAGGGAAGGGAATAATAAGCGATGTATAATTAGCAGTGTACGTACCCTACAAAAAATAAGTGCCGTTAGAAGGTGTAAGGGTGCCCTTCCGCTGTCGGCCACCTAGCACGAACCGCCCAATGGAAAGGGAGTTTGAGAGGCACGAGGTGTCTCTCCAATTGGAGGAAGTCATCGACTCACAAGTCGCCCACTCCGACTACAGTGCGCAGTAAGCGCACCTTCCCGTGTGGCGCTAGTGTACTCGCCACCGCGCACCGCCTTTGCGCTCAGGTCGTTACCGAGGCTGCCTCATCTTTTCGTACGGTCACACCGACGGACGTCTTATGTTCAATGTTTTGTATTTGCCAGTTCATGTTTCGTGTTTACTTCAGGTTTTTATCCGGAGATTGCATTCGATTCTCCATGGTCTACAAAAAGGATCTTTGTGCCACTCTCTTCGTTTCCATTGAATACGCGTTCGACACGCGCGCTTGGTGAGTGTTTCCCCAAGTCAGTGTTCAACTTCCGGTTGTCTTCTGCCTTCTTCAAACACAATAGTAATTTACGTCATAAGGATGGAAAATGTTATATTACGAGTGAGATGTTTCTAGTCGAGGCGACGTTAGGAGCCGAGGCTGGAATTTCCTAAGGGTTTCCTAACGTGAGCCACCTGAAAACATTTTAAGAAATGGGAAGAAATAAACGAAAAAACTGCGTATAGATTGAACTCAGTATAATTTTACACAAGTACGAGTTTAACATCTTATACATAAGGAATTGTCTTATATGTCTTGCTCATAGTTCGTATATTCAGATTCGACACAAGTCACATATATAAACATATCTTTTCGCCCCCACACATTCTACATGAGGCCAGTGTGTTTACTCACCATTAGGCACATCACCCATATTTCTCCTACAGCCCTCCGAAAATTTTACACGGCAAAACGTGCACTCTGCATCTTCTTCACCTGAAAGGGAAGATGTCCGTGGTAGAACTTCTAATTGAAAAGAGCCAGAGGACATGTTCGATTCCTCGTCGGAGGCGCAATATTCCATTTGAGTTTTGTTTAACTTCAGAATTTTCTTCAATTTCATTCTTTTTGATTTCTCTGGGATTACATTTTGAAATTGTCTCTTGACCTCTTTCTTCTTCCTGCCGTATCGAACTGATAGGCTTCCGAGTAGGCTCTTGCTTTTTATAAGACTCCTTAACGAGCGCCAAATATCTCAATCGTTTTTGCTTTACAAGATGGGAAACTGGGGGCCCGCGTTACGAACATTTGGGGGGCTTGGGTTATAAGCAACTACTTGCACTTCAAGCATAAACGATATGTAGCATCTCTACATCCGCGAGAAGAAAACTCAATGTATTCTACTTGCCACACCAACTCGGGCTTCAGCCGACGTTCACACTTCCCCCGCCGAACGTCACTCGCCCTGCCTTCTTGTGGTGCCATTCAGCCCATTCAGCGCTCTGCCTCTTTCATGTGGGCAGCTGATATCGAACTGTAAGTACCACTTCTAAAAGTGAAAATGTCTCAACAAACGCCTATCAATTACGCAAGATTCTCAAGAAACCTTTTTAACTTGAACCAAAAAACATTTAAGAGGTAGAATGAACCATTTTTATCAGCATATTGTATAAGGTTTTCTGAGAATTTAAAACAACTTTGTTGTATAAATGTTTTAAAGCATTATTAAACTGACTTTAAGTTCACAATTATTGACATTGAATATTCCGGAAATGTTTTCTGCCTTCGTATGTAATCGTATTTGCAGTCAACCTCAAAATCACATAATAGAGTTCGCGGCAACGGAAATCAATATCATGAAAGTGAAATTTCAAATCGAACAGGATAGTTGATGATATTGATCAATACTAATAGCTGGGACATCGACATCCTTGAAGTCAGAAGCCACTTTAGGTACATTATGTGGCAAAAACATTCCAATTAAAGGTGACCTAATCATGAAACTGGAATACAATGGTGTTTGTAAGAATGCTACTACAATTGATGCTAACCTTTATAGTGCAGTTAATATATTAGGTATGGAAATTTTAAATGCTTTCGGTTGTACAGTGCATGGTAATGTTATCAAATTAGCAAATTAGCAAAACCAGAAAGATTATGTAAAGAATATCCCGAAATAGTTATGAAGACTTGAGGAAATGTGAACATTCTCAGCGTGCAGCCTTAATTCAAGGCGAGGCCAGACCATACAGCCTCTGAACACAAGTGCTAGAATAAATGCATTGGTGGGAACTACAAGGTATCTTTAGACCGATAAACACTAGAGCTATAAGCGACACCGGCCGTCGCAGTAAAGATACCGAATGGAAAAGTTCAGAAAAATATTTGCTGAGACTTTAAATGAACATTAAACCCACAAATGATAGTGAATCAGTATCCATTACCAAAGCTAAAGGGATAATATTTTACAAAACTTGATTTGATAGAATCGTTCATACAATTACAGCTAGACAAAAACTCATCTTAATTAGTAAAAGAGGTTTGCTAAATAACACAACTACTCGGTTGAAATGTAATGGAAATGGATGTTTCAGAGGCTGTAATACGGGTTAAAATGTGTGCAGGGAATCTTTCAAAGATTTTTGGAACAGATTACCAACAGAATTTTGACTTGTGTCAACTTCCTCGATGATATTGTAGGGGCGGGTGAATATATCAAAGAACACTTCATAAGCTTGTTGTTGCTAAGGCTCTAAGTCAATGGTTTTAAGTGTTATTTAAGCTGACTTGTGCCAAACAAATAAAGAGCACAAACAAACTGCTGTAATCCGTGATTTCTCTGATCCATACCAGAGGAATGCCAGAACGCTAACCTAACAAACGGGACACAGATAACGTGCAATCTTTCCCTCCTTTCTCTTGTCCTATTCTGTATACTGACTCACACACCTTTACACTCACGTGCACTACATTACCACCCATGTAGGGTGAACAGAGCTTAGAGCTGGTCCAACTGGAGCAGTGCCCCTCTCGCAGAGATACCTGGAAAGGGATGACACTCAAGCCAACATGTAGGTCAGTAACCTGTCTCCCCATCAATCGCGACAGGAACACCGCCACATAGCAACTTTCAATTATTTTCGTTTTCTTTAATGTGGGTTTTCATTTCATAAAAAGTAAAGAATTAAATTAGTTCACATGATTGATCTGTGTGAGTAAAGAAACTATTAGTTGTCTCAACGTTTCCAACCACCAAAATATAGAAGGTATTTGGTGTTTTATTTGTCTTAGTTTATAAACGGGATTTTACACTGTTCTTTGTTTTTTTTATACTCTAGCCCTGATGAAGAAATTAAATATTTCGAAACGTTGGCACAACTAATTGTTTCTTTACCCACTCTGACCAATCCTGTGAACGAATTTTATTATTCAACAATGGTCGCGATTTCTGCCATGGTTAAAAAGTAAAAATTCCGCAAATTTAGTAAATCTGAAGTGAATGTTTTTGAAGGTA
>JAZDUA010000111.1:2882500-2932500 GCA_038098605.1 Gryllus longicercus
TTTCAAGATCTACAAATGCAAGATGCGTTTCTTTGTTATGGTATCTTCGTTCTTCTATCAATCGCTTTAAGGTAAATATTGCATCTATACATGAACGACCTTTTCTGAATCCCGTTTGTGCTTCTAAAAGAAGTGCTTCTGCTATTGTCTTCAGTCGTTGTTTCAGAATTCTAGTGTATACTTTGTAGGTTGTGTCTAGCAGACTTATTTCCCAATAATTCTGGGTGTTATTTCGATCACCTTTCTTGCATAGGGATATCGCTTTCGCCTGTAAGCATTCTTCAGGAGTCTCAAGCTGCCTTCAGCACACATTAAACAGCTTTAAAAGTTGTTCATGCAATGCTTGGCCTCCATATTTTAGTAATTCGCTATTGATTCCGTTTGCTACGGGCGTTTTTCTATTTTTTAATCCTTTTAAAGCGATTGTCAGCTCTTCCCATGCGATGTCAACATTTGAGTACTTTTCTCTGCGATTGACTGCAGCGTTTGATTTATCATCGTATCACAGGGATCGATAGTGTTCTGTCCACTTATCTACTTCTATGCTTTTGACATTTACATCCTCTTTTATAGATTATTTAGAGACATCATGACTTTGTACTCTGAAAATCACTTTCCATGAACATTATGTTTAATATTAGAAATAAATCTTTCTCAGGATGCATTGTGGGATTTCTTTATTGCATTTATTGCTTGATTTCTTGCGATGTGGTAATCTTGTTTATTAACGTGTGTTGGGTTGCTTAGATATTTATACTGACATTTTTCTTTATTCTAACTAATACTTCTATTTCTGTCGTCCAGATTTTTAGTCTTCTTTTACTTCTCATTTTCTTTTTCATCCCCAGGACTTCATTAGCAGCCTTCGTCAGAGACATTTTCAATTTAGCCCATATTTCTTCCACATTGTTACATAAAGGATTTAAATGTAAGTGTTCCTTCAGTGTACATTGGTACAATTTCCTTGTGCTCTGATCGTTTAGAACATGCACTTTGTAAACTTTCTGTGCATCAGCATCTGGAGAGTTGTTCTTTGCTTTTCACCATCTTTGATAAATCTTGATACGAGAAACTACTAGATAATGGTCTGAATAGATGTCATAACCTCTCAACACATTTGTATCCATTACTTGTTTTGGTATTATCTGATTAGCAACTATATAATCTATTAAGGATCTGAAGTTTCGATTGGCCCAAATAAACTTGTGAATTAGTTTCTTGCGGAAAAAGGTGTTTGTTACTTTTAGGTTGTTAAAAACTGCGAATTTTCGAAGTTTCATTCCATTCTTATTTATTGTGTCTTCGCCAACTGTATCTATAGATCAACTAACGGCTTCGATCCTCACTCTGGCATTAATATCCTGTAATGAATACTTCGCATGTTTGATTATATCTGTCCACAGTTTTTTGGAGTGTTAAGGAAAAACTGTCAGTTTCCTCTTCCAGTTCTTTCGACCGTCCTTCCACTGGGGTATAAGCGCCTATAATGGCCAGGTGTCCGTTGTTATGTCTTACTCTGATTGTGACAATTCTGTAATTCACATATTCGTTTTCTCTAATCTTTGGTTCCCATTTTTTATTTACAAATATTGCTACTCCGTTTGAAGCTCTTATACTTTCCTCTACATCGCTGTAGCACATTGCGTAATTCCCTACATTTTTTGAGCCTTTTATTTTTTCTTTATTTCAGTCACTACGGCAATGTTTATCTAATGTTCTTCCAGTATTCTAGTTAGCAAATCTTCATTGTTTGCGATTCCCTTTACATTCCAATTTGCTACTCTTAAAGTGTCCGCTATCCATCTATTCTTGTCCATTTTCTTTGCGTGGTTTGTCGTTGTGTCGTGATTGTTTTCTAGGCTTCTTCGGATGCTGCAAGTATATTTAGATTTTACTAACCCGACGCACACCCCCAACCTGAAGGACCAGAGCTTTTTACTCAGGATTGTCTCTCCCTTAGGCTGACTGTTTCCACCACAGCTCAAGGAGTTCAGCCCCTCCCTTTTCCGCTCCTTTGAGGAGTTTTAATTCTCATGGCGAGGGATCCAGCCTACCTCTGACCGGTCATCCGATAGGAAATCGTTAAGAAGGAAATTTTAGATAGGTACTGGAAATTTCCAAGCTACTCAATCCACCTGTTAGCTCTCAGAGATGACGAAGGATAAATATACGTGAAATGAGGGAATTACTTTTAAGGGTTAGGAATTAGTTGTCTCTTACGTCAGGGGGAGTTCCCATGGTGCTATTCTATTAACATCCCCGGTTACCATACGGGTGTTCAAATATCATTAGCTCAAATATCTTGCATAACGAATATTATAATGCGGTATTGACAAACACATACTAAAGTAACATTATAAGTAAGTTCTGATATTTCTAAATGCGAGATGTGATTTATCCGAGATTGCTTAAGCATTGTACGCTCTTGATCCGGGTTCAAGACTAGCGACGGTTCGAATCTTCTTCTGAAAACTTGGTTTGCTGCTATAAGCCTTTGGATAAGATGGAGGGAAAGACCGATCTGGCAGTGATTGGCCCGCACTGAAATTGACGGGGGATATGTAGTTAATAGCAAAGGAGTAAAATCGTGTGTGTCCTAACACGCATGTGACATTAAAGAACCTGCTTAATTGCAAGCAAAAATAAATCTTCCGACAGTTCCCGTCCTAAGATCTCAAATCAGTTCCACTAAAAACACGTTAATACCCCGTAACAGACACAATTAGTGACTAAATTCGACGTTGTGTAGCTTTTTATTGGCAATAAATATCTTTTGGAAGCATTGAGCTTTCTATGTGGTACCAAATATGAAAATAATCAACAATAGAGCATCTGTTGGAAGTAGGCAAAGAACAAATTTTCGGTAGGTGAGCATTAAGAGACAAGAACAAGTGTGGCATAACTGTACTCGTGTAGTATAGGTGAGACAGTCGCACCTTATCAGACCCACTTCGCAGGTTTGAATTCCTGCACACTAATGGATGCTTGCTCTGTCTGTCGTGGTAGAAGATGTTTCGAAACCACCATGCACCGTATAACAAAATAACCATTTCTTCCCTTTCTTCAACCTATCAATCGTATGTGCATGGCTGCCAGCGGTCACATAGAGAATTCTTAGTCAGTGGGTGTACCGACTGCATCGTCTGCCCTATCTGTCCGCCACCGCACTTCCTTAACTGTAAAAATGAATTTCGAACGCTATTATCGCCCTGTGGGCTGCCACAGCTAGTGATTGCATGCAAAGGGCCTAAGAGCCACTGCGATGTGAAGGTATGCTTTGCCGCGGTAGGTGTCCGAAAGGGTTAAAATGGCTGATAGCGGATACTGATGTTATGGAGTGTTAGTGTAAGCATTTACGGGTAAATGAACGTTAAACCGAGCCCAACGAACCACACCGTTGCCTTCGGTTTGTTTGGGTGCAGGCGCCGCGCGCGAGGTCGCAGCCTCCGCCAGAGACGCAGCCTCTGGTTGAGGAGCAGGAGGCGGCGCCGGCGGCGGTCTCGGAGGGCGGGAAGGCGGCAGCGGCGGCGGAGGAGGAGGGGCAGAAGAAAAAGAAGAAGAAGAGGCGGCAGCGGCGGAAGGAGGAGCAGGGCGGGGAGTGCGTGGAGCGGTTCCAGGCCACGGGGGAATGCATCCACCCCTCCGGCGCGTCGGATCTCTTCGGCTTCATCAGTAGGCCCAGCGCTCACGAAATCGACGCGCTTTACGGAATACGCTTTACGCTTGAGATTATGTTGTTCGTGGGATGCAAGTGACACGGCTCAAAAAATACGAGTTTTGAATTGATGCAGGCTCCAGAATTGGAGGTTGGCCTTCCTTCCCGCAGCATATCATACAGTACAGAATTCCACCGACAAATAGCAGAAGTGTTAATGCACGAATGATGCTTTTCAATACAAACTGAAAAATTCAGTCATTTATGTCAACACTTGATTTTTTTCAGTTGTGCCGTAGTGCATCACACGAAAAATGCATCGCGTATTAATGAAAAGGAAGCAATGCGGTCGCCACGCACATTAAATGTGAAATTTCAAAGTTACAAAAATATGATATTTATAGGTTATAGAATTTTTTACTCGATCCATTGCACGACACTCCCTTATCACTCATTTGATGTTTTCAACATGATAAGTAAGATCTGTAGCAGGAAAAATAAGATATCCGTATCGGGGACGCTCCAACGCGACGGTGGTCGACACCGTAACTAACGAGTAAATCTTTACCTTCTTACTTAATTTCTCTTCTCCCATTGAAGTTTAGAGTTGCAATCTTCACCACTGTATAGAAGTTTCCAAGACCAATACGAAATGCGATTAGGGTTTTGGGTATCCGACGCGAGATATGTTAGCCAGATATTAACGGTTGAACTTTTCATTATGCGCCAATGACTTGATGCTATACCACGAGAGAATAGTAGTTTACGTAACAAGGGTGCGAAACAGGTGATTCACGCACGAGTAGTTTGTCGTCCTCGCTACGTTCAGATAACAAAGAGACGAATGTGGGAATCACCTCGCTCCCGTGGTGTAATTTTTCTCTAATTTCTATTTTTAACACGTCATGACTGAAAGGCAATGCGTCAAATAAAGGAATATAAATTAAATATAAAATAACGAGAAAATCTTACTTGTTTGAAATAAATGGATATAGTCAGTGACATAACACTATTGTTTGTAAAAAATAATCAAAGACGACAAGACGAAAGACAATTTACGAATCGTTACATGTATTTCGCACATGCTTCGCGAAGTTTTGCACTGTGAACAAATTAGCGATTTTGCACACCGAATACGTACACGAGAAATCGCGTTTCGCACTCGGCATGTTAAAAAATACATTTCACTTCGAAGATCTTGAAGACAGAGCTTGCCTCATGAGGCCTCAATTTTTCCCGCCCGATCGTCTGTCAACCAGTTGACAGGTTGTTGAACGGCTACGCAAGTGATTTGGAAAATGTATTGGGTAAATGCATTGGGTGTCACTTAATTGACACTGCAATTATGGCGCAATTGAGCTCGTATAACATCAACTGTCAGCACATGTAACGCGTGACCACACAACGTTGTCCGATGTAGGAAAAGTTATCCAGCGACAACCAATGGTTGTACAGAGGCACAGTATCACTAAGAATTTTAGTGATTTCTGTAGAGAAAGTTTTTTTACGCCTCATATATAGCTTATTCAAAGGACTTCGCTCGCTCATACTCTAATACACGGTTATCCAACTACCCGGCGGTCCGCGGTGCCATTTATTGCGGCCCGTGAAAGATTGAGTCAAAAGTTAGTGTCCCTTGTATCCAAATCGAGCGAGAACATAGCGCGCCTAGCTCATGCGCCCCGGAGGAGTCCATGATCCTTTAATATTGGTTCAGATTTAGATTTGATTCATTTCTAGTAAATTCTAAAATTCAAAATGATCCCATGACTTTCACTACCTGATATCACACCTGACTTTCCCCCCTCCCCTGTTTCGAAGCAGACGGGAAAAGTGCCAAGATCAACAATACGGGAAAGTCTGGTGTGGTTCGCCCGATTAATAAAATATGGCCCACAACCGCATTAAAAGTTTTAGTTGTGGTCCGTGAGTCCTGGCACAGTGAACTGCTGTAGTAGAACTGTCGTCTGCACCACCAAAATCACCACCGCGCTTTTCCACGTTCTAAAAAATAGAAAAGACTAAATCGCCGATATTGTCGCAAAATTTTAACGTGTTTCTGTATGATTCATATTAAATTCGAAGATAAGCAGATAATCAGAAAATAATCGCTAATAATACAAATAATCATAATGAGCAATTCCTTTTCATAATTGTTTAAAATCACCAACTTTTCTAATGATACAATATGCGTTTTAGGTTTTTATCTATTATATTTATAACACCCTTTCCTATGTTATAAGATAATAGACATATCCTGATCTGTTTTATGTTGTTCAACATTAAACGTCTCTTTTTCAGGTGCATTCGAGTACATCCAGACCCTGAATCCTGCTATGAAACACATTTTAGCGGTGGCAGTGGGTGTCATAATGGATCGAATTCTGCAATAAGAAAGAAATTTCAACTTATTCGACGTTATAGACCAGCGACGTCAATAGAACCACTTTTGTATTCGTAGACGGAAAAGTTAAGAGAAGTACGTTTGATGTTGTTTTATTTATAATAATAAATTAATAATTATATTATTAATTAAATAATTTATTTTTTATTTAATTTTTTGAGAGCATCCTCTTGACTGAAAATATATACTACATAACCTTTTGAATGTTGATAGCAGTTTCGTCTCTAATATTGACATTTTTTCTCAGCGATATACTCTATTGGGAGTGTTTCTTGACTCCAAATTCTTTAATTCGGAAAGTAACCAACATTTGAATACAAGTAAACGAAATTCTGCATGCGACAAGGAAAATGATTTAAGCGGTGGTTTTCCGTTACCTTCCACATGTGATGAAATTATTTCTAACGTCTTGTGTTTTCAATGTTTTCGTTAATCACGTTTAGTAAATTGTTTATATATCTTAATAATGATACCAGTTTCTAAGCCTGATACACATACCAAAAGTGGACGAATTACTTTATTGGCTAGGTGATTATGATAGTGTGATGTGCGATGAAGAAATCGTTGGAGGAGGGTCGGAGAAACGGGAGTACCCCGAGAAAATTTGATGAAAATCCGCTGCATCCGTTCTAATGGACTGGGACTTGAACGTTGGCGTGCCCACCGCACGTTACAGTCCCTGGATAAGAGAGTAGCGCATTCCTTTGTGCCGGCGATTCCGACACTTAATATTCAGCTACCGGAAGGTTTTGAACTGTTTGGTATTTTGTGTGTCGAGAACGGCCAATCTTCCCTAAACTAGTTTTAATATCCATGCAAACCTCCATTACGTCTTCCATTATTATTTCTCTTCAATTTCTTAATGCTGCCTCACGGAACTACTTGGTGAGAGGATATTAAAACACTGGGTTGCCCTTTTCTCTGTATTGACTGCGTGTTGCAGTCGCGTAGCTACACTTAGTGACACCTGGGGCAAAATGAATGGTATCCCTCCCCATAAATTACACAGATATAAAAATATATATTATTGAAAAGTTATAAATTATTTAATATAAATGTAAGTTTATTTTTACGTGACCGTTATTTATAATATATTAAAAACTGAATGTAGTTCAGAATAATTGAAATTTAATTTTTAAATAAATAATATAAAACGAAGTATGACTAATTAGCAAATGTGCGGTTTTTATAAAAAATGTATTTTTAAACAAATCAAGTTGAATATTTTCACTATATTATTTTCTAATGGAGCCACTTCTACCCCGGTGTCATTTGGGGCGGACCGCATCCCCCCGCCGCTCCCTAACTACTCCACTAACGCGTTCGCTGCCCGGGACGTGAGTGCTCGCGGTGTTGCAGCGCCGCCGCCAGGATGTCGCACCAATACTACACGCAGCTGTGGGAGGACACGGCCCAGGCGCTGGGCGCCGTCGTGCGCCAGGATGTGGCGGTGCAGGCGCAGGCGCCCTTCGGCAAGCGCGAGCCCGCGCTGCGCGTCGTCGCCGACCTGTACGTGCGCTACCTGCGCCTCGTGCGCAACCTCGACGTGTGCTACGACCAGGTGACGCAGCCGCAGAAGCGCCCGCTGCTGCGCCGCCTGCTCGACATGGCCATCGGTGCGCACCGCCGCTCGACGCTAGGCCCCGCGGGGGGAGGGGGGGGGGGGCAGAGCACAAAACACACGAGATCGCGACGACCGGAAAGTTTGGAAACACGGAACTGACACTGACATCTTTCGGAGACAGTGAGTCAACACCAGGGTGCACGCGGAGGAAAAGTACAAAGCACGGATGAGGTCGCAACGTCTGGGTAGTTTGGGTACACGGAACTGAGACTGACATCTTGCGGAGAAAGTGAGACACTCCCAGGCGTTACAAGGGGTGTTCACGAGGCTTACTGGAAATGGGGGAGTTCCGCCACTTACCTCAATGCTAAGGGCGAACAAAAACAGAAAAAATAATATCGCACGTTTTAATATCAAGTAGATACTTAAGTACTAACAGAAGCTGACATTTTGCGTAGGTGTGAGATTCGCTATAAGGAACGCTCATGAGACGCGCTGTCTTGACATGTCCATCAGTCCCCTACGATAAACTTATCTCCAAATTCGAGAATAGGAGATGAAAAGAAAGAAACCAACAGCCGCGACCAACGAAGGAGGTGCATTTCTCTGACCTCTAAATGAAGCATTATACTTGTATTTTGATAAATTCATACAGATAAAGCCATTGAAACAGAAATGTTGTCTTCATCACTGATAAAATTTGATCAGAACAATTTTGAATCAACGTAATCGATCCTGGTGAGCGGTGATTCAAAATTCTTTGTCCTTGAGAGATGAAAACGGAGCCGTGGCGAGTGCAGGTGTTTGTGTGTTGGGCAGCGCGCATGCTGGAGATGCGCTATATGCTGCAGCAGTTGGACATCAGCGACTTCAGCTACTTCCACACGGTGCTGCTGGAGCACAACATGACGCCCTACGACCTGGAGACGCCCGCGCCGCGCTACTTCCGCTTCGGGCAGCCCCGCGAGGGCCGCATCAAGGAGCAGAACGCCCGCATCGACGCGGTGCTGCGGGACATCGGTGCGGCCCCGCCCCCGTCACGCCTCGTGCCCCTCCTCACGTCTCCCACTCTCTCTCTCTCTCTCGCTCTCGCTCGCTCGCTCGCTCACTCTCTGGCCACCCTCAAACCCACTTGCTCCACCTTCCTCCATGCTCATTGCTCCTCTTTCTTTCCTTGTTCCCCGTCCATCTCGTTTATCTCTCTCTCTCCCTCTTTTTCCCGACCTCCTCATGCCCATTTTCTCCACCTGCCTCTCTGATCATCGCTCCTGTCTCCTTGTACCTCGTTCATCGCCTCTCTCTCTCCCTCTCCCTCCCGATCTCCTCATTCTCATTTGCTCCACCTTTCCCCCTGCTCATCGCTCCGTTTCCTTTTCTTGCTCCTCATTCATCTCGCCTCTCTCTCTCTCTCTCTCCCTCCCTCCCTCCTCGTGCCCACGTTCTCCGCCTGCCTCCCTGCCTCTCTCCCTGCCTACTCCCCTTGACCCTCGTCCATCTCACCTACCCCCTCATTCTCTCCTCGTTGCCTCTTGCTCCTTCACCCCCAACCCCCCATACCTCTCGCTCTCCTTGACCGTCACCTACCATCCTCGCATACCTCACCCACTCATTTTCCTCCCTTTACGCATGCCCACTTGGTCCGCTCGTTCAGCCACCTCGCTCCTCTCACACTTTTGTCCTCACTTTCACCCTCGCGTTTTCCCTCGAGTTCTCTTGTCTACCTTACATCCTTCACACCTCACCACCTTGCCTGTCTTCCCTCCACCCTTCTCTTTGCCTTCCTTGTACTTGTATCGCTTGTCTCTTACACGTCTCGCCTATGATACTCTCTCGCCCCCGTAGATCTTCTCATGAACTATTGCTATTCCTCTTGGTCCTCTCTCATCCCCCGCTTTTCTCCCACGATCTTGTTTCCTCGTTCGTTTCTGTCGTCACCTCTCACCTCCGCTCACTCGCTTCTCTCGTCACCTCTCGCCTCCTTGCATCCCGAAGGTCGTGTGCGGTTCAGAAATCTGGAATCAGCTGGAGGAGATGCAGGATGTAAATATTGAGGCTACCGCCTGAGTTTGGGTCAACTGTCTCACTCGATAGATAAAGTTTCTGTGGGATTTTATATTTGGCTCCGTTGTAGCTGCCGTTCAGTAAGCTTCCAATGCATTGTCTAAAGAAAGATAATCGAGGGATCTTGACACAACCTCTACCAACTTTTTATTGTTTATACGTGATTACTATAGTTCGTATCTCCTCCAGTAGGGAACTACCAGTAGGGAACACCATTCTCCTTCTTTAGGTGGATCAGTGAGGGTACTACCTTTCATAAGGTGGTTCTGGTTCGTGCAATGTAATATCATTATACCTGTACATTACTACAGGTCCACGATCCATTAGAGTTCTTCCACGATCGAAACGCGCACACAGCAAACCTGACAAAAAGTGAGATGTCTCCTGAGTGGAAGTGACGCAAAAGCGGTTCTACCAATATATAACTTAAGATGCGTAGTTTTTAGATTGTAATTTTAAAACGTGACTTCCATTGCTCTGCAGAAACACACGAGGACAATGCTGTTAATAATGTCACTAACCCTTACCAGTTAGGAAAAGTGATATTTTTTAAACACAGTGGTGCAAATCATGGGACTAAAGGGTTCTAATCTGCGAGTGTCCTTGTTGAGAAAAAGAATCAAAGTCCAATTTTGTGAAATGTTAGATTTTGACAATATACCAATGTATAGCGATTTAAAACTTTGAATTCAATTCCATGAAAATGATTGAAAGTGTATTCTGAATTTTACAGAAGAAAGAAAAAATACGGAGGAAGAAGAGAGACTGGAGGAGCAGAGAAGGTCCCGAGATGCTGAGATGAAGATGAAAGAAGAGGCTGAAAAAACGGATCCGAGAAAGGTTTGGTCATAGCAAACGGAAAGGAGTAATCTGACATTTAGAAATTATGCCTATTGAAACTTGTGTACTTTTTGGTTCTACCAAAACTAATGGAATGGGCATATTTGAACGACTGTAAAAATCCTTAAAAATCATTGAAAAAACACATGAATAAAAACAGGTAAACTATTTTCTCTTACATCTACATGTTAATGTATTCTTAACTTTTCTGGTGTATGTAACTGGTCCTTCTTAATGGTCCCTCTTACTATTCTATTTTCCACCTGTCTTATTCATCCCTTCAGATCATTTATCAAATTTCTCCACATTTTCGACTCTAACGTGGTTCTTTCACTTTGCCTTCTAATACATCATTCATTAAACAAACCTTTTGTACAAGATAATTTTTCTTATGTTTTAAAATTTCGTTTCTCTTTTCTCTTTCTTAGCACATCATCGTTTCTCATTATTTCATCCACACGCATTTCTATACTTCTCCATACTTTCAGACACCTGTATTTCCTTTTTTCTCTTTTCAGCATGTCTAGTCTCAATTACATACTCCGTATAAAACATCTCGCGTATAGTTACCTCAGACCCATCGCCGTTTTTCGTTGCATCATTTTCCTATTTTTAATAAAAACTACAGTGAGTCTTTGAACCTTCGATTATGAGTTAAACGGCTTTTATCTTTAAATTAATTGAGTGTAAGTTTCTCAGTTTCGCCACATTCTATTTTAATGCCACTGCATTTTTTAACTCACATTAGTTAATTTTCTGTTAATTAAACAGATAATTATTTTTATTTCCTTTCTGGTCTTGTTTATCGTCTCATTTCATCGTGAAAAATGTTCGGAGACGTCCAACTGCGTAAATTGGACAATTATGTTGAGCTAAACCCGTTTTGGAATGGCCTGAAATGTTTCCTGAATGAAACAGAACAGACGGACGAAAATGTTTTGGACAAGTTCATTCAGATAGCAGACTCTAGATATTCTGCCAACGCTAATTATTTTTATGGCCAAGAAGAGTGTCATTCCTCAAATTAAAACCAATAAACCAAATGAAAAATATTATCTTACTTTTTAAAGATTTTTTTCATGTACCATTAAATTTCAATTTATTATAAAACATTTTATTAAAATCGAAACGTACATTTAGTGGCAAAAACAAATATAGATTACAAAAAAGTTGTTATTTCGACCTTGGTTTCGTTTGGTAGCTCACAGTAGGATTCGAAAACTGCGTGGTTGCTAAGAAGCTTCGTACGTTTTGTGACCGTCGGGTTAGTGTGTGATGCAACAAGCTCGACTTAAGTAGAGCGCGCAAATGCATCACTCCTGGTTAAAGCACTTTACATACTGGCCGCCATATTGTACAAAACGAACTAAGGTTTGCTACAGGTTCTTGTGTAAAGGGATTTGTTTTCATTTTTTAATTTTATTTTTTTGTAAAATGATAATAATATGCAACATAAAATGCCGTCTTCTGGTTTAGCATTGATGTAATGCATATCTAAGTAGAGAGGACAATTTACATTCATTTTGCTAGTTTGTAGGTATATATTGAAATAATTAATTATATTCGTATATTTGACATTTTGGGAATTTCAATTAAATTGAATGCAGTACGTATTTTATTATTGAAATACTGTAAGCGTTGGTTAAATGTTTTGCAGGATATTGCGTTAAATATTATGAAAACCGTTACGTTTGATAATATATTTTCTTATTTTCGATTTTTCTGAGATTGTACTTTGATTATTGTTAAGTAAATTTCCATAGGGTAATCAATTTAAAGTTTTAATAATGAATATTGTTAATCAGAACTGTACAACTCAACAGTTATTTTTTTAAATAACGTGTTACAAAGAAAAAATACAGAAATATATTTTTATATATATTTACTACGAAGCACAAATTTAAATTTGATTCTTTAAATTAATAAGGCCTTAATTCATCGAGTTTTAAATGTTACATCGCTTCTAAATGATCTTTGATCGAACTGACAATTACGTACACGTTCCAATATTACCCACAAAAAAAAGTATGACGGCTGTCCTTTGGAAAAGCTTCAAATACGACGGGCCTACCGCCAGTCTATAGCATTCTGTTGTCGGCGTGCCTTGGGGCGCAGCGCAAGTCGGGGGCGGCGGCGGCGGCGGCGGCGGAGCAGAAGAAGTCGCTGGCCGCCGTGGCGCGCGAGCGGCAGGCGGAGCAGGACCGCATCCTGCGCCTGGAGCGCCAGGGCATCGACCCCTACACCGGCAACATCACCCGCAAGGGCGCCATCAAGATGGTGCAGCGCCACGAGCGCGCGCGGCAGGCGCGCATCGTCTTCGGCGCCAAGGTGCTTACACACACATGGCGCGCGGCGATGGTGTAACGGTTAGCGTATCAGACTGTTGTACCCAAGTTGGCGGGCTCAAACCCGATCGAAGCCGTGGTCGAAGCCGTGGATTTTTAAGGGCGAAAAAATCCTTCGTACTCCTTCCTTCGGAGGGGAAGTAAAGTAGTGTTAGTAGATTATTGTTACCAATGTTAGTAGATTTACTTGCATGTCAAAGATCCTCAAGCTTAAATGACGCCTCTGAGCTAAATTCAAATCGCCTGTTTCTCGCCCAAGAAATACCTCCTTTCTCTGCTAGTTGGTGAAAGGAGCGTAGCGGAATTTGCGTGGTCAGACGGAAGAGCAGGCCTCATGGCCAAAGCCACAATAAATAAGGGAATTGTGTTCGTATGGCTCATGGGACATAAATTTAACCTTATACTAAGGATGCGCCCTCTGGTTGCAGAAAGTGGACTACCGCGACCGCAAGCGCCTGATGATGGGTTTGAAACCCCAAAAGATTCCCATCAATAAGCTTCACGCCGCGGCCACCATCATTCAGAAGACATGGCGCGGATATAAGGCCCGTCTGATGGTGCGTATCACAGAACAGGGGCAAATCTTTACCGTTGTGTGTTGTATTCACAAAATATTGCAATCGTTCCTAAAATATGTTTATTCCCATGAAATAATAGTCTACTGTACTAAAAATGTTGATATTTAAAAGTTAAAAATTATATTTGTAAATATTCGAAAAAAGTTATTTTATTTTTAGAAAATATGAAGGTCTTTTTTTCGGCGCAGGCCTCCAACATAATTTTGTGATTGGGGGCCCCGCGGTACCTAAATAAGGCCCTGAGAGTAGTAAACAATAAAGTAAATACAGCTTCACTATCTGTGCACGTCTTCTTGAGCTCTTTCGGGAAGGTAGACATTATAATAATTATATAATTTCTATTTTATCGCGGTAGTAAGTCGATTCCATCACGTAAAGCACTTGGAATAATAACCTAAATCTATAGCTGGCGCTTGCCTTTGCTAATAGTTTTTATTACTATAAGGAAACGAATATTTTCATATCAATTCTTCCCAAAACGTCTGCTATGAATATAAGCATAATTCAACTTAATAAATAGTTTAGTTAGAACAGACATCCTTGAGCTCAATAATACTTTACATATTGTACTTTCCTCCATAGTTTGTCACAAAGTTTTAAACTGTTTTGACGTTAAATAAATAATAAGAAAAAGGAATAAAAATAAGTAAGAAAAAGGAATAAAAATAAGTAAGAATAAAAATAAGTAAGATAAAAGAATAAAAATAATTAAGAAAAATAAATAAAATAAGTAAGAAAAAGAATAAAAATAAGTAAGAAAAAGAATAAAAATAAGTAAGAAAAAGAATAAAAATAAGTAAGAAAAAGAATAAAAATATGTAAGAAAAATATAATAAACACTAATAGTGAAGAGTGCGCGGCGAAGGCCCAGCCTGGGACACTAATGTGGGCGCGCGGTGTGCGGGCGGGCAGGTGCGGTCGCGCGACGTGCGGATGCTGCTGGCGCTGGGGCTGGCCATGCCCAGCTACTACTCCGAGGTGCAGCAGCGCATCGCCGAAGAGGTGTGCGCCATGCGGCGCGAGCTGCAGGCGGCCAACAAGGAGGACCTCGAGAACGAGCTGGCGCTCGAGACCGTGCGCTGGATGAAGCGCAAAGGTGAAGCGCACACCTTGCCTCGCACCCCCGTTCTTCACTCTCTCGATGCAGCGGCCGGCTGCTCTGATCGGTAGTTTTCCGTAGTTTCTCCGATCAATACCAGGCGAATGTCGGAGCACTACCCACACAAACGGGACCGCGGGATCGTGCTAGCTCCCTCCTCCCACCTTACACACACACACACACACACACACACATACTACCACACATGTAGGGAGACGCGTGGGGAGCAGTCGGAGAGAGATGCCGAGTACCTAGTTTATCCCGACGGGGGCGATGCTCCGTTGGGGGAGATATCTGGAAAAGGAGATCACCCGCAGACCGACGTGTAGGTCGGTATCAGATCTCACCATTCAGTGGAGAGAAACACTGCCTCTTCCAGGCATAAAATCATTCACTTCACTAACGGAACAAACGACTATAGAAGTTGATGTGCGTGGAAACGTCAATAAATCCAATCGTAACAGCCGCCGAGCACCGAAAGAAGAATTATTCTAGGGAGCGCCTGCTCTAATAGGTAGTTTTTCGTGGTTTCTCTGATCAGTACCAGGTGAACCCTTCAAGGCCTTTTATACGTGTATATGTATGTACTTTGGCGCAATAGCATCTGACGAAACCTGGACCTACAAGCGGCGTCCCGATCATGAGTTACATGTGTTTAGCACATAGACAACCCAACGCCGTATTCTAATCTTTTCAACCTGAGTCAGTTAGTCAGTAAGTCAGTTTTCTCACAGCAATATATTCTGGGACATTGCAAGGAAAACGCACACTATAATCTTGTCCGACAAGGAATTGAACCCGGGGCCGCGTCATGGAAAGCGAACACGCTGACAAATGAGCTTCCTGTGAGGGCGACCTTTTATATACCTCATCAAAAAATACATCATTCTTGCGGTTTGTGGAGTGTGTCGTCAAAAAATATGTATACGCATTCTAAGAGCGTTTGAACAATATTAACCCCGGAAATCGAGTTCTCGAATGTTGATACATAAACAAATACGTTTACATTTCTCCTTATTTTGGTATAATCCAGTTTCCGATGCAAAGAAACTTCGTTTATCAATTTTACTCGTATAAATGAAAAAGATACCTCGTGTGAAGAAAAGAGAGTATTACTAACGTATGTATTACTTGAAGTGTAGTAATAGTACATTTATTCAATGACCATTAGTATACTGACCATGAGACGGTTTGTTTATTTATTCGGAGTACACTCCACAGGTGTGAGGACAAAATATCTACTTCATGAAGCAGCTGATGAGGAACACAGTACACCTGGCTTACCTAAGCGTAGATTTGTATTAACAATCATCGCGCAGTGAAACAAACGGATAGGAAGTCAGGAACGTCCTCACCTCACGCCCAGCACTGACTTTTCGAACAGTTCTCTCAAGATTCACATAATGACAAGATAAGACTTGTACTTTTAATCGTTCTACTTAAATCTCAATTTTTATAGTTAAATATTGTACCATCAATAATTTGTATTTTTAAGTCAGATTTACGAAACTTTTTGGACACGTTATTTCGACGATTATACATTATTGGATATTTTATGTGATATTTGAAAAAAAACACTATATACTTATTTGAACTACGAAAAAATTGTGAATTTATGGAAAGGGAATGCAAACATATTTTGCAGATAAGTTGTAAGCAGAACAAATACTTAACTACTCATCAAGGATTCGCTCTCAATAAGAGTGAAAATTCTGGAACGGAGCCCACGCGAACATCAACTGCACATCACTTTTGCCCATCTGCATGCGTACATTACCCACTAATTTACACACATGATATTTTCAAAATTGAATCTTCTCCGACCGATCTGACACAACTTGATAACCTGAGAATTTGAAATGAATTTCCTGAAGCGAACTACATGATTATGAACCTTCGCAACGTAATTTGATAAACCCTTTTTTTCGCGTTATTAACGATATTTTTAGTGTAAGAACAAACTGTCAATTTATAATATAACTCACAATGTATTAGACATTTATGTACGAATAACTGTGTTATCACACATACTGCAAATCGCTGCGAGTAAATTCGAGCGGTGGTAGCGGTAATCCGCACAGGCAACCACTGTTTTCGGAAAGATGTCAAATACGTGTGATAATACCGATATCTGTATTGCCAACTACAAAACTCTACTTTTGAAATTTGTTTTCAGAATTAACTTTGTTTATTTTATAAGTTTATATTGATTTTATAAAGAATATCGTATTTAAGTCGCTCCTATCGCCGCACGTTTTCAACGTGTACTTGCAAAATATACTCTTTTAAGGAAATGTTTTAAATTAAAACTTACTTGCTGATATGCTCAGGGTATCAACTGACGGCAGGATTTTCGACACTAGCTGCAAAGCTATGTCGAATTCAGCCGCTGTCTGGAGAAGAATTCTAGCGGCCGGGTGATCTGGTCGGTAGTTTTTAGTGGTTTTTTCGATCAACACCAGGCGGATGCCGGACCAGTACTCTAACAGGGCCACGGACCGCCGAGATATTTCCTTCCTCTTCTTTGTCGTATCCTCTCACCTTACACACACACACACACACACACACATACTTTTACTACACAACTGCACATACCGGAAGACCGGTCGGGAGCTTAGAGCAGTGGTTGAGGCGGTGCCCCACTGATGGGAAATATCTGAATGGGGAAAGCCCCGCGCGCCAACATGTAGATCGGCGTCGTATCTTATCATCCGGCAGGGGAAGCACACAGTCATCTCACCGTCACCGACACCATGATAAAATAATACATTGTACTTTCGGGGCTAAAGACCATAGCAGTTGATGCGCCCTGAATCACAAAACAACTCGGTTAAAATAAATAAAACATATTTTAATCCCCGATCTTTCCCGTTCCCACAGCGCCCTGGCTGCGCGAGGACCTGACGGATCAGATCCGTGACTGGTTCATCGACTGGTACTACAAGGCGGGCGAGTTCGCGCCCTACCCCACGGAGGAGGAGGGCGGCGGCATGGCCATCGTGGACAAGAAGCTCGTGTCGCCCGAGAAGTTCCTGCAGAAGAAGGAGCGGCTGAAGCGGGAGAAGGAGCTCATCAAGCAGGGCAAGAAGGGCATGACGGACGCGCAGATGGACAAAAAGGCGCTCAAGGAGCTCAAGAAGAAGGAAAAGGCCAAGAAGAAGAAGGAGGCCAAAGAGAGGAAGAAGAAGATTAAAGCAGGTTCGTTACGTCCGTAGCCCGTTTTTTTCTTCCCGGTTGACAAGGACTATTCATTGCGTTTTTTTAAAATCAAATAGCTGATCATGAATCACTAATTGAAAAAAATGATTATGGATTTTTTCTTTAAAAATTGGGCACTGGTTAGGCCTTCAACAATGCTCATTACTATTATGTTGAGAAACAAATAGAAAATATTGCTCTACCCTCATCATGCTTTGCATGTCATTGCGATGATGAATGACATTGCGATTCTGCTGTAATTCTGAACATGTAAGATGAATTCATTGAGTTCATTTCCACTCCCCTAACTCTTCTCGGGTCCAGTCAGGAGACAGCTGGCGATATCTCTTCAATTTCTTTTCGTTTTCTGCGCCCCGGAACCAATTTTTGCGTTTCAAGAACTTCCACCATTAGTTATCTGATATGGTGCACAGAAGGTTCATGAAAGTTTGGCTAATGTTTCTTCAGCGGTTTAACATTTTTAGTTCCGAACGAATGAAGGTTCTAGAAAAAAGCGAGTCATAAACCACTCATATGTAAATGTATCCTAATTATTTCTCACGCCAGCGCCTTGCCTGAAAAGTAAAATTCACATCATCTCCATTCTGGTTTCAAAAACGTCCCCATTTGTCATGTAGGAACACTGTCTAAATCTTGGTGGTTGGCACTAGTCAGTAAAACAATCTTAATCGTCAATTTTGAAAGGCCTAGAGTGTGAAGGGGGTTGTTCTAAGGGCATAATATTACTTGCTAGTGTCGGATGGGTGCACAGAAGAGTATTTTAAGTATTTAAATTATAAATGACATTTTCTTTGTGTCATATCCACCGTTCAGAGACTGTTGTTTTGAACCAACACATTTAATCTGAGTCTATTCTACAACTACTTTTTCGAATCCAGTGCGTGTCCAGTGCGCAACATACTGCCCTGCGCCGGGCAGAGAGGAATTAGCGGCCACTCAGGCAAACTACAGGCTTTTCGGTTGGCACTACCCGAGGCAAAGTTGGCCTTACACAACGTGTGCTGCGGATATAGTAACATGTTGAGCTGACATACGAATTTGCACATTAGCCGAGAAAGCCAGGTGCAGTTTCTATTTCTTTTCATTATATAGTACATGCATCACTGACACGGATTCGCCGTAGTAGCCAGTATTTCTCTTTAATTCCTTTGGTTTTACCTGGCTCGTAGGTCAACCATCTGTGTATTGTCTTGGCAGCGAGCATTAGCCAGTTTATAACCGTAGATCTCGTCTACTTAGCCGCTCGACAGATCTTATCTGCACGCACGCACTCTGTTGGTTCGCTGGGCGCCGCCTTTGCTGGGAGGAGAGCCTATAAGTGATGTCGAATAAGAACTGACCAAAGCAAATTAAGACATCATTACCCTCTGAACTAAGAGTTATGTTGGGTTTCAAGGAATATTTTTACCTGAGTAGTTAGGTATATGTTATTTTTAAACACTTTCCTTATTAATGTGTTCTTCGCAAATCTAAAAAATGAGAATGATTTTGGTGAAAATTAAAAGTGACCATCTGAACCATTACGATACTCAAAATGTCTACATTTGAGGCGATTTTACGCATCATCTTCTAAGGCCTCTGGATATCTTTAAAATCTATATCTTAAATGTGTTTCTGTGAATGTAGTGGCTGCAAGCCACATGGTCCCGTCATTGGTGACTGCCCTCTTTCCAATATACAAAGGAAGAAAAACTCGTGGTGTAGAAGCCGAAGTGATTGCTTTCCACCATTGAGGCCTGGGTTGGATCACCGGCCAATGCATGTAATTGTGCTGAACTACGCGGGTTTGCAGCAGGTTGTCTCAGCGTTATCTCATTTCCCCTGCTTCTCAATCCACCATTGCTCCCTTATCGTCCATATATTGTACCGTCATAATCAATTATCCATCGAATCGTTCATTTATTTGAGACTAGCAAAACCCGAGCGAAAATTTTGCACATTTGTGCACGTAAACACTGCAATTTAAAATATATTCAACTCTTAAATGATAATTTAAGTTTTAAATGAAGTATTTTGAGCACGGTCAGCATAAACACAACTTTTTTTGTATAATTTATTATCTTGAACTATCTGAAGTACCCCGCATTGCCGGAGTATTTTTCAGAGTAATGTATTACACAGGAAGAGGTAATCCATCTTTTCCCGCCCTGCTGCAGAGCGTGCTTATGTCTATTCTATTGTTCCACCGCTTCGTCTTGCTTAACCTCTCTCTGCCTTCCTTGCACCTGGAAATACTTTGTCTTCCTCACTCACTTTCTCACTAAAAACATTTGTATATTTTTAATTGAGATTCCCGCTCCAAAAATTCAGTCACTTAATAACTAAAAAACAAAACAAAACAAATCTAAACTAAAAAATAAAATTGATGGACTCACATATTACTTTTGTGAAATGCAATACTTTCCATCAGTTGCCAAATTGTAAAACTTATTCTTTTTGAGTTGTTTTTTCTTCTCGCGTATTTATAAAGAAAAGTTTGAAGTTGATCTTTAACCTCACGTCTAGGCAATTGGAATATAAATAAAGTAATTTTAACTGAATTTGAGTACGCGTTTTAGGGTCCTTGATAAACAGTGTGAGACGGAAAGCTGTGTGCAACCTCGGATCGGCGCAGGGGAGCGCCTGGTGCCGTGGGAGCTGCCGGACACGGACGTGTTCCCGGAGCTGATGGAGGCGTACGGCGAGTACAAGGACTTCTGGCGCGGCCGCGACGAGACGGACAACCCGCAGCAGCGCCTCGAGATGGACCTGCTGCGCGCGGAGGTGGCGGCCGAGGGCACGCGCGCCATCCGCCTCGAGGTGGACGAGTTCATGCGCCTCGAGCTGGAGGTGCTCAACGAGGCCCTCGCCAGGGACAGGTGACGCCATTGACTGGCTGGTAGTGATGCCGGGCGCGTCAACGGCCGAAGGTCGTTGGTCCTGTAAGTGTAGTGCATGCGTTTTCGTCGGGAGGTGGCGATGATCTGGATGGAGAGATCCGGCGCCGACCTACCATCGGCTAGCGGGGTTTTCCCTAACTAGGTATCTCCCACCAGCGGAGCCACAGTCAACTCCAAGCTCTAAGCTCCCGATCGGTTTCCCGGCATTTCTGGTAGCATGTCAGTGTAAGTGTAAGTAAGAGGTGAGGATATGACAAGGAAGGGGAAGGATAGATCGCGCCCGGTCCGTGGTCTGTTTGTTAGGATACTGTTTCCAGCATTCGCCTAATGTTGATCGGAGAAACTACAGAAAACTACCGATCAGAGCAGCCGCCCGCTAGAATTCTCCTCCAGACAGCGACTGAATTCGACCTAGGCGACAAGCTAGTGTCGAAAATTCTGCCACCGTCCGGACTTGAATCTGTGACCTCTCTATCAGAGGCACTGCAGTGACATAGTTGATGCCCTAAGCCACCTTTCTTGGTCCTTCGCTTGTCAATTGTGGGAATGCTATTGAGGTGTTGTTGAAAATGTTGAAGGATGAAATAATGGAAGACATCTTTGTCAGCTTATATCGAAGTTGATCGACGTTGACAAAAATGACTTCCATTATTTCATCCTTTCGGCAGCTAAATTCCCTTGCACTTAGTTAATACTTTTACCCTTTTGCACCCTACAGTCCCTTGGCTCTAGCCTCCTTTCCTAACTCCGCCGTAGCCCGTAAGCCTCCTCGCCCGCCTCATTGTCCAGCGTTGCTAGGCTATTTATTCATTGTGGGGCGTTTTTACTTCGGGTTAGCAGCTGACGCTCCCTGCACTCAGATAATACTACTGCCTTTTTACACTCTAGAGCCACATGACTGTAGTCTCCACTTCCTGAACAATGCTAGAGCCTAAACCGTTCAAATGATTTTCACCCAAACTGGGTTTCCATGATTGATCTGGCTGACGTCGCGGCCCCTTGAAGTTGGGTTCCCCTGATACCATAAAAAATTATTTGTTTGTTTTCATTCAAAACGTTAATTTGTCCGTCCGTCTGTTGTCTGTGAAGAATACTAGCGCCTAAACTACGCGTAAAAATTTTTCCAAACTGAATACTCCGCGGTCGATCTGGTCTCACTCGAAGCACTGTGATTTTGAATAACATTCTTTAATTTTTGGGGGTACTTTACATGAAGTGCCAGGAAATTTTCAAAATTTTCCCATGAATGGCTTGTAAGAATAAAGAGAAATTCGCTTGTAAAGATGGCTCAGATCCAATTTTCACAGTCGACGCTGAATTTTCGAAAATTGTAACATTAAAAAAAAATTTCGGAGTATTCTTACAAACTGCAAAATTGAAAATGGAGATTTTCCCTTCAAATGAAATTTGTTCAGAATAATTAGTTTTTTCATTAAGTCCACGTATATTATTTTGAAAATTTTAGTAGTTTTCGCGCAATATTTGGTGACATATGTTCAAAATTAAAAGAATGAAAAACAAACAATTCTCCAAATTTTTGCTTTAATTAGCTACAATTTTTGCTTTTTGGAAGAGATATATTGGTATTGATAAATGTACGGTATAAGATGACATGTACGCAATTTTGCTTTGTTCTTTTCTTAAAAAAATTATACAAATGTATTTTTTTATATCTCTCATGTCGTTAATATTAAAGGCAATTTGTATGCATTATTGAATTTGTTAAATCAAGTGCTTCAAATTATGTTTTATAACGTTTCACAAAATCTCAAAAGTTTTCTGTAAAAATGAGCACAAAATTCCGCATTTTCAGAAACGCTCAAACGCAATTTTCTCAAAAACGGCTCCAAATTTTTTCTTCATACTTTTTGTATGGATAGTTCTACGTGCTGTTTAAGGGGACCTAAAATCCATCTTGCTGTATTCTTTTGTTTGTTTTTCAAACGTCATGCAAATGTATTTTTTTAATATCTCTCACGCCATTAATATGCACATATCCAACGATTTGTATACATTATTGCATTTGTGAGTCGAAGTTCTTCAAATGGATTTCAATGGAGTTTCTTGAAAACTCGAAAGTTTTCTGTGAAAAGAGCTTCAAATTTCGCATTTACAGCAACGCTTAAACATTTTCTTAAAAAGCCTCAAACTTTTTCAACAAAAATTTCCTTAAAGGACGAGGTTTTACTCTTCTGCAATATTCTTAAAGTAATATTTCGGTTCTACATTAAGAAACAGAAAAAAGATCTATTTTTTAAAAAAAATGCTCTTTGGACGGTGATAGATGGTAGCTGTCAAGAGGATTGGAGGAAGACCGAAGACCGCCCAGACCAAAGAAATTAGAAAACTAACTAGTACGAGACAGTCTGTGCCATGTCTGTACTACAGTCTGCACTGCCACTATTTTTATTCCGAATAGAGTAAAGTAAGTTTATAAAAATGGTGCAGGTCTGATTCTCTTTGAAATCTCTACATTTTCAAAATTCCAAGAATTAAACAATTTTCGGCGCCTTCCTACTAGACTGAAGATTGAAATTTTTGTTAGTCTCTGTTTCTGGAGATCTTAATAACGAATAAACAGACTTTCCTTGATACATCCTTTAACATAATATGTTACGTCATAATTTTTTCATAATGTGGCTAAAATCTACGTTTTGGTTCACATCAAGATCCCCGACGCCGAAAAATTCTTTTTTGTAAACCAGTATTATAAACGACCTTTTCCATTACAAGAAATCGTTCATAATATTATTTTATTTTTTATGACACTCATGGGATTTCTTCGCACATAGTACGCCCGTCCCGCCCGTCCTCTCTGCTCATCCTCATTGAGCATCCTCCGTTCCCATCCTCACAGCCTGTCCTCCCTGTCCTTCCTCCTTGCCCGACCTCCCTGGCCATCCTTCCTGCGTGACGTCATAATACCAATGCATATATTGTAAAACTGCTTTTGAAATTTAATGTTGATTCTTTTGTTTTGTAATACTCTTAAACAAAAATAGACTATGAAACTCGTTTACATTGTTGATTTATTGCTTTCGTACAAACTTGAAAACTTGCTTCTCAGATAGCTCGTTTTAAAATCATGTACTTACGCAATAAAGAATAATGTTATAAACTAGTTCTAATATAATACTATTTTATAATTTCACATGATAATAATTCATTTAGCTTCTTAGCAACAGGACAGTTAAGATAATGTCTAAAATGGCTTCTGTAATAAAATACTATTTTTCAAAAACGTCTGCCCATCTATGTGTTCAACAGGCGTTGAGATTCCTACAAGACTGCCCCCCTCATTCACTGCTTTTCAAGTCCCCTGCACCCCGTCTCACCCCCATCCATCACACTTCATGTCCTCCAAACTTCAGAAGAGGGAGAAACTTCAGAAGTCTGAATAATTAAGACTCCCTACTACTCTTCTAGACATCCTTAGAATTATATTAGTAATAGCCCACAGTATTTTATTAACTGAAATGGTAAATATAATATAAGTAATGTTGAGAAAAAGTTTTCATATCATAAAAGCATTTGTGGGCAGTCGTATTGAAATGTTGCCTATTTCCCAAAACGAATACAAATATGTACTCTAATCATTTCAAAATTCAATCTTTGAATTCTATCTTCTAAACTTGGTGCAAATTAACCGCAGTTCATTAATAGTGTTAACTGTATAGTAATAGCTATTATTCTATGAAAAATGTGTATGTGTTTGAATTAGAGGGAATAAGCATCAAAAAGGTACCAAATAATAGTGTACTACTTGTTTCAGGGGTAAGAAATCCAAGAAAAAGAAGGGCAAGGGCAAAGGCAAAAAGGGTAAAAGGAAGAAGAAAGAAAAGCCACCTTTGACAGAAGGAGAAGCATGGGCAATGTTTGATGAACTTGTTGAAAATGGAATTATTAAAAAAATTCCACCCAAATTTGTCAAAGATTTTAGGGGTGATTTTTCATATATGACAGAGGTGAAATTTATATTAAACATTAATGTAATATACAATTTTAATTGAATAACAAATTTTTGTGATAACTTGTTTCTATTTCTTACAGGAATTGAGAAAAGCGTTGACAAATCCTGAACCTCTCCCTGGCTTAGGGGAAATACGCCAAGTTGTGATGGAATCATGTATTTTGCCTTTAGGATGCGCAATGGCTCATTTATATCTACCTTTAGTCAGATCCGTGTGTATTGTGGGAATGCCCAAATCTGGAACATCAATGTTAGCACATGCAGTGTGTACAGAAACAGGATCACTTGTGTTCGATTTTTCTCCCAATGCCATTTGTCACAGTCCATATATAGATGGTCCTGGCATTAAACGGTTTGTGAAAATAGTTGGAGATGTGGCTCGCTTTTTTCAACCTTCAGTATTCCTTGTTGATGGAGCTGAGAAACCCTTTTATAAAAAAATTCCACCTGATGAAAGGGACATGAAACCAAAAACTGCTGCTAAACATCTCAAAAAGATGTTGAAGACTATTAAACCAGAAGATCAGGTAGGTATATGTAGGGTTCAGAGAATGAGATGGTAAAATTCATTGAAATAAGTTTTCTGGGAAAAAAAGAAATTTAGTCACACAACAATCCCAAATATATTTTCTGAGAATTACAAAAACTAGTCACTATATATACTTTTTTTTTCACTCAGCTCATTCGACAGTAGTCTGATAATTTGAGAGATAACTCTATAATACAAGAAATTTTACAGATAATGATTGTTGGTGCAACATCCAACATCAACAATGCTAAGGGTGCAATAAAGAAGATTTTTGAAAAATGGATATTAATTCCTGTGCCAGAATACAGTTCAGTGGTTATGACATGGAATGAAGAGCTAATGAAGAACTACCTTGTTGACCGTGAATTTCTAACAACTCCATTGACGATGGAAACTATGAACTACAGCATGGAACAACTTATAAATGGGGCAAACAATCTTTTGAATTTGAAACGCCGGTTAAGGTATGTTGAGTGTTTTTAATAGACTTTTTGTTCATTTAAATATTATTGTATGTTTTCATCTGGGTTTCTATGATATAAAATTTTATTTACCACCAATTTTTTTTCATATCTACTTAAATGCATTCTACTACATATCTATTTAAATGCAAAACACTTCTACTAAGTTTTGACAATTTTTGCAGTCTCCTTCACATACAGTTCAAAGCTTACATCTCTACATTTTCCTGTCACATTTTCTTGTAAATATGTACGTTAAAATAGATATGTTACTGTTTATGAGAAAAAAAATGTTGGTCATTAAATATTATTTATTTTCTCATTTATCTATATCTTGTTTTTTAAATTTATCTTTAACAGTATTTCTTTTATAATGGACGAAAATATTTTGGAGAGAAGTCCAGGATCTTTACTTTCATCTGTTGCTGATTGAGAATTGCATTGTATCTTGATCTTGTTTTATTTAAACTTTTGTATTTCTCACATACAACTTTTGTTTCTTTCAATGGCCACAAGCTTAATTAACAAATAAAGATTAAGCTTAATAAAAAAATACAAATATTTTGAGAACCTCTTTCAGATTAAAAAAAAAAAAATAATATCTTTATACTTTTCAGTATGTAAGAAATTAATTTAAAATGGTATAAGCATGCATAATTTCATCACAGAAATGTGTTAAATAACTTTAATTTTATCTCACTACTTAACCACCTAGAAACATGTTTCACGAAAATTTATACATAACATTGAAAAAATGAAAATGAAAGAGATCATGCAAGAACATATGGGAGATTAATATTATGTTCAGGCCTATTGCTTCAGCCAGGAACAGGCTTCAAACTACCCATTCTGAAATACACGATGGTGATGATAATATTTTCTCTAGTAATATTTGAGCATTTTATTTAAAACCATATTTATCTACTACTTTGTTATCTATTATTTTTAAGTTAACAAGTAACTGATTTTTAAGCCATTTGAAGTTGGTTCAATTAATTAAAGCAATTTAAGGAGATATGAAATGTTTGAATAATGGTTTGCAAAGTATATATAATAGCCATTTGAATTTGTTATAATTAAATAACCTAATAAGAAAGTAATTTTGCAAATCATTATTGACAAATATGAGAATAATTTTTTTTCTGGAAATTACTAACCAAATATCCTGACTTTTATTCCATCAATGTTTATAAGACCTTTTATTACATTATTCCCCTTTTTCCACGTAGGTTGAAGAATGAACCCTTGACTCCTCAGGATGTGTTGAGAGAAATGTTTAAATATGAGCAGTACAATGAGAAGGATAAGAAGAAACTTATGAAATGGTACAACAAAACAGTACCAATGGTGAAATACAAGAGCAAGGTCTTAGCCAACGAGCGTATTGCTGCTGGATTAGATCCACCAAAGAAAAAGAAGAAATGAGTTTATTTTGCAATGTGTTCCAGCCAGAATATTATATATTTTTATCAATTCTATTATTGTTTTATTTCACTCACTGCATTGCATAGCTTTAGGATAGGCTAGTACTTTATTTGTAGTAATTATTTTTAAAAATTTAGTATTATTATACAAATAATTCATATATTACTGGTATATGAATTAATTAGAATAATTTAGAAATTAATTTGCTATTTTTTAATTTATTTAAGATTTTATTAATTAATTACATACTGCAATTGAAAATTTCTTGGCAAAAGTCTAAGAATGACAATAATGTTTACAAATAAAATTAAAAACTAAAAGTATGAATACATATTTTAAATTAATAACTAATACACCAATATTTTTAACGATTTAAAATTATAAAATTTAATAAATAAAGATAACATTTAAATATATATTTAGATCATTACTTGGTGTTGCCAGGGATTTATTTAACACATAAGCTGGAAGATGATTATGATAATGATGATGATGATTTCAGAGCTATACTGGAAAGTACATACAAACATACACACTTACAATTATCTGTTAGACAACTTCTGCTTCACACCTAGATGTGGTAGGGAAGACTTAGCCCCACAGTATTGTTTCCTGGATTGTTTGTTGAATGTTGAACTTTGGTTGAATGATCAGGCTTTCCAGAGCTATGAAAATTTATAAGACCCTGTTTAGGCCGTAATAACCTATGCTGCAAACAGGAAATATCACAGGCAATGACTGTAATTAGCTCCAAAAAATTGAGAGGAAAGTTATAAGAAGAATTTATGGTGCTGAACATGATGAAGGAGGATGGATGATTAGAACAATCAGAGAAATTAATGAAATTTTGAATCATGATGATAATGTTAGGTACATTAAGACACATACTATGTGTACTGGATGATGATGATGATAATTCCAGAGCTATGCTGGAAAGTACATACAAACACACGTACTTACAAATATACACATACATGCATACAAACATATACATACATATGTACTTAAACATGTAGAAACACACATATGTCTGTTTGTACACTGTATACAAAATTAATATTATTTTTAGTATTCAAGAATGAAAATGAATGAATATAGCATTTATATTTCAGGACTTTGAAGAACTGTCTTTGACAGAAAAATGCAAACACTGCACACAATCTCATTAAAATGTTTAAAGGAATTTTATCTCCTAACAGAACTATTGCATTGCATTAAATTGGTTTGATATCTTAAATTAAGTCAATTTGAATGTTTCCCATTGTTAGAAGCTCAAACATGGTGTGGAATTTAATTTTTTATGATTTATGCAATAGTCAAAAGAGCTTAAAAGTAAATATTTTGGTAGAAGATTCCAATATTATACAAATTATATATTTATAATTTTTCCAATGTATATAAGCCAAGTGAAAGATATAACTCAATCATTCCTTATTGTTCTTGTTCAAATTATATTTTAACTTAAAATTTATAAAAACTTTAATTAGTTTTGATTTAAAAAAGTGAAATTTAGATTGTCAATTCCATTTTTCTTATTAATATGCACTTATATTTTTAATAAAACTGTCCTTTTAAGTCAAAATATTTTTAAATATTTTCAGAGGAATATTTCACACATCATTTAGACAAGTGTGAGTTTAAATAGTGTTAAACGTGTAGAGTCCATTTAATTGAAAATTAATGAAAACAATATTAGAACATTTATATCATTAACATTCTCTTATAAGAAAACAAGACTAATGTTCATTCACTAAATATAAGCACTCTTATGATAAGCAATGGAAACATTCAACCAGCAGAGTATTCAAAAATTGTGGAGACTTTTGGAAAATGCTCCGTAAGAGAGTGACTTTTTAAAGAGAATGTGTGAACTATTAACAATATGAATCTCTAGAGCGAAAGTGGATGAGGGTCATTGATGATGATGTCTGAGAAATGTGTGAATGCTAAACTGCTCAAGACCTGAAAAATTTCTGGACAGATTAATTACAGGATTTTCTTTTAAGTGGAGCTTGACAGATGAACTTTTGACATTCATGGCAAAATTGATGCCAGCTTGTGGTCACATTTACAAAACTTAGACTCATAACTATCTATATTTTATCTCAGTCAGCTGTTAAAAACTGATATCATTTATTTGTGGTATTTTGTAAAAGTAAATGAAAAATTAAAATGCACAATATTCGCTAGTGCCAAAAGACAGCAACATTTTCCACAACATTAAGTGGGATTTTTAATTTTGAGAAGAGCTCACGATCCTTTCCTCTAGCTATGTGCTTATTGGGATGTCAATTAGGCTTATTAATTATAAATGACAGTACTGATTTTTGGAAGTTGTTTCTCTGATAATGATTTTTGAAAACATTTATATAATTTTCATTATATTTTTTGTATTACCTTTACCCTCCTGCTTTCTTGATTGTATATTGTAATTCAGTGAATCTTCTTTGAAAGACCGCCCCTAAAAAGTGACTACCTCTCTCAATGACTTATTTTTCTTGGAATGGGCTCTGTAACATACATTGTGCACAAATGTATGAGTTTCAGTGTTAATGGATCACCCCTCTCCCTGGCCTCTGACCAGACCCATAATAGCAGATTTCCTAATTTACTTTTGAAGATCCCACCATCCTTTTTCAGGAAAATTGTAATTATACATCGTCATTATTGTCATCATCATCGTCATGAACTGCAGATATTTAGGTATGATCCTGTTCCTGTTTGTGTCTGTTTCAGTAGACCTCATAGATTAATTTTCTAAGTGTTCATGATTTTCCATCTCTTGTCTCTGGTTCCAATCGGTTTATATTTACCGATGAATTTTGGTAGTCTGTTACTCTCCATCCGGCAAATGTATTCTTTCCATCTCTTTTCTGATTCTTCAATCTCTTCTATTAGATTTTTGGTTTTTAATTTTCTTCTGATATCCTTGTTTCTCAATCTGTCTCTTCTCATGATTCCTAAGAGGTGCTTTAGTGTTATTTGTGCTATCTGTATTTTCTGCTTGTTTTTCTTCATTATCCATATTTCTGAACCATATAAAAGCATTGGTCTAGCTGTGATGTTACGAAGTTTCAATTTTGTGGTAGAATCGATATCCTTCTCAAAGTATCTAAATGGATCCACACAATCTGTTGTAATTATGTAGTTTTCTCTCAATGTCTCTTTGTGTGGAATTTGTACATTTATTCTGTTTCCTAGGTAAGTGAATTCTCTTCCTTGAAAGAATACAGAACACTAAATTTTCAGTAGTTGAAATGAAAATTGGCAATGTAGAAAAAAATATTTGCACGACATCCTGCATCTTAGCTTATGTCGCTGAGAGCCACGAGCTCAAGGATAACAGTGATTGAGGGATCAAGTAACAATAAACCCTAACCATTGATATGTATCACAGTGGCTCACTTCATTTCAGTTTCTTTTAATGAAACAGCAGATACGAAGGAGACCTAACGTTTAATTCTTTGAATTAACAGACCCTTCCATACCTTACCTTCGAAGACAAACATCTGGTGTGATAGATTATAAGCATTGGAAGTCATGATTATTGCCTTGCCCCATAATATGAGAGTGTTTGTGTTGCACGCAAAGTCTAAGCCCAGCACTCATTCAAGACCAACCACTGTAAGTTTTTTAATTGTTTTTATTTGTGCAAAGAAGAGTGATTGAAAGCGAGTTTTTATGCTTCTAAGACATAGAATGTGTCACGCATACCCAAAAGACATATTGGGTACAGGAAATAAAGGTTTGTCATGTATAGACAATGATTGAGGGTAAAAATTAAAAATTATTAAGTGTTAATTTTTTAGCCAAGAGAAGACACTATAACTACATTTAAAAAGATAGTGAATAATTTGAAAACCTATTTACATCAAAAAGATAAAATAAAACTTTCATAATTCATGCCCATATACTAAACACCTTTCAGAATCATCCTTTGAAAGAGGCAATTTCCTAATCATCCGATATCTATTAATGATAGGCAAATTTTTGTTTAATATGTATTTCTCCTATTAAATGACAACCCCTCTCAAAAACAACTTTTTTCATCATACCAACTGTGGCTGCATAATACAGGTTTCACTGTAGTTATTTATGATACAAGCGGTAAAAATGACATTTAATTTTGCAAGTAGGAAAAGTTAGGACATGAGGCTCATAGGCCAAGTGAGACAATCCTACAAGCAAAGTAAAATAATTTTTACCATGTGTCATACTCGTACACTAATTTTTAGACAGCCTTACTGATTTTCATTTTATTATAATTCAAGTATTCAAAACATATAATTGTAAAATATGTTTCGTTGAAGTCAGTAGTATCTGATGCAATCAGAAAAAATATATTTTATTTTCTTTGTTGCAGTTACACTATTTTATCAACATTTGAGCAACATTTTAGTTTTAGTGCTTCTGCCAGAAATTGAACTTTTAGCATGCTTTGTATGCCTTTATTGTAATCATCTTCAATAGTGGCTGTCCGAAAAGAAAGTCGCAAAATACCTTCTCTTGAGATTATGGCAAAAAGACATTTGAGACATTTGTGAAGTCCCTGATCAAAAAAGTCTTTCTCCCTGAATATCGGACTCTCTGTTCATATGTAAACAATGCTAGCTTCTAAATGATTCATAGGCCTTGTTTGAAAGAGGGTTTTGGAATATTGATCTGTTTCAGTTTGTGCCTCTATAAATTTGAAAGGTCTCTTCCAATTCTGGGGGGTAATGGCTGTCCTGATTACTGAAATATAAGAAAAAATGGCAGTCCTGAAATGTAAGAAAAATATTTTCAAAAATTGAAAATGCCATTCTCATTATATTTTAAAAACACAATAAATAATGTATGTGTGTATATATAATTGATTTACCCCCTTCTGAATTTTTTTACCCCCTTCTTTCTTTCTATTTATTCATTAATAAGCTGAGAAGCTGCAGAGATTTTTTAAAGTGGTAGGGAATGCTATTATACAACATTCTGACATCAATAAATTTATTTTTGGCTTTATTCGCAATAAAAATTATGCCATGACTTATAGAATATTGTTGGAAGTTGCCATTCAGTATTGTGCTTAAAATAGTTGGCTGATGCTTGCTTAAAAAATTATTAAAATAATTTAATGTTGTACATATATCAATATATATTCATACGCTACAAATACTTCAATGATGTTCTGTTCTCACAATGTATGGAATTTTTAAAAACATGAAATAAATTTTGAAGTAGTAAGTTTCCGTGATGTAATGGTGAGTTATTTGATATATGTTATGTATATTATTGTGAAGTGGTCTGAAAATAATAATTTTATTAACATTTCATGTATTTTTAACATATCGTTCTTGCATTCAAATCATTCGAAATGTGCTGCACAAGCACTTCGTCGATATCGTCATAGTCGACACAGTTGTGTGAATCGAAAGAAAGAACGATTCGTCTATTCGATTCTCTCAGAAGAGTCGAATAGCCCGCTTCGGGATCTCCAGCTCTGCGCGTGTGCCACTCGCCAGTTGTGGTGAGTGGAGGTAACGGGATCTGTGTGGAGCGGGTTGGCAGTCAGAGCCAGGTTAGCGTTAAGAAACTACGGTATGGATGCGTTATGTGGAGTGTGCACATCAAATGTGGCCTTAGTGTGAAGGATTTCAGAGAGAAGTGATGAAGAAGAAGGTAAGAAATGCATGTCTTACTGTTATGTTAAATGATGTCTGTCAAAATATGGCAATTTGGCAAAATGTTTTGTGTAAACCAACGCCAGCAGAATCCAATTGTTTAGGGATGTCTGAAGTGATGATATATTGGTTAGGGAATGCATTTTAGTTGAATTATTTCCTTGACTTACTATTTTTTGTGTTGCTACAGATGTACAAAGATGCCTACTGTAGGGAGTGGAGAGTTAGAAAAATCGCCGCAGGAGGAAAATCAGCAATGCTCCACCTATCTGTTTCCGTCAACTCAAGCATCTGTGGCTGCCTCCTCTGGAGAGCTGAGTGGGGCAACAAAAGTGCCCGCTGTGCCTGCTTCGACGGTGGCCTCGATTCCTGCATCAATCATGAAAGGGCATACCCGCAGTGCCAGTCACGGGGGCGTAGGGACGTCAGTGTCATCATCCAACGTCGTAGGGCGCCCCTCCGCCCTCAAACAGAACAGGGGTCATCAGAGAGCCTTCTCACAAGGACAGATCGAAGATGGTGCGGGTGCAACAAGTTTCCAGCGGGGACACTCTCGTGTGGGATCCAAGACTGATTTTATCCTCCCTCCAGGTCACAGGGATTCTGAGAACAATGTTGGGGCTCCCCCTAGTGCAACTAAAGTGCATGGTCACTCAAGACAGGCATCAAGATCAGAATCCATATACACTCTTCGACAGAGTGGAACTCCTTCGTTGTGGCATCAGTTTCAAACTTATGTGCTTAGGAGAAAAGGAAAAACTGAAGTTGAGGAACCACGTTATCGCACTGTAGTACCAAATCATCTTGTACCTCCACGTACCCCCCAGAAGGCCCATCCGAATGGCAAAAGGCCTGATAATCGAATTAGGACTACAAAATATACATTACTTTCATTCCTACCAAAAAATCTTCTTGAACAATTTCATCGTGTGGCTAATTTGTATTTTATTTTTATTGTGTTGCTCAATTGGTTCCCTGCCATTAATGCATTTGGAAAAGAAATAGCTATGATTCCAGTGTTATTTGTTTTGGGTGTGACTGCTATCAAGGATTTGTTTGAAGACAGAAGAAGACATGCTAGTGATAAACGCATCAACAATTCAACATGTCGAGTTTACAGTGGGTAAGTTGATTTTTCCCTTAATGTCAGCAACAGCTTTTAAGCATATGTTTTTCTTAAAACTAATGTTCAAATTTGTAGGTGTAAGGAAGTAAACAAGAAGATTCAAATAAATGTTGGGGAATATTCTGCTCGTGAAAATTGTTCTAGTTCTGTTTTATGCTTGAAATATTGCTCCTTAATTTCCAGAAACTATGTTGTACATCAAAGTCATGGCAGAAAACAAAATCATTACTGAGACATTATTGACGAAATTTGTCCACTTAACTTGAAATCATCTATAGGAAAGAAATTTTATAGATATTCTGATGTGTTCATACAGATATTCTAGATGCTTGTTTATGTACATGCAGTAATTGGAACAATATGGGTACATGGGTAATTGGTTAATCATACATTTGAATGTAAATGATACACTACTTCTCATTTTTATGAATGTTGATTAAATCATGTCATAATTTGATTTTGTTAAATTAGTGCTAGCCTTCTATTTGGTTTCTTCAATAAATTTGATAAGTGGAAGGTTGTTACTATAAGTTTGTAGTATATTATTACATCACACATTTTTGTTGTTTATTGAAATTATTAATCAAATTTATTATTTTTCAAATTCAAAGTGGACTACAGCCTCTTGTTTGTCCTTAGTGATGTGTTCTTTTGAATTTGTTAGCTTTTGATTAGATAAAATAACACTTGCCTATAGTTCAAATTATGATGTGTGGAAATATATCGAAGGCCCTTGCTGTTAGCAAAGTTACCAATTTTCAGATCAATCAAATATATAATATACAAGTTTGTGTATCTTAGCAACCAGAAGTCTCAGGAAGAGGGAACTGGTGTCCAAAAAACAGTTGCTTTCTCACATTCAACGTCAGTGAGTGTTAAATATGTATAGATAATATGCGAGAGGAAAATAATAGCGATTGTATTGATTGTAACTGGGCGATCGGCATGGAACTAAATTGTTTTACAGAACAGATGCCCCACAAACATCGAGAGGCCGATAGTCTTATCCTAAGAAACTTGCTTCTGGAAATTGAGTTGTGCAATATAATTCTCAGAACTGACGTCATAAGTTACTGTGTGAACGATTCTTCCTTTATTAATTATTGTTTACTTAAAACATGACCAACGACTAATGGAAATATTTCGCTTGCCATCAGGGATCTTTATTAAGCTATTAAGATCTCAACTCATCTTCAGAACTATTCCTACACCATACCGTATTGTCGCCGACCCTAAACTGATCTGTATAAATGTAATTTTTGACAGATGCGACTTTTGCTTACAGCTGAATAACTGTGCGCTTTTTGCGTCGTGTTTATTGTTGAATTTTTGTTTTCGATATTTCTTATTCAATTTTATTATGTTTAATATACTAGTAGTATTGGAAGTATTGTATTTCTTCGTGTACAGATGCTCAGGTGTTATCTTATGGTGCCAATAACGCTCTTTGCTACCTTTATTCATAATTTTTGTATTATAGAAAATGAAAGGGAAGGAATTCTGGAGCTCAAGAACACGTGCGCTTCAGTCCCTCTCCCAATACGCCACAAGATATTACTTTTGTATCGTAAATAAACTTACAACTAAAACTAAACGCCAAAACTTCAGAGTTCCGCATTTCCAATGTTTATTTCGAATGGACATGTAGAAGCAAGTTCTTGCATCGCACTTTTTTTTAAAGAATAAGGTGTGCGTCATGGTTGGTACTTTCCTCATGTTTCAAACGCATTTTTGAAATTCCCGATATTTCTGCTTTTCTGTTTTCGGAAGACTTGCGATAAGTAACTCTTGCCTCGTGCCTTGGTTCTTCAACGAGTGAAACTAGTTGACGTGCGAGAGCGATATATTTATTTTGGTTTTCTAAGTAATTTTTGATACGTCTACATTCGCTTGAAACCGTTTCACAAGATTCGAATGTCAATTTCAGGCATACTTACGGTATATTAATATCTGTGATGTAATTTCTTGCGTCCCCGTGATTGTATTGTAATGTTTGAGCGTCTGGGGCAAGATATAAATCTCTTCCTTTCTTTCTTTCTTTCTTTACATTATTACTTATAGTTTTCGGATAAATAAGAGAAAAACATTTGCCCTTTGAAAGGTAAAAGGTTGGGGACCCGTGCTCTGAAGTCGTATGAGTGTCTCGGCAGATTTTTATTGAAGTAGATAGGCAGTCTTTCCCATTTTAATATCGCGTATTTAATTAAAACACACACTTGTATAATATATTTACAGTTAAAAACAATTAAAAACGTATGTGACATTTGGGGAGAATTGCTTGTGAATACTAGTGGGCGCTTGACACTACATGTTGCAACTACCACGTGGAATTATTTTCCGCGAATAAAACGTTTTTAAAACTACTGATTGAGACATGAAAAGGTGAAACATTCTTCAAGACGCATGAAAAGAGGCTAACTATAATCACAAGAATGACTTTCGTGTTTTTTCTGTAATTTAAAAGTCTGGACTAAGTGAAGTGATTTTTCTTAATTTTATGCCACACGTCTTCGGATTATATATTAAATTCTCGAAAAGTCTCAGTTGCATTGCTAGAGTTCTGAATGTATTGTGTGCGTAAACAAATTGCGCCTTCCATTCGAGGATTATCTAAATCGTAAGAACAAAGACGTTTGTACTGGGAGAGATAGCTCAGGGCATCAACTGATGTCACTGCAGTCCCTCTGCCCGGGAGGTCCTAGGTTTGAATCCCGACGGTGGCAGGATTTTCGACACTAGCTTGTCGTCTAGGTCGAATTTAGTCGCTGCTTGGAGAATTCTAGCAGCCGGCTGCTCTGATTGGTAGTTTTTCGTGGTTTCCTCCATCAACACCAATCGAATACCGTAGCAGTAACAAACGGACCGCGCGCGATCTTTCCTGCCTCTTCCTTGCCCTAGCCTCTCCCCTTACACACGCTTACACTTACATGCACTACATTACCGGGAGACCGGAGCTTAGAGCTTGTCCCGGCTGGGACGGTGCCCCGCTGTTGGGAGATTCCTGGTGGGGGAAAATCTCGCTAGTCGACAGTAGGCCAGCTCCGGATCTCACCATCCAGCGGGGAAAGACTATCGCCACTTCCCGAACAAAATCATGAACTGTACTTACGGGACTAACGACCCTAGTAGTTGACGCGCCCGGAATCGCTAACAATCAATCAAACTTTTGTTACTTCGCGAACTCTGTCAGTTGTATATTTTTCGTTTGTACTGGTATTTGAATGCTTTTCTCGTGTTAATTTAATTGAAGCGGTTACTTCATTTGATACAACTTATTATGCAAGAAAAGTGAAATCGATATCGGTCCTCTTCACCATTTCTTTCATGTAAGAACTTTGTCATTAGCAAAGCCCAGCCATTTTCCGCATCAGACTAAAAACTACATAATTTCATTTACATTAGGAGGGAAAAAGGTCTGGCTCAAACTCGGATCTTGCGGAATCCGAGTTCATGGGCATGAACTACGAAAATATTTTTGCAAAGCTCTGTGTGAGAGGGGATCCTTTTGTGGTCAGTCTTCACTGCACTAAAACAAATTTCGTAAAAAGTAGGATTTGAAATATGTACTATAAATTATATGAAATACTTTCTAGTATAAAAATAGACTAAAGTGTAGTGATATATCGAAACATGCTTTTATTGCTTTAAAAATACAACATCTTCAAGAAAAGCAAGAATGGTGGTTCATTGGATTCCAGTATTCAGAATCCGTCCTGTCAATTTGAGAGCGCGCTGTTTTTTTAATATCGTTACCAGTCTGCTTGATTGTTTCCAGTATTTTAGAAAAAAAAACTTGTCAAAAGAATCGGTCGATTGTTATGAATATTGCATTTGTCCCGTTTTTCGAATAATAGTTAACTTTTGCATTTATGAACACATTTTTTCAGTAAAAAGTGTTTAGAAAACACTCGATAACGTATGCTGTGGCCCCGACTCTATCAGTGTGACTGCAATTGCTATCAAGAACACATTGCAAATTTGTACAGGGACGTTCACGTATCTGATTATCTTTTAAAGCGTGTCTCATAATTCATGTGATAGAATTAATTGTATTTGTGATTAGACATTATTTCGTTCAAGGATATCCTAGTCGTATTTGTCGCCAGACTAAAAATTAATGATATTATAGGACTAATCCATTTCTATCCTGGATGCTTTTATTTTAAAAGTTTATTTTGACCGTAGAGAATGGAATAAAAGTTCCCTCCTGGGTGTGTGCGATGATTCTCGCCGACAGCCGTAGTGGGCGGTTCCCTTCGTTTGCAAGGATCTCTGCGCCTCATTTGAGCCGTTTCGTGTTTCCTTCTCAGTGGGGCTGCGAGCAGTTAGCTGGACGTACAGACATGCGCATCCTGGACTCTCAGAATCCGTCGTGGAATTCACTAGGGCAAAGCTCTTTTTAGTGTAAACGGTGCTGAAAGCACTTGTTGGGGTTCGTTTCCTGCGGCGAAAAGGATAATACGGCGCATTTGCAATGCAAAAATGAAAACGAACATTCAAGCGCTGTTGGAACGCACTGGTGCCAGTTTGCCTCGATACATAAGGATTAGAAAAAATAGATGTGTATTTAAGTTGTAAGCGGTACACTGGCTTCAACTGTGTGAAAACCAGTGTACTTCAAGTCGGGCGTGAAATTTTAGTCTTAACATTCACACAATCTAAGCTGTTCAAAACAAATGCTTTCGCAGACTTCGTAACGCATCCGGCTTCAACCAAAACAGTCAAAACCCTATTACACTTAAATCCCTTACCTTATTACAGACTACTACATTTATGTCTTCAAACTTTCACTCTTTAGTGTTCAAGTGCGGCTTTTTTTCCACCTCGGCCTGCAAGACAGTATTCTCAATAATATTAAAACTCGGTTCCTCAAATATATTTTTAAATGTTAGCTTTCCAACATTTCACATCGCCTGTGCCAATCTAAACATTCTTTCGAAATTTTAATATGAGGCACACTATACAAACTTTTTTTTCTATGAAACTAATCCAACATGAGTGTTCAACATCCGAGTAAGACGCTGGGAATCAACTTAGGAGGTTTTCCACACGTTATCTTAATATTTTCACGACTCTGTAGGATTAATAAGCCAAGCAGGCAGAAATTAAAAAAAAAAAAAAACCTTCGCTTTTGATAGAGGATGCCAATGGGCAGCCACGACTTGCACTATCAAGTATGGGAGTCGCTGGCATGAAAAATATGGGGGGGGGGGAGAGGAGAGGTAATCAAAATAGTGAGTGCCTTTCCGGAATATCAGTTTAAGCTACGCCCAATTTTTCGTTCGTTTATTTATTGAATTTACGTCAGGGGTTCCAAACCTACATCTTGTATCGATCCGTTTTAAAAGAATTGTTTGCTTAATCGACTCCTTACAATTTCCTCTAAAATATACGAGATATACAATCATAACACAATTGCACGTAAATGACAAAGATAACAATTCCGTATACCAATATTGTAAATTTCTCGATTTCCAATATCGTGGGCGCTTCCGCTGTCTTCATTGTGCAACGGTTACAAAATGTTGAGCGTTTTCTTAAGAACTGACAATAAAATTTGTGCTGTACATATTGCGGATACTATATTATCGCGCGATAGAGTTACGCTGTGAATAATACAAGTTATAATTTCATGATTTTTCTAAATATCCAAACAATCAACGACGAATACGTAAGAAAAATGAATTTTAAATTATTATTTGATGACATATCAGAAAACAATTATCAACTTTATGAATACATATTTGAAAACAACGTGATATTGATTATACTGTTTAGTCGCATGCTTATATTCGGCCTTTGACCGCTATTCGATCCTTTATTTTACATTGGCTTACTTCAAAATTTCATCGACCTCCAGGGGGTCGGTTCCGGGTTTTCCTTCCCGGAACCTGTCTGGATGAGATTGCTAGAAGCCGGCTGCTCTGTTCGGTAGTTTTCCGATCGTTTCTCCGATCACGAAGTGCCGGAGTAGTACCCTAACAAACGGGCCACGGGCCGCGCGCGATCTTTCCTTCCTCTTGTTCTTTTCACATCCGTTACGTACATCCACAAGCACCACACTAGTAGACTTGTTGAGAGACCAGTCTGGAGCTTAGAACGTGTCCCGGTTGGGGCCGTGCCCCGCCGAGAGACCGGGTAGGGAACTCTCAAGCCATCGTCGGATCTCACTATCCAGCGAAGGAATATCACTGCCATCTCTTGAAATAAAACATGTACTTCCCTTACGGAACTAATGACCATACCAATTGACGCGCCCGAAAATACGCTATGACCAATTCCCGACACCCTGGCTTACGACCCCCGTCGAGTGTGTATGTAAGCCTTAAAATATGTGCATCGGGTTTCCGGGACCTCGATTGTACGCGACGCCCCCTGCTCTTGCCCCCATGTTTAACGGGTGTTATCTTGCAGGTGATGTTGAAATTGGTCTCCACCTACTCCGATAATACATGTTCTATTTATTAAAATCTTCGTATCTCGTGTTTACTACATATTTCTCTCAATGTACGATCCTGAAGCTCCGATATTAATTGTTTAAATCCTTTACAAACCAGAGAAAACATCACCGGGCCTGACATTGGGATCTCACCGGTCAGAGATTACAATACTTTTCATGTTATGGCCATCTGCTGCACTTCGATATTTAACAAAACAGTCATGCAGAAACTTTCGAAACGAATCACTATTAGGTGCATGTCATTTACAATTTAAATATGACTCTTGAATTCGTTCTCAACTAACGTGGGGGAATAGGAAGAGCTCATCAGGACTTTGGGACATTTCTTCGACAAAGAAAATTGAAATATCCCACGGAAACGGACGCACCCGGGCGATTAAACAGCTCGATCGCCCGGGAGACAACTGTCCGATGCTCAGCTGCTCGCACTTTTCCTAGTGCCGTGGCCAGTCTTCAAAACGTCACGACAAGCACGGATGTCAGTATATCATTCATTTTTAATTTAGGTCTCATAGCGTCTCTGAATATTTCTTGTCACATTTCTTCGCGTTTCCCCTCCTCCCTTTTTGAACTAATTCTCATTTGCTCTCTAGGTAAATCAACTACACTAAGACATTTTCAAACCTGGAAGCCAGCTTTAATGGTATACTTTTTCATGTTATTCATAAAGAAGCTGTGGCAGTTCTATTTATGAACTCTACACTTCGAAACATTTTCAGGATTAAGGACACACTACACTACATACATGCACTACACTCCCAAGCGGGACACCACCGCCACATTGTGTCGGGCGACCAAAACCTGTCATGGCTGGGGGCGATATCCCGGTAAGGGGTGGGGATATGTGGAGGACAAAACCCGTGTAGCCTCAAGCCTGCGTAGATCGGTGCCGGATCTTCTTCCAGAGGAGGAACCTACCGGGATATAACAAGCACTTCACTAATAGGACTAATGACCACAGTAGTTGATGCTCCCGGAAACAAAATAATGAATTGAGTTGCGAGTGCAAATACAACCGCTTCTGGCTTTGATATGGTCGGTTTGGCATGCTTAAAGTCGTGAGAAAGTCCTTTTGGGTTGTAAATCTGTCGCAGCTCGTAAATTATTGTTCTCCGATGTGCGAACAACGAAGCGGGAAGCCAGATTTACAACCTTCCGGACAGGAGCGCACGCGGGTTGACGCAGTAGCGCCCAGAGCGAGGTCCGGGGCCGCAGCGGCGTCCGGGAGGAGAGGAGAGGAGAGGGGTGGTGGGACAGGCCTCCCAATTACCGCGCGCTGCAGCTGGCCGCGGCTGGGCCCTCGCCAGGCCAGTCTAGGCCAGGCCAGACCAGCGGCAGCAACAGGTAGCTCTTCTTGCTCGGCCTCTTTTCGGGCTTGATGCCACTGCGATGTGCATGCGAGGACAACGGGCGTGCTCGTATGTCTGTCGTATTAATGAGGCCGTGGAATGCTTAGAACATGAGAAAGAGTTACATAGTTGTTGGCGCTGTTTCATTAGCATTGAAGTTGACAGTAATCGATGTTCCTCTTAACGAGTATTATCATTAATCTTCTCAGAAGTTTTGTCTGGGGCGATAATAATTCTCTTGTAAGAACTGAGCGAAAATTTACAGTTTCTGTGGAAGCCTATGTTCGGAAAGAATCGATGCGAGTTATTTGAAGAAGTTCACGCCAAGAACTAGTTGATGTTGCTTAGATGACATAGTGTTCCTTCTAGTAATCGAAACTAGTATGTTCCGCACGATTTCGTAAGTTCGGAGAAATTGTTTGGCATTCATCCTTCATTATCTGCAATCTTTTATTATGATCCTCCGTAGCTAAGCATTTTCAGTAGTTTCTGAGATGAATGGTTCTGGTGAATTGGTGATTATATGATTTAAACGATAAGGCAATGGCAGGGAGATGCAGGAGAAACGGAAGAGCCCCCCAGAAAACCTGCCGCGCACCCGCATTGTCCACTTCAAAGCTCTCATGGATCGCCCGGGATTTGAACCCCGGTTCCCAGAGAGGAAGATGAACGGTCTACTCCTGATGCTACACTACTGGCCGCCCAATTGTGTGGAATGTGTAAAACAGTTGGTGTAATGCCCTACCTTACGTGCAGAACCGGGGCGAAAGTATTTTTTGGTGTGTGTGTTTGGGGGAGGGGTGGGGCAATTTAAGTTCGTACCCTCTATCAGTAGTTTTGAAGTTATCTTTTTTTAAATTATTGGCTTGAATTTAAATGAAATATGAATATTCGTAATGACAATGCTGCTTTGGATGTGAATACATATGTATTAGAATAAAGGTAATAAACTACGACGTGTAGAGAAATCGAAAATATAACTTTTTGCCATAATGGTAAATTACATAGATGTAATGGATTTACACTAGTGATATTTGCCCCAGATGCCGGTTAAGCCGCATGGTCCAGGAGGGCTCGCGTCGTGTCGCGTCGCGTCGCGTCGAGTCGCGTCGAGTCGCGTCGAGTCGCGTCGAGTCGCGTCGAGTCGCGTCGAGTCGCGTCGAGTCGAGTCGCGTCGCGTCGGAGATGAAGAGTTGCGAGGCGGCTGCGTGTGGCGCCTAATGGGCGCGAGGAGGCGCCGGGCCGCCCCGCGGGCGTCGGGCGCCGCCCCCGCCTCAAATATTCAGTCGCCCTGCCACGCCCCCAGCCCCGCCTCCGCGCGAGCAAAGGGAATCGGGAACGACGCCACGCGACGGCTCCCCCTTCCCCGACCTCCGCTCTGCGTCGCGCCGCGATCGAACCTGGTGCGGCATGTCACGACGACGGTCGTGCAGCACTGGTCTCTGGCGTTTTTTAGAAATGCTGCTTGTGTGAACAAGACTTGTTCAGTCAATTGAATAGTTATTTACGAAATAACGAACGCTAAGTCGTTGCAAAACGAGATTGGAAAATTTGTCAAACGAGGCCGGTAGGCTGTGTTGGATATCCAATCAAGTATTGTAATGAGATGTTACGTTGTGGATGTGCATTTTACTCACGTTGTAGAAAATCTAACGATCTATTATTTTAATTTGAATTCGACAATTTATCTTGCGTAAGGTGTGGTGATTTGTAAAGATAGTATTTATAAGTTCGATTAGAAACGAGGCGAAGTGGGCTGAGAAAAAACTGCAACGCTTGAGAAACCGGTACGAATCAAATGGAAGGTTCTCAGAGATCCATGCGAACTGAATTGCTGGAATTTTCTAATAGGTTCCACGAGAAGTGGATTCCTTAAGGAAGTACAGGCGTAATTGTAATCAGAAGAAAGTAGTGTGGTTGTGAGTAGTAACAAATGTAATACAGTCGTATATTTTTAGAAAGAAAGATTTCTTAATTACTGACAAGTGGTTGGCGAGTGGTCGACTGGAGCAGGTAACGGACAAATGCTTGTTACGTTACAAGGGGTTCAGGTTTCTTATTCTGCTTGATCATGTCGGAGATATTCTAGGTTCAATTTCGTAAATGTTTGTTGGGTTATTAATATAATGTGTTCTTTCCGTACAGCGCACTTGCGGGATAATAAAAAAAATTTTACGGTGGTGTATACTGAAAGTGTACGTACACAGCAAAAAGAGTAGCTCAGTTTGACGTTTCGGTACTACAGTACATCCGGAAAGGTTTTATAAAAAATAAATTTCGCTAGAGCAAAAAAGACACCAAAGAATTTTACTTGGAAGAACCCGCAATGCGTAGCATTTCTGTAATTTTCTGAGTTGTAAGAAGAGGGGAGGGTATTCGGAGCGTGTACGATCATTTGAGAGGATAGAGTATGTTACTAAATTATACGACAAAATTAAGAAGGCGTGAGACATTAATGACGATTTCCCTGTATGCATTTGTTCAGTGACCCCGAATACAGCCTGTTCAGTCGTGGGAGCTCTGACTTTGAGTCACTGATGCCAACACAAAATGGAGGGCATTGTCGAAGAAACGATACTTTGTTGTGATACTCCCAATTATTTTTCTCCCGTGAATTGTGCCACTCCGTATTATTATTCCGTCTACTGAGGAATGTTGACATGAAATCAATGTATTTATGTTTACATCCATTTGATGACCTAATTGACACTCATACATATTCTTATCTGAGTACGATATGATTTTTATCAATTCTTCAATATTCTTTATAGTCACAAATTCAGAACGATGGTGAAACCATCTTAACAGCACGCAGTGATATGCCTCTTTGAGGCATCAGCAGCTGGCGCTTGGTTCAACCGCTGGCAGAACGGATATTTCGCATGGAGATACGGTCTTTGACGATGCTCAACCGTTATAGGACCTCTCCAAAAAATCGGCGTCTGGCCTGAACAAAGCATGTAATGTCGTTTGCAGCTTATGTATGTATTACAAATGTGTAGGGCGTGTTCGTGAGAGAGCTGGGACGGAGTCGTGAGGGGGGGGGGGGAGGCGCCTCCGGGGCTTCCTTTCGGGCGGGGGTGGGGGCAGGGGAGGGGCGGGCCCGGCCCGGCGCAGCGCAGCCGCTGGTAATTGGATGCAGCGCGAGCGGCGCACAAGTCAAGCCCACGCCCTCCCGACTTGTATGTTTGCCCAGCCCCTGATTGAGAACAAGCTCCGTCTGTCCGCCCGCGCAGACTCTCGCACTTCGAAGTCAGGTCGGTTCAAGACGGTAGGCTAGGTTTTAAAGAAATGTATATAGAATTCGATGGTAATAGTTTAAACATCTGAGTTTTTATTGGGGAGTTGGTATAAGCGTTCCGTATGTTGCACTATCTGTATGATCTTTGGAGGTGGAACATTTGTTTTCACTTGCCGTTTTTAATTGAATGCCTGCCCGGTCTCGTAGAAACTCCGGGAAAGGATGGATATACAAAATACGCTACTTTGAACATACTAAGTATCTTCATACTCTGCGTACATTTACTACATGAATAAAAATCGAAATTAAACTTACGGTAATAATGAAACACGAGTAACTATTTGCTGTTACTTTTATTCGATTTGTAAAATATTGAACAAATGCATTTTGTTTTGGATTATTAATGCATGCAACTTTGAAATGTTCGGCGACGTTTGAATTTATTGTAGAAACTTAGTTTATAATAAAGACAAAACAGCATTTGTATTCATATTTTCAATAGTACGATAAATAATTCAATAGTAAACAAGTTTTTATCAATTTAAATAATTAATAATTAAACTTTATTTTATTAAATGTTAACGATGCCAATGGAACATTAAAGCAAATATTAAGGAAATTTCCTTTAAAGTTTGAAATGGACTTCCATCACGTGCTTCCCCGGGGACCCGCTGACTCTTGTAAATATTCGACGCTGAGGAGGAATGTTATAGAGCGGGAAGTGCGTCCTGCAGTGAGTCCTTCCCTCGGCGGCATCCGCGAGCGCCGCGCAGCGCCGCGCCGCCCCGCCCCGCCCCGCCCCGCCCCACCCCACCCCGCCCCACCCCGCCCAGCCTCGCCCCGCCGAGCCCCGCCCAGCCTCGCCCCGCCCAGCCCCGCCTCGCCCCGCCTCGCCCGTCCCGCCCCGCCCCGTCCCGTCCCGTCCCGCTCCGCCCCGCTCCGCAACGATCCGCTCGGTCCCCGCCACGCTCCGCCCCGCTCCGTCCCGCTCCGCCTCTCTCCGCTCTGACCCGCCCCGCCCCACCTTGCCCCGTCCCGCCCCGCTGTCACAAGCGCTGCTCTGATTATCGCCCGAACGACGCTCGCGTTACGAACCGCCTCTGGGGAGTCGTTCCGACGATTCACGACGCGAGTTTTATCGTGAACTGCCGTTACAAAAGAACTGGAGACGCTTGAGGAGAGTGCGCTCATCAGATCCGCCGCGCTTCCCAATGGATTTGCTCGTGGGTGCCCTCGAGTGCGCGCGCGTTTGGTGGCTTCTTAAATCTCAGAAATGAACCAAGGGGTTTTTAATGAAGCAACGTAATTACTTCAATTGACCAACGAGAACTAAACGCGTAGCTTTGGAGGAGCGTCGTGATGTCGTTTGCCGCTCGGCTGGCTGAATTATTTAGCACCAGGATGGTTAACCTTTCAATTGTAGGCCACAATTAGAGGGGATCGATCTGTAGGGTGTCGTCATGTTTCGAATTTGATGTCGTGTCATTCAGACGACGTTGTAATTTCTCGAGGCTTCAAGGGCTTGGACAATTTATCGGTTGTGTAAATCATGAAATGCGGTCACGTGTTAATTTGTTCTCGTTTAAAAGGTGGACATTATGGCCAATACTGAATTGAATACAAAGCATAGAAAATTGAATCACCGGCCCTTGTTGTTAAATTACTAATGAATGCGAAATAAACTTCTATGTGTATTTTCTGTCCCTTGTTAGAGATGTTATGGTGAATCTAATTTATGTTGTATATTTCGCGATGTAGCATGCACTCTTCGTAATTGTACCCGAATTGGTTACATGAATGAGAATATCACCATAGAAAATTGCGTTTATTGTCTTAACTGTTTACGCAGGCTGTAGTTAGATCTCCAGTATTCGTTAGTCTCCGAGATGGTTTGGTACGTGGCTGGGTAGTACAGCGTACGCGCCATTTTGCATCAAACAATAGAGCACGGTCAGGAAGTTGATTGCTTTAGTTGGGAATATTTGCTCTACGTGAGGAATCACGTGAAGAATTTGAGAAATTATAGCATGGGTAGACGGAGCAGCATCCCTGCTGTCTTGCGAAAGTAATTCTGTGAGTTTAGCAAGGTGACTGACACGCGACCAGAAGATGCCAGTAGCGCGACCGAAAGCAGAAACTGGCCGAAATGATCTCATCTGCGGTTGGTATGGAGCGCGCGTAAGGTGAGCGTGGGCCGGCCGCGGCGCTGTGTGACCCAGTCTGGCGGTGGCTGTGGGTCGGGCGCGATGGGTGGCTGCGCCTTCCTAGCAGACGATCTCCCGCTTGCCGCCGCCGCCGCCGCCGCCTTTGGCGTTGCCCAACGGGACCGCGCGCGAAGCGGCGAGGGCAGGTCGCCAGCAGCCTCAACCGCTACGCTATCCTCGCCTCTCCTATTCTCGCTTCTCCTATCCTCGCCTCTCCTATTCTCGCCTCTCCTATTCTCGCCTCTCCTATTCTCGCCTCTCCTATTCTCGCCTCTCCTATTCTCGCCTCTCCTATTCTCGCCTCTCCTATTCTCGCCTCTCCTATTCTCGCCTCTCCTATTCTCGCCTCTCCTATTCTCGCCTCTCCTATACTCGCCTCTCCTATCCTCTCCTCTCCTCTCCTATTCTCGCCTCTCCTATCCTCTTTCCTCTCTCCGCTTCGCCCCCTCTCCGACACACCCCGCATTACACTGCCTCGCTCCGACTTGCCCTGTCACGCTCCTTGCCCTGTCCCGTTCCCTCCGCCCCTTCCGACTTCACCCGTCTCCGTTCCTCCCCGCACCATCCGCTTCTGGCGCACCGTTCCGCGCTGTTCCGCCCTGTTCCACCCGTTCTGCTCCGAGCCACTCTGTTCCGCCCGTGATCCGATCCGACCCCACTTGCTTTGACCCGACCCGATCCGATCCAATCCGGTCGCATTCGATCCCATCTGTCCCACCCCATGCCTCTCTGACTCGTTCCACCCGCCCCTTCTCGCCCGCCCGAAACCGCTACGTTTCCCTGCCTGCAGCCCCGCCACCCCGCCTCGTGCCGTTGCTTCCCATGTCTCGACCGGGAACGTCGCTCTGCTGCAGTTGGGTTTCTCACCTTCATAAGAGTTCTCGTTGAATTGTTTTTTAATGGCGGAGCAGCCCATTTTGACCTAGTATTTCGCGCCATTTCGTCCGCACTGGCGTTCACATACAAGGATTCCCGCTCCTGAGGGGTTCTAGAACCTCGCTAGCCTTGGGTGTCGCGGGAGATATTAAATAGTAGGTGTGGTTACATCACTTCCAGCATTCTTCAGAGAAGCTCGATGTTGTAGTTTTATGCAATCTTTTTTAGGCCAGATGGGACACCAAAGTTATGTGCTTGTCGTTTTTCAGCTTCTTGCGTAATAGTGAAAATATTGTCAGTGGAAAATAATCGGTTTTTTCTCTCATATACCCCAGTTTTACAAATGCGATCGTAAACCTCAGAAACAAAATTCATTGTGATTCCCCGATACTATGATGCCATGAAATTGTATTAATCATCATTATCTTTTATCTAGCGTAGTTATGTATGGCAACAAGTTGAAATGTGCAATTTCCTTTACTTATGATGGGAATGTGTCATAAAAAAGATAATGGGGATTCACGAAATAAACTTTAAACTAATTTCTCGAAACAACCTAAAATAATTTCCGGCTTCATGAAATTATTTATGAAATGGGATTGCTTAGCAGTGTGTATATTCGTTAACTTCTGAGAAAACGAGTAATTTGAGGAGTAGGATCTTCATTGAACCAACAGAAAGAGTGGATTGCTTGCGTCCGACGTTCTGTAACGGTGAGAAGCGGGTCATATACGGAACTGTTGAACGTAGTGCAGAGGGGAGTGCAGTGTCTTGCCAATACATTTTTGTGTTAGTGTATTTGTCTGCCCGTCTTGAACCAGGACTCTTCACGTCAGCAGCTGTATGATTATATACAGCGCTTATGACGGAGCAAAATTCGTTCGTTCGTTGACCGGTGACCTTCATGAAATGATTTCAAATGAAGTATGTCAGTGGCACTTATTTTGGAATAAACCCAAACTATTTCAGTTACGATCAGACATACGCCTTTATTTTCACTAAATACTAAGAGGTGTTTTGGAAGCGGTGCGTATTGTAAGAGGATATTTAATACTGGAAATACTTCAAAGAGGACGGGCTTACAAGGAAAGGTTCTCAGGAGCCTCTCCCCGACTTTTGGATATGTTGGACGAAGTGAACAAAAAACAACTTGCCTGAAGCAACAAACCATTGAGACTTACTAAACATTTGAGTGACATAAAAAAGCCAGTACATCTGTTATAAATTTTGTAAGAATTTGTTCTGCATCGGATGTCAGCATATGTACTTGCTGTGCATAAGTTGTAAACCTCACAAGTAGAGATAAGTTCTATGTCATTGGTGTATGGAGTCGTAATATTTTGTGTAACTATTATCTCAATTTGCATTTCTATGTAATTAAATCGTAATTTTTTAAATTATTGTTTAAACAATCTTTACAAATGCATATAAATGTATACTACTTGTATCAACTTTGACACCTATTTTGGTGGTTGGAGTTGTCCATTTGTTTCTAGAAGCCGAAGTTTTCGCGTTTACTGGCGAGTAAAAATTCAAGCCTAATTTTTATATATTTATATTGTATGTTTCTGGAGACGTCATAGTAGTCATGGCCAGATCTTTGCTAATATTTTAATTAATATTGCTATTATTAGATTGATTTTCAGTTGATGAAATTCCTTGGAGAATGCGCAGACATTTGTTCGCTTTTTCGAGCCAAGAACAATTTGTCAGGGAAATCGAAAATTTGCTATTGTGAATTCATGTTTGGATATGAACATCGCTTGTACAGGTAACTCCTCCATGAAACTTTCACCGAAAAATAATGCTTTTCTTCTCTCTGGAGCATTATGTAACTTTTGTTCTTCACCTTTCATAATATTTTTTCTGAGTAAATAGTGTGTACTGGCAACGGCTACCGCAGGGATCATGGAGTTACAAAACAAAGTTCCTTGCTAGTTCAGAAACAAATATGGAAGCTCATTACTCCGTGAAACAAAGCTTTTACAAATAATGACGTACTCTGCATTGGATCACGTAGTAGGAATTTAAGTACTGATTAAAGAACAAGAGAAACGG